>CM074293.1:12088268-12688268 GCA_037194245.1 Opsariichthys bidens | reverse complement strand
TTCATTTTATTTTAGTTTTTAAACTTAAAAAAAAAAAAAAAAAAAAAAAAAAAAGTATCTCAGATACGTTGAAGGTTTTTTTCCCCACATCCTAATATTGATATTTTATGATATTAACTTATTTCAATTTGTTTTTAATATTTATATATATATATATATATATATATATAAAATTATTATTATAATTATATATTATATTATAGAGGAAAAGGAAGGATGAAGAGCGACAGAACTTTTGTCTTTAAAAAAGAGGAAGGAAGGTCATAGTTGGAAAAGTTGAGCCAGCAGAGCAAGAGAGAGAGAAAGGAAGTTAGAGGAGTTTAAATGAGAGAGTTCAAGAGTGTGACAGAACATGAGCGAGAGAGAAAAAGATTTGGCTAATGTTTCTCAGCTTAGTTCAACTTTCCCTCTCACCCCTCTCAGTTCTCCAACACACAAAGAAAGGGACGCCAGAAAGACGCACACATCTACTCCCTCTCTTTCTCTCACTAGCTCTTAACATGTAGTCTACCTCTCTCAACCTCTCAACAAATCTTCCACAAGCCACTCAAACACGCTTTGCTTTGGTCTGTCTTTTCACAGTCATTCTCTTCTTCAGACATGCATACAGAGATGGCTGAAGCTTGGCCGACAGTGACAAAACTGGTATTATAAGCCCCAATCTGTTCCCCCACACCGAGCCTCTCGGTTAACCTGGGAAAAGATAGCATCTAGTAAATTTAACTCTTTGGCTGGCTCAAATCCCATTTACAGTAATAGGCTCTACAGAGTGACTCTGGGCTGGGACTAAAGTTGAGTCTTGGTAAAGATTGACGTCAGATGTGAGATTTACACATAGACGAGAGATCAATGCGGTTTGAGGGAAGCCACACTTATGCTTTAGACTCCAACAAACACAAAGGCCCGAGCACAGGACAGAGCTCCCATAAAGACAGACACTGGAATTGAGTGTGCTGCAATGCAGTTTACTCCCAAGTGAATTCTGCTTTGATGAGCGCTGGGCAAATCGAGGATGGAGTCAAGTCCTGATTTGCACCCATTCAGTAAATAACAATGGATCAACAGTTCGGATTGACTTTATTTGCAGACAACCGACACAGAAACTATTGGGTGCACATAATACATTTTTTTAATTTATGTATGTGATGTCAAATGATTAAATCACAAATAAACATTTATTTACACACACACACACACAAATACACATAATATATATGCAGTACATATATTAGAGAGAGAGAGCTGTATTTGGCTCATGATTCAAATGAAGTAGGGGTTTACTTTTTGGGTGAAAAAAAGTTCTCTTCCAAAAAAATAAATAAAACACAAATCAGAATTCATCCACTTTGTAAGTGGCAATATTATTAAGAAAAATAAAAATTCTATTATGTCACCATTTTAACCCACTCTTTGACTCTTAGACTCATTTGCAAATTGCAAATGTTACAGGTACAGTAACAACAACGGCTTGTTTAATTCTATTATGATTGGGTAACCATTCATACTGAACTTTCTCAATAACAGTGTTATTACGCTGTTAATATGTTAATATGATGGTTGCAAATGATGACTTTTCAATGACCCATTTCTGCCGTTTGCAGTTGTTCAGAAACCATCCGGGTGGACTAGAGTGGGATCTTATGCATAGTTCATCAAACTTATTTCAAAAGAGCAAGGGAAACGACGTTCCATTTACAAAAGATTTGACTAAATGAATCGTTAACAGAATCATTAAGTCAAAATTCTCTTCTCCAGCATTACGGATTATAGGTTTGCGGACTGGTCAGTTAACACAGGCCTGCCAGTCGATCGGGCCCGTCCAAATATAAAGTGGCGAGTAGAGTCCTCAAAACGGAACTGTAGGAGAGGTTGCCTGGAGACGGACAAAAGCAGGCAAAACAAACAGACTCTTTTGTTATGAAAATGGAGTGTGAGTGTAAGTTTTTCAGAGAGTAACACAATAAGAATGTATGAGAGCTTTACGGCCCTGACCAGGTTCAGTCATTCATCTTTCCCTACCCCATGGGTTACCTCATAGCCATCTGACTACACATGTGATAAGGAAAACACAACTCTCAAAGCTTGAGATACTACAGATTGCATGAATGGTCTGTAGTACTAATCATTCAAGCAAGAGACTGCTATATATATATATATATATATATATATATATATTTGTCTAGAAAAATATAATTTTACTTCTAACTAAAATCTGCAAACTTATAAATATATCAAACTGTAAAATCTTAAAACAATTACCCAATATTTTTTAAATATTTTGCTAGTAGAGAAAAGTACTGACTTCGATAGAAAGTTGGTACTGAAATTTTAAAAATCTGACGCTTTCAGCGCTGTTGAATGGATTCGTAAAAACACCTCTAATTAGCAAATGTGTTCAAACGCTCAACATAAATGTCTGTGATTGGCTACAACGATCAACGCAAGGGAGTGTTTGAATTTTAAAGTGGACCGGTCAGTTCATAGACACCTGCTTCCAAACTCTCCCGTGTGTGTCTGTGTAAACGCTCAGTAAACAGCATCACTGATGTCCATTTACAACATGTTTTTGAAGCGTTGATCATTGTAGCCAATCACAGACACATCTGATGTGCGTGAACACTGGCCAATCAGAGGCGTTGACAAATCTGCTCAATTTCAGTACCGACTTGGTCGGTACTTTAGACAATAATTGCTAGCAAAGAAAAAAAAAAAAAACCTTTAACAGGCTTTTTAACAAACACGGTTCTTGTACTAAAAGTATTAATCGATTGTTAATGTCTTGTGTGTTACATCTTATCACAAAAAAGGTTTATTACTTTGCTTTCTTTAAAACAGTTACCACTCAAAAGTTAACCAATTTTAAAACATCATTGTTAGGCAAATTCAATAAGTGCCAAAAAAAACAAAAACAATCCTTGACATGTAAAGATTCATTGTCCTTGTCAACGGTGGTCCACTAATTTATTTTCACACAACTGGAATCCTGTATTGACCAATAATCATTTAGGACCAGTTATATAACATCTAGTTGAGTTTTGACTTCAAGAAAATAAGTGAATGCTACAAAATGCTTGGCTTTCTGACAGCTGGCTGTCTGTACAGCCTAAATCCAGCCAAATTCCAGCTGAATTCACACCCATATTTCATAGGAGTGATGAAACGAGCTTCTTACTGCTGTGGCGAGAACAGTATATGTGTGTGTAGTCACACACATCATCATATAAAGGCTAATATCATAAATTACAGTCTAAAAGGGGCTTATAATATTCAATCATGTGATTTATTTCAACCGCAATCCCGTCCTCTCCCTCTCTCCACCTTCATCCTTTTCTCTTTCAACACACCTGGCACCTGTAAGCACTTCTGAGCGTCTGTTCTGCTTTTTTGTCCGCTCTCACTTCTCTCTGAAGATGGTGCCAGGTCAGAGCCGAAGAGGAGAGGAGAAAACCTCCAGCCTTCCTTTTAACACTCGTCCCTGTTCCTCTGTTCCTGGGCTGAAAGGAAACAGCCGTGCTTTCTGAATAGTTTATTGAGAGGTAGGGATGAGGGCTTGTGCTAATGCTCAAACTGCGCTACTGGTTTAAATAATGATCAGGAGCGTAGTCCAATTAAAACAGCTTACTGACACTACAAAGCCCAGCGCTCATCTCCCGCGCTGCACCTTGCCTGCTGAACAGCCCGCCTCGCATATATGTGCGTGCACGAGAGAAGCAGATCTACTCAAGGTGAAAACTGAAGAGTCCTTCAGGGATACCGGCTTGATTTTGAGCACGCAGCAACAGTTGTCTTCATGTTAAGTGGAGTTCTGCAATGTTCTGATTTAGGCCCAAGTGTCTCATAGAGCCGAGTGCGCTAAAACAGAGCTGTTGTTCTACTACAGATTGGACCGCAAGACTAAAACCGGGAATGGACTTCACAAAACAACCCACACTAGCCCTGGGGACCAGCTGGGCCCTCATAATACAAGCTGGGTCGTCCTTAAATGAGAGTTATGAAGCCTGATAAATAAGGCACAACAATCTTAAGTGTATCCTTTGTAATCGCAGAAGTTGAGACACTCTAAGATTGTCTAGCTCTAAAACACTGACACCGTCCAACTTCCCAGACCTACTGGCAGATTTCCATGACCAAACGTAACATCAACAGTTCAAAGAAACCACTGCCACTATAGGATAGAAAAGAAAAGAAAAAAGATGAGGAAAAAACAAAGGAGCCAAAATAAAATAACGCAACTTACCGTCTATATGTTGAGAATCCTGATTAACTGTAAAACACAGCTTAAATTCACTTTAAATAATTTGATTCATTTGAATGACCACTTAAAATACTGCCACCTATACACAGACATTTTTGCAGCTATACAAATTTGATTAATAATGCCGTTTAATCAGTTTTCGATGCAAGTTACATAAATCACAGCGGTTCTGGTATTTTGGGGTAAAATTATGTGGTCATATTAAGAGTAAATTCACCTTAAGTGTAGATTCAAACAAGTTCATTTGGAGCATTGGATTCAAAAGCTGGTGCATTTATCATGTATTCTTTTACATTTATCATGTTCATATACGCTTATACGAACCAATTGTGCTTGGATCTGCACTAAAACAAGCAGAACGAGACCGCCTAGAAGGTTGAAATATATGTTGATAAGCAATAGGCATGTTAATAAGTAGATTGACATTTGGAGACTAAATCTGTCAGACAGCACATTTTCACTGCGAGTTAGGCCCTACAAACTATAGAACTGAGAACGCCCTAATACACCAATTATGCCAGATTAATTTTCCTACCTGTTTGAAAAGATTGAGTCAAATGCTCTGTTATGACTCAAAATGTCACCTCACATCGCACTTTGCCACCCAAATTCTCCCTCCCTTTTGAAGAGACTTCGCTCATGCTCAAGCTGGACATGTGAATTTGCTACGATGACCAACAGAAAGCCACTCGATACCGACAATAGTTTTTTACAAAATGACACTGAAATCTTGCTATTGTGAGAGCACTAAGAAAAAAGTGGTTACGAACTGTTCACTCCAAGAATATTTTGGGGATCCCAAAATGATGATTCAATGACATTGCTGCAAACATCCCCTGTTAGAACCATTATTTTTAAGTGTATCTGACATCATAATCAAGTTACTAAAATATTTAATAAACAGCAGCACAAAGGGCAGGAGCGCCAACTGAATTTTATAAATAACAGAGTCTCCAATTCTGTGGAAACCAAATTGTGATGTACTAAAAACGGAAAGTTTTTTGTTTTTTGTTTTTTTGCATTTTTCCACATACAGACGACAACGTTGTTAAAATGATCCCCGTTTACACAGATTTCCAAAAACATTTAAAAACACTGTATTATGCATGCCAGGCCAGTGGTTGGCGATGTCACTTTGTAAAGAGAAACTACGCGCCTACAGGCTGAACATTTAATACGCATGCCTCACATTTCCCAAATTTTGTAGTTGTTTACACAGAGATGATAACAGTATTAATTTTCAAAAACTTGCACTTTAAAAGCTGTTCTCAAAAGGTTGCATTTTCAGGCCCCCAAAACACCCTTGTCGTGTACATGAATGGCCAAAACACGGTTTTTAGCGTCGCGTAAACTTTCCCTAAAGTCCTTAACCCATTTGATCACCTCTAACACATTCTCTGCACTTCTGTTAAGAGTCAGCAGAACTGAGCTTGGTCTGGACCGTCCCCAGGGGGGATTCTACACCCTTCAAATGATCTTGAACTGTCCACATGTACACACACACACGAGTGCATTCTCAAACACAGACACTCACGAGCACACAAGCCCACCAGAAATCCGTTTCTTTATTGATTTTATGGGACCTGATAGCCCTTTTTCTCCCTCGCCGCACAGCGCTGAGGATAATACCAAACACCTACAGCAGAAAAAGCCTCAGGAGGTCTAACATGGTTCCTCCTACTATGCATACATGCGCATTTACAGGCAAATATGAGTTCGATGAGAGGATGAAATATGCAGGAGGGTAAATGGACAGGGAAAGTCAGTGTGAGAAAATGAAAGGGGGATCGGGTGGACAAAAGAGATAAAGGGATGAGGAATGAGAGCGGGAGAGGCAAAGTGAGAGAGGGCGCTTCTGTATTGAGAGCAGATGGTGTTGAACTCAGGGGATTTCAGTGTGCCGAGCTTCTCTCATTATCAAAGCGGCCTATCTGATCTCAGTCAATATCACACACACACAGATACACATACACATACACACACTTACTGTACATCCCACTAGTCAATATCACACATCCACTCTCAGGTAAAGCACCTCTGATTATCCATCCAGTCAATATCACATGCTCATCCCCGAGATGCATTTAAATATCAGGATAAATCATGGGACAGAAAAAAAAAGAGCAAAGTCTTGCTTACTGACAAATGGCCCCAAACAAAGCTCAGACATACACACACACTAGTCTAGTTGGTGCAGTGGCGGCAGCAGGCAGGCAAAGCAGGTTGCTTGACGCTCACTCCATCAGACAGGTATTTCCAGTCTGGGCTTTTAGAAAAGTGTGTGTGTGTAGCGCAGCTCAGCTCAGCCACAAAAAGCAACTGCCAGTAGGCAAAACACACCTGAGCTTAAAGCGCAACACCTGAGATACTACAACCCACCCCCTCCGCACATGCATGCATGGTCATAGAGGCCATGTGTTCATTTAAGACATTTATTTGAGGGATGCACGATATATATCGACCACCATATCGGTATCGGCCGATATATGTTCATTTTTAATGTTATCATTTTTGGCCCAATAAGAAAATTTGGCCTATATGTTAAAGCTGATAAATAACGGATTATTTCTTTCAGCTGAAACACTTCAGATACGCACTGTACGCCATTATGGTTTTGAATTGCTTGAAATATGATTGAAATTACTTCAAAAAGGAAAATACAGTGCAAGTGTGCAAAAACATTATAGGGAGAATACAATTGTGTGCTTGGGGCATTTTAATGGTGAGACTTTTGTTTTTGTAATAAGGCTCTCAAACAGGAAATAATTTTGATTCAGATTTATCTGCAAATATATCAGTTTTCAAATAAAGAAATATCGGTTTCAGCAAAAATTCATATATCGTGCATGCCTAATTTATTTTTTACGTGCATGTCGTCAAAGCCCACCTCCTGTCTCGTAACAGTATACGAGCAGTGGATACATTAACTCGAGGTGCATGAACACATGGGCACGTGTACATTTGCTCCCATCAGCTCGATGTTCATGTCAAAAAGGAAGTGCTGTAGCCGATTAAGCCCATAATGTAGCAGGAAATAAGGATGCCAGAAGCTTGAACATTTTATATTTTGGAATTTCCATTCGGCTATACGAGAATCGTAAAACACTGTGATGCCGTTGGGCAAACAGGGCGATCGGGTCAATTAACTTAAACCCTAAAGTTGGTGGGAACAATTGTCCCATACTGTGGAGGAAAGCACTGTGCTATTTTGGAGCAGAGAATAACAACATTAGGCATCTAAAACAGAGGAGAATAGTCACAGCTAGAGTAATTGAATGAATGCAGGTCTTGCACACATTTGTTACGCCTTACGAGAGCATCAAATCTGCCGCTTAAGATGAACCATGAAGTGCTAAGTCAATAGGAATGCTTAGATCGGTGTGTTGCTCATCAGAACTTGTGCAAACATTAATGAGGAAATAAAGAGTACAATTTGCAATTTGGTCCGTCTTTAGGAAAGACACCCAATTGTGACTGTTAAAAAGCTCAAAGTCTGTCGAGGTCTTCACACACCTGATGACAAAGATTTAACTCCATTTATGAAGAGATCAGAGCTCACCTGAACCCTGCATGCTACTCTCCATTTTTTTTAAAAAGAAACACATTGACTTATATGATTTAAAAAAAAAAATATTATAAAAAAAAATTACATTATTTTAAAATGTGTTTATTATCACAACAAATATTGGAATAAATGAAGTTTATAAAGGTTTACTACATCCTTGATAAAAATTATACCAGTAATTTTGTGAGGTAGTATTGAGTGGGTGTCATAGAAGTGTGCATTGGTGTACACATATACTGTATATTTCATATAAAATGCAATTTTGAAAACCCCTTAAACAAATGAATCCCATACAACAACACCATACTAATAGAATGTAGTAGAGCCTATAGCTTCATATCTTCATCACCACATCCTGTCAGATGTGGTCAAATACAACTACAATTGGATAGTTACAACCCTGTTACAACCAAATATGGGATACCGTGATAGTGTTAGACAAAAACTCATGCTTCTCATGTGCACCTCCAAAATGAAATGAGAACCATAACCCAAATTTAGACTGGAGTTTTAAAACTGTCTTACCTGCTCCGGAGTTTCTGTGCATTCCAGGCCCCGTGTGTCTGTGGGCACCTGGGGAAAGCATGCTCCCGGGTGGGCGCAGGTTTTCCGTGTGTCCGTGAGCAGCTCCGAACTGCTGCTGCTGCTGTTGGTGGTGGCTTAGTCCTCCAGCTGGACTTAGCGCACCACCACCACTCCCAGCATTACCGTTCGAGTTAGATAATCCACCGTGGTAAAATCCAGACCGCGAGCGAGATCGAGTCCTGGGGGGCTCCATAGTCACTGGATGGGGATGATGATGATGATGATGATGGTGGTGGTGGTGGAAAGGGGAAGTAGGAGGGGAATGAGACACCGCAGAGGAGCTCTCAAGCACTCCAGAGAGTCTAATGCTGCCCAGGCTGTGGCCCCCCTCCGATCCCCTGTATTCCGCTGGCTGGGCCCCTGCGTCCTCGCATAAATCAGCACGCTTGGGAACGGGGTCCGGGGAACAGACGCGGGGCTCTCGAGACGTTGAATGACCAGTAGTGGCGATTGGCATTTCCTTCCGGCTTATATGATTCCCCCTCTCTCACTTCCTCCTCTTCGATTCCACGCCAGAAAACACTTACAGATTAAAACACTGTTTAAAAAACATAATTCAGTCATTAAAATGCGTACAAACATTAAGCAAATATACAGTATGAGTCACGAAAACATTTACAAAACTAAAAAGAATGATCAAAACATTCTAAAACACCAGAGTTGACATTTGAACAAACCAAAAACTCTTTAAAAACATTTTGGACCCATGAAACATACACACACATACATATATACACACACATATATATATATATATATAAATAAAGTCGTGGTTGCCAGAATTTCACAGTATTTGAAAGGAAAAAAAGACAGAAAAAAGGTGACAGACAATGTATTATTATTAGTCACATTATATACTTTATACATTATAACTATATATATATGATTAAATTATATAATATGCCGATTTGAGCTATTCATGTTTTAAACACTATGTAAATAAAATTCTACAGTACTAACTGATAAAAATTCAAACAGAATTATGTTATGAACAACAAAGAAAGAAAAGTGAATTAGTTCCTTTGCTTTTTAAATTTAAAACCGTAACACACTACAGTAAAATTACATGTATTAGTCTTTTAAAACAATATTTTTCACCGTTTATAGTAAGGTAACGGGACAATGAGCCCAAACTGAACAACTGAAGATTAATAAAACAAGATGATGAGGTTTAAACCCTCGTTTTGTTTGAGTAACTTTATAACTTCATTCCTTCTAAACGTGTCCTACTTACTACATGCAAGATGTTATACAAATAATAATTTTCTTCGTTGTCCCTTTAGTGACATTTTAAAGCATTTTAAAAACATTTTCAACGCCAAACTTCCGAACACAAACCAAGTCAAACCAACTGATAAATAAGACACAAAAACAACAAAAACTAGCCGCGACGCGCTACACAACACAGCACGCACGTGCGTCATGTTTATGATGAATAAAGTAAATAAATAAAAGTATTCAAGACAGTAAGAGGGAGCAGCTGGTTATGAGACACTTCCGTGAAGCGCTAGCGTTAGCTCCAAGCTACACAAAAACACACAAATAAACAGAATATTGCCAGCCTACCGCTCTTTTAACACAGCAAACACACAAGCATACTCTATCGCAACACGGCTTGCTCATCCTCGCAGTGTTTCACTGATCTAAATCACATTTAAAGTGAAACCCTGTAGATGTATTAGCTTACGTTAGCAGTGCATGTCGCGCTGGCTCTAGTCCACCATCTGCCTTTAGTCTCACAAAACTACCACAAATAAAGCCCTGGTCGTCCTTTAAAACCCCAGGACCACATGTCCTGTCCTGAACACCAGCTCGTCGTTACTGAATCCGCCTGGGTTATGAAAAACACTGAAATTTATAAACTGTTTTGTGGCGATCAGTGAGAGACGAAGCGTTCTAAAGTCCCTAATTATATTTACATCAGTGGAAAAAAGGACTAAAAAAAGCTCTTTTTTCCACTCCTCCCACTCAAACAGGCGCAGGTATATATCAGCCACTAAATAAAAAGCGGAACTCACCGGAGCTGAGTGGAGCTGTGTGTTATGAAGTGTTTTGAGCGGATCTTTTGGCGTGCTGCTCCTGCTCTCAGACGGTGTCAGTGAGAAATAATGTGACAGACCATCAGCGCGATTTCACAGCTCCAGTACAGCAGACCAGAGCAGCCGAGCACAGAGCGGCCGTGAAGAGTCCACGCACAAAATGAAGTGGAAACAGAATTGCATTTACTGCTCTCAAACCCAAATCATTCACAAAAGAGGCCTATTTATCAATTCACCATCTTCAACTGAGATCAAAGACAAACTTCCTTAGCCTACCTAATGAGTGAAACCCTTCTGAAAACGACGAAACTGTCGAATCTGCCATTACTGCAAAACTTGCCACAAAGCTTATAAACACGCGTTTAAAAGTGTATGTGGATGTATCTCTAGAGTATAACTGCACACTAGCTTACGCTACGTATTTTTATTATATACGACGTTCAGGCAGACAAACAGCCTATTTCTCAGCTCTATTTATGGATCATTGGAGCTAACATATTTTTAGCAATGAGTCTGTAAGACTTGGATAATGTATATGCAAATTAAAGTAGTTTAGAAATATACTACTTAGCCTATTTAGGCAACTTTTTTGGCGTTATTACTATTCATATAGCCTCAACCAATCAAGTAGGATAGTTATCATCTACAAAATTAGCCATATTTACAATGAAATTTCTTAAGATCTTTCACATAGCTGGTTTTTATTATTTATCATTTTTTTGTGCAACCGTAGAGCATATTATTATTTATATTATCTTGTGCTTTTTGTTTGTGCTGTCTGTTATTATTGCCACCGTTAATGGCATAAAGTTCTGAAATAATCAATTTATTATTATTATTAATTACAATAATAATAATTAATTAATTAATATTATTATTATTAAACAGGCGATGCCTGTGAAATCGATCGTGTTTCTATTGCTTTGGTCTAGTTGGAGCACTGAAGGGAATGCAAACTAGAGAGATGCGCCGCTGAAGGGAAACGCGTGAATAATTTACAAATGTTAGATGGTTCTCCAATTTATCTTGACAACACGTGTAAACTGCCTCTATTTACTTAAATATCCCTTGCACTTTTTCGATTTATGCAAACGTTTGATTTGCTTCGTCTGGAGTTGTTAACACGGTTCATTCTCTTGGGCTTGTTGGACATTTAAACCCGAACACGCCTCTTTTTGGCCAGTAGCAATAGTGTGGACACCGATGGAAGTCGACCAAGGCAAAACAAAGATTTAATGAAACTGACAGAAATATGTTGTTTACTTTTAAGTGGCATGATTCTAGATTAACTTCCCTTCATCTTGGATTAATGTAAATTTATGGCTAATATATCCTGAGATAGTAGCCTAGAAAGGAGGCTGCTTTTTAATCTCTAATCTCTTTTGTCCATTTTAACCTAGAAATAAATGTGTCCTGGGTTAAATAAAACGTTTAATGAGTTAACAGAGCTACATTTTTCTTGTAGAAGTCTTCAGTGAGTCACACAGGAGCTGTGATGTGTGGGTGTGTGAGTCCCATTTTATAATCCCACCTTGACAGTGTTTTTATCTCGCTTTCTTTACATCAAGTCACACACACACACACATCATATGCTTCCCAGAATACGTGTATGATATACTATTTATTCATGTCCTGTTATCTCTTTATTTGTAAGATCCTGGTTACATTGAAACCCATAGGATAGATACTACACTTATAGTAGGCGTGTTCTGTAGTGATAATTTAAAGATTGGGCGAGAGATGGCAGCAAGAGGGGCTGCTTTGAAAGGAAATATGGGGGAGTGATAGAGAGAGGGATAGGGGGATGGGGAGAGAGAGGATGGGGGTGGGGAGGTGTGTGAGAGTGTGTGTGTGTGTAAGGGGGGGCGCTGATATGCCCTCTTATTGGTTTGTTCAAATGGTGGGGGAGGGGCACCCAGCACACACCAGCTGTATGAGGAGAGAGAGGAGAAACAAAGGGTGAGATGGCGATTGGTGGTGGTGGTGGGGGGTTATAGCGTACATTTCCTCACTAATATTCAGGGATAATTAAAATTCAGACAGGGCAGATGATTTAAAATGCTGATACGCCCAAATTAAAACCCAGTATTCAGTATTAAACACACACACAAAAACTTGCTTTTAAGTATATAACACTTTTATCAATACTTAATGAATGTACTACAGTAGTTTCATGTTTTCAGTTGTTACATGGTTTTGTTATCCAGTGCCCATTCCCAGCATTCTTTGACCAGGCAGATTTTATTCATCAAGAGATTTTTGCAATGCAGTGAAATGTGTATACGTACATAAGCCAGAGGAAGCTGTACTTTGCATTATTTATTTAAAGGACAAAGGAATTACTGGAACCCTCTAAAACCAGTGTGACTACTCTCAAAAAAGAGAGAGAGGAAGAGAGCAGACCGGGTGAGAATGAGCGAGAGAAAGAAGGAAAAAAAAAAAAACAGGAAATGAGAGAGGGAGAAGGGAGGAGAGTGCCCGGCCTCCTTGTGTTTAAGCCAAACCAAATCTGAGGGAATTGGCACTGGCCGCTTCGCATGAGAACCGAGAGGAAAAAACTATAAGACAGAAAAAGGTTGAAGAGAAATGCCAAGAATGCGAAGGCAAGAATCAACACATTTAAGAGTCTTTCGTTCTGCTGGCTGACTCGCTCTCTTTTCTGAATGCAATTATAAACTACCGCATTTTCACACTGTAAGCTGAAAGCCGGTTTTGATTAAGACGTGTCGACTTGGGTGTTGGTAGTCAACATTAATTAGAGGAAGACCTGTGTTTAATCACCTCTGCAGGCCTGTAAACAGAAAAACATGTCTACTAAACCTAAAAGTTCTTCAAAAATGGTGCATTCTGGTAGGCAGCTGGGACATCTGAAACTGTCTTTGAATAGTTAGACATCACCCTTTGGGTGGGACAGATGAGTTTACTGATTCGGGATTGCTGTGATGTGTTTTGGAGTAGAAATAGTGGGATTCTGGTCTAAGCGTCCCGTGCAGCATCTTGCCTGTTAACATCAGAGGTTGAGTGTGTTTGCCAAGTTTTCGATAGTGTGTCGGGCGTAGATCCGCTGTCTTCTTTCAAGTCACATGGCCCATGGAAATCATGCCAAAGCCTACTGAGACTTACAACACACATTATAACACACTCATATATACATCACGTACATGTCAGCTTTTCTCAGGCCTGTGGCTCCGTATGTCAACATGCACATACTGTTCACATAAACTTGCTTTATGACATGTTACCAATGCATGTCAGTATCATATGCACTGTTTTTTAAACATAAAAATCAAATCTAAGGAAGATTTGCTAACGAATAACTCTCATGAGTCGGTTTCTTTTAATGAAAATTTTAAAGAGACTCAAAATCTCAAGAGTTGGCATGTTTAATCTGACGAATTCTTCACTGAATGAACTCACCAAATCAGTTAGAGTGGCTTTAATCAATTATACAAGTTCCATGTCAATAGAGTGCAACAGGGAAGATGTATTTTTGTAGGTTAAGACCCAAGAAATGAGTTAACATTTTAGAACTCCTGATTCCATCGTCTTGAAGTCCATGGGATTTTGTTTAAATGCCTGAAATAAGGTTTGTTTTTAACACAATCTCAAGATATTTATGACAAAATAAATTCACCTTCCCCATTCATGACTGTTTAAGCTTTTACATATCTTGACAAATGGAAACAAGTGGCTAAATCAGGTTGTCGGGAACAGCTCTGAAAGTGCTTGTTGTGTTTATAATCACTTGAACTATACTCAAACTTTCAGGGAAAATGTTTTTATTTAAATAAAGATTGAAAAAACTGTAGAATCTTTGTGAGAGTGACGTTGAAGTAAATTGACCATGGTGTAGTTTGTTTATAGGCTACGTTTAGCTTTTTAATTGATTTAGTTGATTGCGTGTAGACTTCTAAGTTCATAAAAGTTGTGTATATTTTTTCGTGATGAACAAAACATGTAGAATCATAAACCTTTGTTGGTCCCAGAGCTTATTTACTGCAGTAATCCAAAAGCCAATGGAAGAATCCTGTTGGGTTTTTGTTGAGGGAACCAGGGTGACCAAACTTCTGGGTTGGCCTACAAAAATATGTTATCACTGCAGTGCTCTATACATCATTACTTTGATATAACCATAGGCTGCTCTGACTTCTTTCAAATTTAACTCTAATGTGGCTTTCTAATGAGGTTTTCCACCTACACTCTAAAAAATGCTGGGTTAAAAACAACCCAAGTTGGGTTGAAAATGGACAAAGCCAGCAATTGGATTGACGGGACCTCGGTTTAACGTCTCATTTGAAGGACGGGACATTAAACCGAGGTCCCGACTCTCTGTGATCATTAAAAATCCCAGGATGTCTTTCGGATAGAGTAGGAGTGTAACCCTGGCATCCTGGCCATATTTGCTCACTGACCTCTGTCCATCATGGCCTCCTAATCATCCCCATATACTGATTGGCTTCATCACTCTGTCTCCGCTCCACCAATAAGCCGGTGTGTGTTGGCGTCCTGGCGCAATATGGCTGCCGTGGCATCATCCAGGAGGATGCTGCACATTGGTGGTGGTTGAGGAGATTCCCTCCTTCGTGTGTAAAGCGCTTTGAGTACCTAGAAAAGCATTATATAAATGTAAGGAATAATAATTCATTATTATTAATTAACCAAGCAGTTGGGTTAAATGTTTACCCAACCTGCAGGGTAGTTTTATTTGAACTATGAATAATAATTAAACAATAAACATTTATTAAATGTTCACCTTTTGATTATTATTGTTGCCTCTAATAATTATGTCTTATTTTGGGTTAATTTTAAGCCAGTCATATGGTAATATTTAAACAATGATCAGTTAAATAAAACTACCCAGCACATTGGGCAAACATTTAAACCAACCGCTGAGTTAAAACAACCCAATATCTGGGTTTGTCTGTTTACAACCCAACTTGGGTCATTTTTTAGAGCATAGAGTGCTTAGCTTTAGCTCTCTAGAAGCTGGTCCAAGTATGAAGAAGTTTGGAAGTCTTATATCACTACATATTGTGTATCACCAATTTCATAAACCAACAAGGTCTAATACAAAAAAGATGTATCATTCAGAATATTTGAATGTTTATGAAAGTGTTTTCAACATTTTGTAATCACATAGCTACACATTTGAAACAAAGCTTTCACTACACTGACACAACTTACCCCAAAGCATCTGATTCACTTTATCCCTAGGATGCGTCATTTAATAATTCATGGCTAATCTTTAGCAAAATAATTTACATGTTCATTGGCAATTCACCAACATGTATAATGTATATTTTCAGACCTGAATAAATTTGCTTTGACCTCAAATGAATTTTATGTGCCATGTAGAAAATGTACTTTGAAATGCAAACAACAGTTTTGAATTAAAAAATGATTGTCACTGGCAGCTGAATATGGTGAGTACTTTCTAAATATGTATTCACAATCACATTTTGCACAGTTTGCTTGATTAAGAGGGCGACACAGCTTACCCCACTCTCTCCTACTCTTATTCTATCCCCTCTCCTCCATTTCTCAGCCAGAAAGAAGAGGATTTAGGCTAGTTTTTCAGAGCCAAACCAAACCAGCATGAAAAAAGGACAGAAAGAGAAGCCCTCCCTTCCTCTAACCCTGTTTTGCTCTTCTGTGTAGTTTGGCAGTAGACGGTAGTGTGTGTGAGTGTGAGTGTGTGTATGTGTGTGTGTGTATGCGGTCTGTGTGAACAAGCGCTCATGTGGACAGGGCTCTGACTCTGCTGTTTGGTGAAGTTCCCAGTTAGGCTTGATGGGAAATGCTTTTTTATCCCTCACTGAATGAAGCTGGTTCAGTATACACAAAACTGGAGAGTAACCATTGGACCAAATGGTGAGAAGAAACTCATGCCTGATGCTTACCTGCCCAACAGACACCCACTATTTAACCCTCTATGGTACGTGTCATGTTATTAATATGAAATAAATTACCATTCAACAGTTTGAGGCCGGTGCAATTTTTTTGGAAAATAAAGGCTGTATTTATTTGATCAGGAATACAGTAAAGACAGAGATATTGTGAAATATTATTGCAACTTAAAGTAACTGTTTTAATACCGTCAAATCTGAATTTTCAGCAGCCATTACTCCAGTCACATGATCCATTCTATATGCTGATTTGGTGCTCAAAAAACATTTCTTATTTTTATCAATGTTGAAAAAAAGCTGTGCTGCTTAATGTCTTATGGAAACCATGACGCATAACTTTTGAACAGTATTGTACAGTACCTGTCTTTTTAAAAAAAAAAATGTTTTGAAAAGAAGTATTTTATGCTACCCTAAGCTGAACAATTTGGATTTGCTGTATTGATATCTAGTGGCATGGATGCAGAATCATTGCAAATGCAAACATTATGACATTTTAGAAATATGCTTCAGCTATGATGAATTTATTCCATAAACAAAAGTGTCTCTCAACAAGCCACTCCATGTAGAATATAACAAACAGCTTGTATTAAGACTTCTTATTTAACTGAAGTCTTCATCCATGTGAATGCGCGTAATAGTTAAAGTTTGAACGTGAATTAATAAAATCTACAAATCAGCTGCAGCTAATCACCCAGGTGAGCATTTACTATATAGAAAAAAAAACATATGCAGGAATTCCAGATTGAACTGCTCAGACTATCACAAAGCTTGTCCTATACAAATGAGGTCTATGCGTTTTCCCTGCCAGTTCACGCATTGTGGAGGAGTTGAGTGTGTATAAATCATGCTAAACGGAGGGCAATAGTGCATTGCAACTCGAGCCAGACTCTTATTCATCCTTAATATCTCCACACACACTCTCAGTCTCGGCTTCAATGATTCTCCTTCTCACAGTTTTCTGCGCTCATCCAATCAAACTCCTTTCGGTGATGTCATCGCTCTGTGTGTGCGCGGCAGCAGTTTTGGGTTTCTCCTGAACTCCCGTTCTCCCACACTGGAGCTTTTTAATCTCTCGGACGGAGAGAAAGAGGATGAAAAAGCGCGAGCGGACAGATCGAGGGTTTGAGAAGCGGCGACCATGACAACACATGAAATCCGAGCGGCTGACATCTGTGTCTCTCTCGTTCTCTCTGTCCCTCTCAATCTCCCTCTCTGTTGACTCGCATCCAGCAAACAACCCACAAGCTTTCATTTCATAACAGACTCCGACAAGTCTGATGACCTCACACGGCCCTCGACATCATCTTTGATTTCAAACCTCAACGAGTGACCACAGCAGAAGTGTGAATGAAGTCTCTTTATAACAGCAAGACTGACTTAGTCCTACCCCGCTATGACAGACTCATCATATCACAGCACCCACACACACACACACACACACACACACCATTTTCCATCTTTCGGTCTTCTGACTGTTTGAATTGAGCTTTTTTTTTTTTTTTTTTCAAATCATTTCTTGCTTCCTGTCACTGCACCTCTTGCCACATCCTTTGCTACTGAGTGGCTTTCACAGTTGAGACGCTCTCACATTTCCTGCATCTCAACATCTTGTGCATAAAACTATTAGATATCCGCTACAGCCATGGTGAGCTTCTGTCCTATATGTGGGAAACCTGTTTATTTTGGTGAGTGGCATCTGGGGTCGGAGGGATCCCTCTTTAACAGCTTAAAACATACTTATTGAGATGATACTGAGCTATTTGGTAGTTATCAATAGTGAGAAGCGTCAACCTAAAGCGCAGAGATGCCGCTTGTGATGTGTTTAGCTGCAAACATTTCACATCAGATTCTGTTTTGAGCACTTAAAAGTGCTCATTTTGACTTGCTGTTGAGGTATTTCAATAGTAAATGGATTATATTGTGCCCAAATTGTGTATTCCCATGTTTAGTGGTGTGATAACGTTTTATGTTGACAGGAGCGTTGTAAAAAGGGCATCGTAGAGTATGCTAAATGCTAATTTCAGAGTCCCTGATAGCGCATATACCTCACTGAGACGTCTATTCGATGTCTATTTACATCGAGTCTTTTCTCATCTGCAATATCTCTCTAAGACGTTTTCCTTTTCCATTTAGAAAATGTCTTTAAAATGTTTGATTTGGAGTTTATGTAAAACTGCTTTTTCTAAGAGGTTTATCAGATGTTCGAACACAACAGATGTTTTCCAGATTAAGTGCTCTTTAGCAGACATCTTAGAGACGTACCTGTGCTATCTGGGTTCTGCCATTACTCTAGACGAAACAAGCTGTTGTGTAACTAAATGTGTGTAGGCCTTTATCTATATGCACTTGTGTAGGGTTTATCAGCCTGCAGTCTCCTAACCACCATCAGAGCCTCACGACATGAGTCACATGAGCACAGGAAGTGTCTGCCTGTGGCAGGAAGTGGAATGGCAAGAGAGGCTTGACTGTTTAAATTGGCTAATAGCAATATGTATCTTCAAGAAAGAGAATTTGGACAGAAAAATCCTGGAGCTGCCAGTCAGCTTTCAGCATCAAAAGCAAAGAAAAAAGCTCCTTTAGTTATTGACTTGGACTGCAGGCTGTTGTTGATTCTGCCAGGAAGAGAAAAGCTGACCAAGATGTTTGTTGCTGAGGTTCAGTTTCAGTCTGATCCCGGTTCAACCTAGAGGTTTCATGTCCTATGGTTAAGGTCAGGGTTTCAGTAGAAGGGCTCGAGCCTGTCCCGCTTGAAAGGGTAATGAAAGAGTAAAATATCTTCTGAGAATGTGAATGCAATCCAAAATGAATGTGAAATCGATGCAAGATGGAAGAGTTCAAAGAGTGGTACTAGATTCACAGTCTAGGATCACCTCACCTTAACTGGAGGTTAAAACTAATAGATTTTTTTTTTTATCAACAGAATTATTGTGACTCAAAAGAAAGAGAGATCTATTCATAATATTGCACTTTTCAATAGATGTCAACGGGGCAAGTCTATACCACTACAAGTAATCTTTATAAAGGACAAGCCCAAATAATTCTTCTTTGAGTCATTTCAGAGGATGAGCAAGAATAATGTGGTTCAAAATTTCAAACACAAACTTGTTTTTCTTTGGAACAACATGCAACGAGCCCTGTACAACAAGACCAGGAGAATGCATTATCATTTTGATGTCATGTTGACTTAAAGTTATAAAAAGAGATTGAAAGAGGAAATGAACATATTATTAGTCTGAATATGCATTATTGTGTTTATCTATGTTGGTACGACAGTAAAATTAGTCAGTGTTATTGTTAACTAAAATTAAAAAATGGAAACAAAGTCTTAAGTACTAAAATAATTACTAAAAGTAAAATGAAAATACAGTTTAATAGATTAAAAACTGATAAAAATCACATAAAATTACTAAAAATGAAAATATTAAAAAAAAACTAATTGAAAATAACAATGAATAGTACTAAATAACACTGATAAGGGTGAATTTAATTCATGTTTAATTCATGTAAACAAACCACCGCACACATTTATCCCAGTGAACGGCTCCTCTTGACTCTTACTAAACTAACTTCAGCTCCAGTTAACACACCTGGCTGATTGCTTAACCTTTGACCTTTCATTCATGCAGGTGAGAAGAAGAGGTCATTAGGACGGGATTATCACCCATTATGCTTGAAGTGTCACAAGTGTAAAAGACAGCTAACTCCTGGTCAGCATGCAGAGGTATACATATATTCACTTTATCATATGCTATATATGTTGTGTTTTAGTGCATAAATAATAGCAAGCTCTATAAACTGATAATGACAGGGATGCATTGAAGTGTTACACTGAAAACGTTTACATCTCTATGCAGCATGATGAGAAGCCATACTGCACTAACTGCTACATGAGAGATTTTGGACCCAGAGGTGAGAGCAAATGACTATTTATTGTATATAATATAATAAAAAAATGATTTACTATGTTTCTTTGTGCAGGTAGCCGAAAACCTGTTGCTCGGACCTTTAACGCAGCTACTTCTTAAGAGAGATCTTGAGAGACGCACAGCATCTAGAGCTACAATTGACACATCTACAGTATCTTTACACTGCCACGCACAGCAAACCATTGGAAAATGCTGTCAAGTTTATCTCTCCTAACCACAGAATAAAACATAACTCCGCCCTTATGTTTCCATTCATCAAACTCATAAAAATAGCCAGAGCCAACCAAACCAACAGCCATCCACGTTGGCGTTCTCTCGGGGAACTGAGCTACTTCATATGTTTATTCTAAAATTCTCTTGCCATGCTTTCGGAGTTATGGCACTGCATTGAATGTTATTCTAGAATTAAATTGTCTTTCCCGTTTCATAATTTCCTGGCCTTAAGAATGGGAGATGCAGACAAACTAGTTAGTTATGAAAAGTGTTGGCATGTAGCTCGTATATAAACATCATGTGTTTTTGGTTTAAAAATATAAAGTCAACACTCTGTATACCATTAATTAATTGAATAACTTGAAACACAATGTAATTTTTTTGTGCTCTATTATTGTTTGTTCTTTTTTCTTGGATTTTGAGGATCAGAGACTATAAAACAAAGGGATTTTTTCATGAGGCAGCAAATGTATCTACAAAGCAAAAATGACAACAATTAATCATTGTGTCTTTTTAATTAGAAGCAGAAGCTTGCGTCCCAAACCTCATGGCGCACATGTGATGGATTTATCATTTTTGTTAGTCAAGGAAGAATACATATTTGATTTTATCTGGTTTTTTTTGTCATTTGGTCATTGAACGGAAGTGTCACTCAGAGAGTTGCCAGCTAGCATATTGTCAACTCATTAAATCAGAAGTATAATTTCATGCCTCTTATCCTCAAATCCATAAAATAAATTGTAAAAAAAAATGATAATTTAATAACTTTTTATTGAAGATATTTTTTTAATGAAAATTGGATTTGAATAAAGATTTATACCTCAAAATGCAACTGCCTACAATTTAATAGTTTCTTATTTTATATATAAATAATATATTTTTATAGTTAATGTTGTTTATATAAATAAATATCTATTATAAAATCTATAAATTATATAAATATACTTATATATCATTTTTATTCATGAATAAATATATGTATAATTATATCCATATAATTGATATATATGGCAATATTCAGTCTTTAGTTAAATTTATATATATATATATATATATATAATAGAATATTTATAATAAAAAATGATAAATGTATTATATATATATATTTATATCTGTCTGTTAGCGTATTGTCAACTCATTGATTTTATTAATCAACTGATTTAACAGTGATTTAAAAACATGATTTAATTGTTTTCTTTATTGTTCATGTCTTTTTCTGATAATTGGATTTGAATATTAAAGATTTATACCTCAAAATGTAACTGTCAACAATTTAAATATAATTTAATAGAATAACAGAATATTTAATAGAATAACAGAATAATATAGATCATATAATAATTTATAAAAAATAATTTGATAAAAAGTAGATCAATTCCATAAACTTAATTATCAACATTACTATTAATATATATATATTAGTTTATTGCCTTCTCATCTCCATAAGCATCCATATGCATTCACACTAAGTATGATTTACAAAAGCACCCATCATCTGGAGCCAGAGAGAGAGAAGCCTGGCAATAGGCTGTTTTCACAAGGCCAGGGCAGTCTGCTGGAATGTGTCTGTGTGAGTGTGTGTGAGCTGGCAGCCTTTCTGTAGCAGACCTACTGCTGGATACCTGCTGTTGATCCTGTCAAACTCTCACATGCACACACACACACACACACACACACAGGGCCTGTTTGTGCAGGCATATGTGAATGTGTGAGCACGGCCTTCGAGTGCACATATGTGATTACCTTCATGCATGAGCAAACATTTGCACTGAGGAAGAACAAAAATCAGGTGAAGATCCCAGTCTTAGTTCGGTTATCATTGCCACTTCTTTTTTTCTTTCAGATTAAGACAGAGGAAAAAATGAAAGCACAAAAAGGTGGCATGGAGGAGGTGGAGGGATTATTCCAGGGAGCGAGTGAAGGAGGGAGGGTACGCGTGCATGTGTGTAAAGAGGGTTCCCTGCTGCAGCGTGTCTTTGAACCCACCCCCACCTTGACAGGTCACATGGTTTGTGTGATGCCAGCTGTCTCATTTGCATGTGTTTTAACTACACCGCAAATCCATCAATTGGGAGAGAAAGCGAGAGAGAAAGAAAGAAGGGGCGGAGATACAAAAAGGGGCTGCAGACACAGTAGAAGAACTGATTGATGAAGAAAGAGAGAGATGCCTTCATTCCTATGGGCTTCAGAGATGTGGAGGTTGTTAGATGCCCACCACACCCTCTGAAGGCTCATTTGATATGTGAAGAGCCGGGATCGCCCCGTTACTGCATGCAACGGGTACAATTACCATCGCTATATGGCTCATTCTGTAATTGGGGTCCATTTCACCTCAAGACAAAATACAAAAACAATTTGGTTACTCAAATAAAATTACTATTGGTTTCAGTTTATATATTTCATCAGTGTAACATCAGCTTTATGATTAAACACCATTTTGATGTTATGGGAGAGGAAACTATTCTTTTATCTGTTTTGCCATATATACAGTGATTGTTTTTATCAATCACATATATTTTTTTTGCAGATATCCATGAGAATTTTTAGTATAAATATGCCTTTTTGCATAATGTCTCTTAAAATGACCATAATGATCTTTAAAGGGTTAGTCCAAAAAGGAAAATTCTGGTATCACTTACTCATGTCGTTCCAAACATTTATGAGTTTCTTTCTGATGTCGAATGTAAAGGGAGATATTTTGAAGAATTTTGGTAACCGAAGAGTCACGGTTCCCTCTTAACTTCCACTGAACTAACAAAAATTACAATGGAAGTCAATGGGATTGGAATTGCAATTTTAAGAGACATCAAGGCAATTTCAAGCAAAATGAAACATAGGGTGCACAAAATATCTGTGATATTACAATAAGCTTTCCATTAATGGATAAAATAAACATTTTTTCTCAAGAAAACAGTTATGAAAAATATATAATTATGATCGATGGACATGAAATGTACCATAAATTGTAGCATGACTCATATATACCATTTGCATTGTGGGAGTGGGGGCAGAGTAATGCATATGCATAAATGGAACATTTTATTCTTTTTTTATTCATTGTGAACACTATTCCTCATTATTTGCGTTGGCTATTAATAGCAATAGCATTGTGCTTAATTAATGCCAACTTTTATTGTCTTGAATTCAAAAATGTGCTAATAAGCACCCTGAAGCACTTCATAAGTCTCGGTTTGCGCGTCTGTGGTGGAGGTTTCATATTCACCCACTCGTATTGGTGACAATGTGGATGTAGGAGGCTAATGCCATTGTGCTAATCAAAGCCTGGGCTAATAGCTAATGCTATCAAAGAGTGATGAAGCAGTCCATTCATCTTTACAGAGACAGCAGCTCTGCAGACCACACTGCATGAGAGAACTGTGCACTTCAAACAATGTATTGTGGGATCATCAAACACAAAGGCGTGAGGGTATTTGTGACCCTGCAATGTGAACATGCGGATGTTTTTGTTTGATATGAAAATCTCATTGATATGTAGGTACTGTGCAGGTCTATGTGCGAGGATGGTAACATAACAATGGAAATGTGATGTTAAAGGAAGTCTGTGACATTTTTATGCTGCTGGGTATATCAAGGAGCTTTTCGATTCTGATGACAAAGTAAGGTGCAAATCATTTGTATCAAATTTTGTCATTGCAGTAGATTGAACAACCGAGCCTCACTATGTAAATGCAAAGACAGATGCTTTCAATAGCAGAAATGACAGCGTTTCAACTACAGAAGCTAGATGTGTGGTAAAAGATAAGATTCATTTAAAGTCAGCAGGGGAAAATTTCCATTGGGAACTGATTGGATAGTTGTGGATTGCTGTTGCTGTGATTGCACGAGAGTGACAGGTTGCCCCGCCCTCATGCCAGTAAACACGTCATCAGAGAAGAGACGTGGATGCAAGAGGTGGGGAAAGTTATTTTGATTAAATTTACAGAGGCACATGAATTAAAATAAAATGATGTGCATGGATAAATCAATTATAATAAATACTACAATAGTCCATTAAAATAACATTTGTTCATTTTAATTTCATGGCAAATCAATTTCAAACAAATCTGTATTCATCCACTAAGTGAAATTACTAAACGTAGGGGGGCGCGTGCACTAAAAGGTTGAAAACCCCTGCTCTATATCGTTAACGTTACAGCTACGGAGTGGACTCTGCTATTCTTTTATTCATGAAAAGATTTTTAGAGCTTTATTGTTATCTTTATAGCTATTGTTCGTGGTGAGAAGGGGCCTTATGGCTGCTTAGTGCTACGTTCACGCCATGTTCTAATTACTGTAATCGAGACATTCTACTCAGAGCTGTTCACGTCGTTGGACTGGGAATTATCCGTATCTTTGGGAACACTGGGCAAATTTCAATCGGAAGAGAGGAACCCTATGACCGACTGACTCCTAAGGGCAGAGCCCTTGAAGTGGGGACTTTAGAGGGAACAGGGTGCTTGTGTGTTCGTTTTGGAACGCACTGGAGAAGAGGCCAATGAAAGACCAACGTAATATCCTCACCTTCACATGGAATGATACACGACAATGCTAAGCAGTGACAACGGATTTCTTATTATTAGAGTACTAATATGATACAAAATAAATGAATAACGACATTTTTTTAATTTGCATGTGTTCTTGATTTGCTCCTAACTTTATAAGTTAAGCATTAAACACATATCTATGAAACTTTTTTAAACTTACTATGAAATGCATGACGACAATAAAACAACAGCGAGGACTAGTCACCCTGGGCCACATGACCATAAACAATTTATTACTTCCTTCAAGTGACCATGGCATGTTCACCTCACTACGGATTTGTGGAAGGGCCCTTCGCGTTTCAGTTTTTGACTTTTGTTGAGACAGGGGTAACTGCAGCTTGGAGTAATGGGAGTGTCGAACGGTTTCTCATTGGTCACAAAAGCTGTCTGTTCCGCATAAAGGCGAGCCATACTCTTAAATCGCTATTGGCCAACAGAAAGCAATAAATCCAACATAATACTATACAACCAAATTCCATTCTTTTAATGTAAAAACAGCATCAATGATCTTAAGAATATTGCATTCAAGTTTTTGAAAATTAGTTTCTAAAGTGCCTTCAGAACTTATGCATGGCGCGGATCACATTTAGGTCTTACACACACACACACACAAACGTTAGTTTTGCTATCAGAGGACATTCCATAGACGTAATGGTTCTTATACTGTACAAACTGTACATTGTATCCGCCTACACTAACCCTACTCCTAAACCTACCATCACAGAAAACATTCTGCATTTTTACATTTTTAATAAAATATTGTTTCCTCATAAATCACAAAAACACGCTCACACTCACTCATTCTCGCGCACACACACATCCAACGACCCACACACACATAAATCGTAATACATTTACCTATAGGGCTGGGTATGTTAATTTTAAAATGTTTTTCACTACAGATTACAAAATACATGCTTTAAAAAGTAATTTGTAACGTATTTCGTTACATTACTCAAGTTTAGTAACTTAATCTAAATACTTTAGAATACTGTGGAATACTAATAAGTGCGGAACAAACACAAAAAAGGAAATTGCAAGTTTTTATCTCACAATTCTGACTTTTTCCCTCAGAATTGTGTGATATAAAGTTGCAATTGCAAGTTATAAAGTCGCATTGTGGAGAAAAGTCAGAATTATGATAAACTCGCAATGTTGAGAAAAATCTGAATTATGACATATAAAATCACAATATTGAGAAAAGTCAAAAATATGAGATATAAACTCACATACTAAATTCACAATTGCAAGAAAAAAAGTCAGTATTGCAAGTTTATATCTCCAAATTCTGACTTTATAACTTGCAATTGTGAGTTTAAATCTCGCAATTCTGAGAAAAAGAAGTCAGAATTGTGAAATGCAAACAATTGTGACGGAAAAAAAACAAATTGTGAGAAAAAGATGCAGTGACGAGTGAATTATAAAATGACTCACAAACATCTATCACAAAACATGAAAACAGTCAAAAACATGAAACTTAACTCCGCTTTTTCAGACCGTCAGAGTCAGACAATCACCAATTGCTTTTAAAAAGACATTAAAATTCAAAGTAATCACTTTGGTAATCTAAAATACTTTTCAGATGTAACTGTAATCTGATTACCACCCATTTAAAATGTAACTGTAATGAAACACAGTTACTCACATTTTGTATTTTAAATACGTAACTAAGTTACTTGTATTTCGTTACTCCCCAACCCTGTTTATCTATGACAAATAAAGAATTAATCACATAGATGAACGTATAACTATCTATGACGAATCACACGCCACGAAATTTACGTAAATATATGGTTACCGCTAATTGGCCAACACCAATAGTCCTTTCACCAATAAGAAACCGTTCAGCACACCCCCTGCCGTTCGGCACGCCCATTACTCCAAGCTGCAGTTACCCATACTAGCTTGGAACGCCCCTACAAGTAATGGCGTCCCCTTGCCGAAGTGCCCAGGAGTGCAAAAACGCAGTTTGGAATTCGCCCACAATCAACACCTAAATTAATCTACAGCAGCCAGGTCACGGTGGAACATCGCTCGCGTGGTACACATAACATTAGCGCTCAGAAAAATCCCAGTTTACATGTTGTAATTACGAGCTCTATGAGTAGCTAGATGAACGCCTTTGAGTTGAAATCTCGTAATTATGACATGGCGTGAACACACCTTTGGTTCCCAATGAAACAAGCAATGTTTTCATAGTGCCACACAAATAACATACAGTGTTTATAGTTTTTAGGCAACTCAACATACAAATGACTTACTTATGGGCTAGTTGTGGCTGAATATTAAGCTAAGATTTTAAAAATGACTATTTTCATCTTAATATAATCAAAATAACTTACCTTAACTTAAGCTCATCGAGGGTGTTGGGGCTCTGTTGGAGACATGCTATCGTCGCCCCCTGTTGGAGACTGTTGTTTGTACACTCTCCATCAAAACAAGGGTTATTTCAGCACACTGCAAATGAGAGCCCAGAGAATGTCAAATAATATAACGAAGATGAATGAAATGAAATGCTGTAAATGTCTGGTACACATAGTACTGACTACAGGAAAAAATAAAGAGAATGGTCTTTAAACTAATCAGCCTGTGTTTACTTGCTGTGTGTGTGTGTGTAAATTCTGACGAAATAATGTAACTTGCAAAATTGGATACCTCATGTCTCTTTTTTAGCATATCAATATTAATAAGGGTGACAACATTTAACAATTTAACATCTTAAATACAAAATAACATTGGATAATGAGAATAAGGCCTTCACATTTCATTCAATAGTTTTTTAAATTACATTTTACAATATTTTTCAAGTTACAAAGTTTTTCTTAAGTAAAAACACAAATACCAATACAAAGTCACAAACACACACAAAAATATTTACAATACAATTACATTTAGAATAGCTTAAGATCACACTATCAGGCATGAACAAACTGAGGTCAGGAGCTACATGGGGAAGAGCTTAAAACTTTTTCAATTGTAAATGCAAGTAAAATAATGTTATCAACAATTCTAAACAGTCTGACACATGAACAACATTTGTTCTGCTTAGAACATGAATATCTAAAAAATGAACTTGACTTAAAGGGATAGCTGCAATAATGTTCACTGTATTTAATCTAAGTTGTATAAAAGATAAATATTAACGTTTATAAAAATTTCATCTCTCAGTTCACATGCAGTTGTTTTATACAGTTTGGTTTCAGCTTAATTGTTGCCATGTTTGAGATTAAGATGAAATACTTTTTTATTTTATATTTTTATATCACTTATATCTTAAAAGTTTAATAGTCTAAGCATGTGCTCAATTGTTTTTTGAATTTTAAACTTGAATGACAGAACAAGATGATGTGCGTTTGTGAGGTTAAACTCATATTTTAATCCTCTGGAGGTCAAATATCTTTTCACTATATGAATTTGCAGGTCATGTTCAACTTCATAGTATGCAGGAAAGCTTTTGTATTCATTCTCCAATATTTGCACGACAAGCCCTAAAGAAGTTGTGGAGGGGTTCCTTAAAGAGAGTCACAGTGACACCCAAAGATCATCAGAACTAAAACCCCTAAGGAAGAGTTTGACACCAGTGAACCAAAATGGAGAAAAGTACAGGAAAATGTACATAAGCTCGATCGGGATCTGCTCTAGGATCAAGTGGTATACCATATACAAAGTGTACAAGAGATGTCCGACATTACTCCGCAGGTTATGGAAACTACTGTGTAAGATATGGGCAAAAGCCATCATCCCATTGTCCCGGAAAACTACATTTCTATCTTGATCACAGAAGGAAAGATTTTATTTTCTCTGTCTTGGCCAGAGGGATGACTACCTACATGGTGAAGTACAAGTATGTTAATACATAAATTCAGAGGGGTGGTATGCCAGGCTCCTCTGGGTGTTTGGAACATACAAGAACCCTCAAGCAGGAAATTTTACAGTAGTCTGGCTTGATTTTGGCTAATGCGTATGGACCAATGCCCCATGATCTTATTAACACAGCCATGGGAACGCAGCACCATGGAAGGAATCCAGAGGGCCATTCGTCAACCTCCAATAACAGGCCGTATGGATGACCTAACTATAACAACTTCAAACCATGTACAAGCTAGATAGATCCTAAAGGAGCTTAGTGATTTGGAATGAAGTTTAAACCAAGGAAGTCAAGAAGTATGGTGATCAGAAAAGGGAAAGTCCGTGGGAGGTTGTACCATTAACTGAGGAAGACCCAGAAAAATGTCTAGGGAAGTGGTATAATACCTCTCTTAATGACCGAAGCAGAGTATCCAGTACAGAGAAAGAGGTGGAAGAATGGTTGACAAAGATAGAGTATTCAGTCTTATCAAGTTTAAGGCCTCGCTCTGACAATTTAAGAAGTGCCCAGGTCATTAGTGGAAGCACTTTTATTTTTTAAAAGGTGAGTGAATAAACACCTTCACAGGTGGTTCAGAATTCCTCAAGTTTCACGTACGTAGGGCTATGCATCAGATCTGGACATTTAAAGCTACTCCTATCATCAGTGGTTGAGCTCAAAGTGGCAAAGTGCAGGCCTGTGATGATGTACAGAGATTCAGGCGACAAGAAGATCAGACATCATCACAAGATCAGGACACAAGTGGGCAGCTGATGCAGCAGTGGCACAGGCAGAGAGAAGGCTGAAGTTAAAGGACATGATTGGGAACCAGTCCATGGGGAGACAAGGACTCGGAACTACCCATTTCCAACAATGGGGGAAGGCGGACCTAATGCAGAGAAGAGAAATGATCCAGGAGTTCGACACCTGGAGGAAGGGCAAAGTGCTAGGGCCATAGAACTGGGAGTACAAGGAGCCCGGACAAAGTGGGACCTGCTAAAGCGGAATTTCGTGTCGGCTGAACTTCTGAGACTGGATCCCTTTCACATCTCTTTCCTGCTCAGATTAGTGTATGAAACGCTTCCATTAACAGCAAACTTGTACAAGTAGAGAATGAGGGAGGACGCACTTGCGTATGTTATGTGGAGGGAAAGGAAAACTGCATTTAGCCATGAAAGGTACAGTTGCAGTCAGGATAATGTTTTCCAAGCACTGTCTGACATCTTGGAGCAGGAGAGATAGAAAAACCGCAAGTTCTATAAGATTCCAGTGCCATCTATCCAGTTCATCAGGGAGGGAGAGCAGCTAAACTCCTCCAAAGAGACCAAGAAGAGCCTCTTGCAGGAAGCATAATTATGGGAGATGAGGGTGGACCTGGGAAGGAAACTATGTTAAGGCCAGATGTGGCTGTCTGGGGTGAGGAGGGAAGGAGGACCATCATGACTGAACTGACAGTCCCACTGGAAGATGGATGTGGGGAGGCCTCAGAGAGGAAGCGACCAAATACCAGGACCATGTCCAGCAATGCAGGGACAAAGGGTGTAAGGCCTGTTTCCAATTGAGCTTGGTTCCTGGGGTTTCCCTGCACAAAGCTTTGGGAATAGCAAAAAGGAGATGAAGACAGCTACGCATAGGTTGGGGGAGGCAGCAGAAAGAGGCTCTTGTTGGCTTTGAAATAGGCGAGGAGTTGAGCTAGAAGCCAGGAGAAGATAGGCAGTGACTGGCCATCAATGCCGACCCACTACCTGAAGGACGCTGTGATTAAGGGTCGAACAAGAGAAGAATGTTGGATGCCCCCTGATGACGACATCTCCTAGCTGAAAGCTACAGTCATAAGTGACTGCAGGAGTTTGCATTTCATATGTATTTAATAGTATGCAGTTTGAAATATTGTAAGTGCAGTTGAATAGTATGAACTGTTTTCAACATTGATGATGAGAAGTGTTACATGTGCACCAAGTCAGCATTTGCAATGATTTCTGAAGGATTGTGTGACAGTGAAAACTGGAGTAAAGTCTGCTGAAAATTCAGCTTTGTCATCAAAGGAATAAAATACAAATTTGAAAGTATATTAAAACAGAAAAAGAGTTATTTTAGTACTGACTGTATTTAAGATCAAATAAATGCCATCTTGGTGAGAATTTGAGACTTTTTTAAAATAATATTTTTTAAAAAATGTACCGAACCCAAACTTTCAAACAGTAGTGTAAATGGAAGTGAATAGAGCACAAAATCTACATTAACCACCCCTTTTACAAATCCAATTCATTCAGAGTGCTCTTTACACCAGAAGTGGTGCCAGATTGACGGCAGTGTGTGAAAACTGAGAGGTGAATCTTAATTCCATAAAACGGCACCAAATGAAATTTACAGAGACAACCGATATCATCCAAAGTACACCTTGGCACTTTGCCATTGTCAACTGAGGTCTGTGGTCTCACCTTCTTAAAATCCAAACATATTTGGGAGTCATGCAAAGAAGTGTTTAGTGCATGAGAAACAGAAACCAAATCATTGCTTATGCCACTGAAATAAACTAGTATAGCTTCAATGAAGAGCTTCGCATGAAGAATTCTGGCTCAGATAGGATGATTCTGTTACCACATGAAAGCTACAATGACCACAAACACCAAACTGACTCTGATGTTTATTGGTTTCCAGATGACTAATCAATGCTTGGACTGAAACCAAAGTCGTCATATATGGTGACTGGAGCATTTGGCGGCACCAAGGCTAACTCAGCAAAACTATATATAACACTGGCAGCAAAAAACACTAAACTGTTCTCCTGTACATTCCCACCCTAGTAATGACATGCTTAGTGATTTGAATACTTTGTGGTTAAGAGACCACAGTCAGTTTAGAAAAAAAAAAAGCTGGGAATGTATGGAGTCCCTGAGTGAGATGAGGTCAACATTGTCTCTCTCAACACTCGTTTCTTCTCATGTGCGCTTCAATCCGAACTTTATTCAATTCATAAAACTGGATGAGGCATATGTTTCATCTAGTCAGATGCTTAATTAGGAAAATTCTTTGCAAACCTGTATGACTTTCTATTATGGAACACAAATGATGAATTCTGGGCACTCTTTTCAATAGCCTATAATGAAAGTGAATTAAGGCTGAATTGTTCTTTAAAGTCTGCCAATGAATCAGCTGATCCAGTTGACAAAACCAGCCTGCCTCAATCATGAACCATTTTTGGTGTCATGCGAGCTCCTTCAGAGGTGAAGGAACTTGCATGACCTCAATAAAACCATTCCATTGGCTAACGCAACTTTTTATTGGTACTGCTGCCTAATTAGAAATAATGAAAAAACACTTTTTCGGTGCATTTAATCATGAAAAATAGTTAGTGTGTAATGTTGCTGTTTGAGCATTAACAACATCTGCAAAGTTATGACGGTGAAAGTTCAATGCAAAGGGAGATATTTTCTGTTGCAGAAATCGCTTTTTAAGGACGACAATGAACATCTAGTAGCGACAACAACAAGCTTCTTCCCAAGTTGGGGACATCACCAACCCCAAAATTTAATTTTAAATGAAAACTGAATATCTCATACTAGCCCTTTAACATATTGTCAATTAATTTGTTTTTAGCAGCAGAAATTGAGTAAGGAAGACTCATTTTCACTCTTTTCTCTGACTTGTGGATGCTTTTCACTTTAATTCCCCCTTCGTTGTTTCTCATCTCAATCAGAGCATTTTCAGTAATAGTTCATATGCAGCATTTATGATTCCCCATGAGAAAACAGATCTCTGGAAGTTCAAATGCACACCTCGGAACAGACGGCTCACCTTCCCATCCCTCTCTCTCAAAACAGTTGCCAATATCACCCTGCAGGACTGAAACTCCCCTCCAATCTGTACTTGTGAGTGAGACTTAACTACATTCAGAGGGTAAAACAGCACCCCGAGAGCCGCTCCCAGAATCCCCCCACATACAAAATCATTAACCAAATGCCCTGCTTTTGACTCAGCCTCAGGGAGCAGTTCCTTAATCGGTCCACGCAAACCGAAGAATAAAGCATTGCTAGGGCCATTTCTGAGTAGGATCGGCACAAGGCCACGGTAAAGTTCTCGGATGCCATGTTGCTGAAGCAAAACACGAAAAATATGTGCAGTGTTCTGAAAGCTTCCATGATGACGTGGATCCTGCAGTAAAGTTTGGACCCTCTCGAACGGCGTCAAAACTGCTTCAGCGGTTCCCGCCAAGACTGCTGCAATACTGTCGGTTAACAAGATGGGGGCTTGAGGAGCGTGTAACCGCAACAACCTGGAGAAGTCCTCATATAGTCCAAACATAATTGCAATAGTGCTGCTTTTCTGGAGTAACGGCGGGAGGATGCCTCGATACAGTGTGCGCAAACCATCCCTCTGGAGCTGCCGCACAGCTTCCCATGCCGGCACTCCAAACAACTGCTGGCGGAACAGCGCCTTGTGTATGGGAAAAGTGATGGCGATGTTGGCGAATGCTGCTACAGAACCACACAGGTAGTGGTTATGATTCTGCAGTGGTTCCCGGTCTTGGTCGGCGGAGACCATGGTCTTTGCTGATACCCAATCAAAGGTTGGAAATGAGGCTCAGATATGACATCATCTGGTGCATAAACTATAACTACGCGCTTCTGATGAAAAAAGAAAAAGATTTGTCATCAACAATTGGTAAAACAACTATTTTACTACATAAAATGAACAATTTAAACAGTATGCTGCAATGCATGAGCTATGAATTTCAATACAATAATGCATAAGAAAATATATTGAAAATATTTTATAAAATTGGATAATTCAAGCCATTTAGTTTTATTACCAAATTGTGTGCTTGTATGTCTGTATTGTAAGCACATGAAATGACACACGCCGACTAAGCATACATAACAAGACAAACAAAATCTGATCTGTACGCCTTAAAGATAAGCTGAGGATTATTTTTCATCATTTGACCACCTCTGCCCTTTTGCTTTTTAGCATAGACATTTTTACCTCAGGTCACACATAAATAAATAGAAACTATTTTATATCTGACATACATTACTGTTTAAAAGTATGTTTGTTTGCATGTTAAAAAAAGAAATTAATACTTTTATTCTGCAATGCATTCAATTAATGAAAAGTGACAGCGAACACAAAAAATATATATTTTTAAAAATCTATTTAAAATATTTATTATTGCAAATATTACTGTTTTTATTGTATTTTTGTCAAATAAATGCAGCCTTGTGAGTATATAAAAGACTTCTTTCAAAACATTTTTAAAAAGTCTTATTGGCCCCCAAACTTTTAAACGGTCGTGTAATTTTCTGATATTATCAAAGAGGATTTGGAAAATAAATAAATATACATCAAACAATAAATTACAGAATTTAAAAATAAAAATAAATGAACTTTTAACCGCTTTATGTACACTAATTTATTTTGCTCATGGGGATAAAAAAACATAATTCAGCCCCTAATGGGCTCCAGCCCTCTAACTGACAACCACTGCACTATGTTGAATTATACCAGCATCAGATAGCCCTAGTTGATTTTAAAGGGTTAGTTCACCCAAAAATGAACATTCTGTCATTAATTACCCACACGTCATTCTCCATCCTCATGTCATTTAACACTTTCACTTTACAAAAACATTTTTAAAACAGTTCATGTGAGTACATTGGTTTAACCTTATTATTATAAAGTGACAAAAATACTTTTAGTGTGCCAAAAACAGTGTGACTTTTCAACAGTGTCTAGCGATGGCCGATTTCAAAACACTGCTTCGAAGCTTTACCAATCTTTTGTTTCAAATCAGTGGTTCGGATCGAACTTTCGAAACTGCGAAACACTTATGATGTAACGAAGCCTCGTTTACTGAAATCACGGGACTTTGGTGCTCCGAACCACTGATTCGAAAGAAAAAATTCATCAACCTTCAAAGCAGTGTTTTTAAATCAGCCATCACTAGATATATTTGAAAGGTTGTTATTTGGCGCACAAAAAGTATTCTCACTTTATAATATTAAAGTTGAACCACTGTTCTTACATGAACTAAATATGTTTTAGTACCCTTCTGAGCATCTGAAAGTGTTAATTACATTGCTGTCAATGGAGGCCTCACTGAGCCATCGGACTTCATCAAAAAATATTTGTGTTCTGAAGATGAACGAAGGTCTTATGGGTGTAGAACCACATGGGGGCGAGTAATAAATGGCAGCATTTTAATTTTGGGGGGAACTAACCCTTTAATATAATGATTTTTTCATCCAGGTCATTCACTCGTCATCAAAAATAGATACAGTCTAAAATTAAATACAGCAAAATCCAGGAGAACATTTACTTCCACATTGCTAGAGAGAAGTGGAAACCAGACAGAAGTGTGCAGATCAGAAGTTACCATGGTGACCTTCATCACAACACCATACTTAATACAATTATTATAGATACTGTAAAATCATAATAAATGAAACTGCTTTAATAATATATCTGCCTTTTTGGTTTATTATTTTTCTTTTGATGCAGCGGTGACTAATATACCAAGTCATTGCAGTTTCGTCGAGAAATTATGGCATTTTGGCAGAAATGATGGTTGTCATCATGGAAATACATGTACAGGCGTGACCTATAATGTTTACGACAAAGAAAGACAAATCAAATTAGGCGCGCCCGTTCATCTCAGCGATGCTGAACAGATATACATTCATTTCATACGGTCGGAGGATCATTTCGGTCAATAAAGGTAATGAAGCATCTTCAACCGTTGACAACACCAAGAGCGACATCATCCCAAACCACCACGCCACGTTCAAATAGGCAGCAACTGATTATTATTGTTTTACCCGCTATATATGACGTCTGGGTGTAGAGATGACAAAGTATCCCGTGGCATGAAGCGTCTATTTTATAAATATAGAAAACTCGCCTCATGTCATTCGTGCAAACACACTCGCTTCCGTCGCCCACATGTACCACACCACGCTCGCGCGCATCTCGCGCTCTGATTGGCTTGTTAGATGGCATCACTTTAAGTGCTGCTGACCTGAGATCTGCTGTGCCTGACAATGCCGTCGATGCCTTATATGATGTTCGATGTGTTCTTTTTCCTTTTCTTTTTAAGAACTTTATTTCAAGCTGTAGAAGATTGACAGCAGAACAACAGTCAGCATAGATTAATAAATAAAATGACTTTAATTGTTATATATTTATTTCACGTCTAACACAAAGAAAAAGATCAAGTTCAAGGTATTTGAACTAAGATTATTATTTTTTAGGAAAGTGTAGCCTACAGATACTAAACTTGTCAATTAATTAATCAATTAACCAATGAAAATAAAGGAGAAAAATTGTCAACAAGTTGCACCTGTAATGTTAATTCAATTCAGTTATCTAGTGGTCGGATTGTATTGTTTAAATCCAATATAAGTGTCAATTTAGAAAGCCCTTTTGTTATCTCCTACATTTTGTTTGTTGTTCTTCTGCAGTAAAGTGAAAGGTTTGGGATTTTATGTTGTTGCTTGTTTAAGTGCACCTGTTTGTTATGTGGTTTACCTGTTTTAGTTTACACTTATTTGTAGTTCACTTGTTTCCCCTTAGAAAAACTGAAGTCAAACAATGGCTGACAAACCAGATATCAGTGAGATCTCTCAGTTTGACAAGACCAAGTTGAAGAAGACTGAAACGCAAGAGAAGAACACGCTCCCCACCAAAGAGAGTAAGTCTGAGTTTTACAGAGGATTTACTTTCTGATCATTTTGTTCCCATTTGCAACAATTGCTAATCTCTGCAGACTAGCTGTTTTTGCTCTGAAACTTTTTTTTTTTTGCCTCAATGGGTTGTTCCCCCTCCTGCAGCAATTGAACAGGAGAAAAAATGTGAGGTATAAGTTCAACTTCAGATCTTCACCAAGGGCAAGATGTAGAGGAATCCTTGATGGCAAGTCACTTCACTAGAAGATGGTGTCTCCCAACCACCATTTGGGCTATTCCGAGTTTAAACTTCCGTGGTAGACCATTCTGAAGGATGACTGGCTTTCGTGATCATTTCTACAGTATGAAAATGTGTTTGTGACTGGCATCCTCTGAAATGAGGATGTCTCTGGTTGTATGTAAATCATCTGGAAGAAAATGAGTTCTATATGCCCTTATTTTGAACTTTGGTGAAATAAATGTTTCAAATGAACTGCTGTATTTTATTAATTTTAACTATGTGTTATTGTAGTTTATTCTGGGCTGTCAGGTCTGACCTCATAGGCCTACTGCAGGTTTGCAAGAGTGTTTGCTTGTTGTCCTTGGTCAGAAGTATCTGCGTCAGAGAAACTAGAGTCAAATTCCAGCTGCGTGCTGCCTATGCAGTCAAATACTATTGTACAGCGCTCTAATCTTAAATTAACACCCTCAATGAGAATATACAGCCTGCATAGGGCAGAACAGAAGATTTTTCGTATAGGGAATATTAATCTGGCAGTGGTCAGTATTACAGCGGTATAGCATCTAGTTGCTTTTTCACCATGTGCATGAGTTATGTGAACTTAAACTTAATGTATTGCATGTTTTTAAATGCAAGAACATGTTCCGTGTGAGCTGTCCCTACAACATTAAGATGCTTTTTCATCTATTTCCTTGCATTCCTGACCCACTTATACCTCTCCAAAAAGAGGTCTGTGAGGTAACCGCATCTCTTGAGCATTTAGTTTCAGCTGAGGTGATGACTATGCACTTGTCCTCCACTTCCTGTCAGAATCATTCAGCAACTTGAGATGTGCAGCAATTGGCTAGGCATTTATTGTACTACTTGGCCTTTCTTGCAGCTGTTCTTTTTAAGGGAACACTTCAGGTTGCGGCAGTTCACAAGTCGAGTTCTGGCAGAGGAGTGACTGTTTACAGGCAGTAGACAATTTAAGGTCACAGTTACAATAAGTTAAGACACAAGAGACATTTCTACTGACTCTGTAAAACACTAGGAAAAAGATGTCCAAGGTCCCTATTCACCTACCTGAACATGCCATAGACCTGCTACAGGGAGACACGAGGACAGCAGATGTGGCCTGCTGGGACAAGAAGGTTAGCTGGTTGTCCTTGGAGTGCCAAAAAACGTGTCGCCCCCAGACATGTTCAAAAAAGCAGTTGAAAGTGAGAGTATCTCTTATTTGCTGAGTTTACCACTACTGTAAGTGGTGCTGACACACCAGTACAGTGTCTGCCCTGCAGAAGTCGGTTGCATAAAGGCTGATTTCATTGCCTGCAGGGCAGGCCAACAGAGGTGTGACAGAAATTGACAGCTTTTGTGTGGGTGGCAGAACAAAAGCATTACAACCCCAAAATGCAGTTGAAAAATAAATATATTTAACAAATATTTCCACTGAGCCAGATATTTATAAGGCCTTTCACAAACAGACATTTGGAAGGTCACATGACAGAAAAGAGCACTTTCTGCATTATTACATTTTCATTAAATCATTGTTTAGTATGTTTGCTAAGCAGCACTTGGGACATGAACTTAGACTCTTAGAGCACTTTTTATTTGCCAATCAATGCAATGCATGACCTAACAATCAATGCAAAGAATGCAAATATTATCATCCAATATTGACCTCAATCTGTTTATATAGCTTAGCATTGGTCCTATCATTCCACACTTCTTTACTGTTTCCAATGAAACTAGCACAAACTACTTAACTATTACTAAAAAATCCTGTCCTCATTAAAAAAGCAGTAATGTATAAGAAGTCAGTGATTTCCAGCTGATATTTTCTTCACGTTCCTGTAGTCTCTGAGTGCTACCCGGTGCCGTCAATTCAAGTCTCTAACGAATACTAATTTTATACACATACATTTAGTTTTATTACTTTATTGCCGCACATTATTTTAATGATGTTTCTCACATTGAAACGACTTTAGCGTTAGTGTCACTAATAGCAGTAGTTTTGGAGCCCTCTGCTGAATGAAATAAAATCCACATGGAAGTACATGAACGAGCTTTTCACGTTCAATTAATGTTTTAATACATTTTTAAAAAAATATATATTTCAAATGTGGAACACAGAACTAACTTCGATAATAGGCTACATTTATTGACATTTTCCCCACACACCATGTTCATTTTTTGAAGGAAATTGATCATTTACAGTTTTTTCCTCCATTAAAGCCACTTGACCCGAGTAGTTGCTCCTTCAATAAGTAGCCTAGTAGTATCTAATAATAATAATAATTATGATTGTTCTTAAAAGCAATTAAAAATAAGTAAATAGACACTAAATTTGTTTTAAGGAATAAAAGTTCAACTAAACAGGTCAAAGAACCAGCTTTTCCTGAAACTTAAGGGACAGGTTCATAACCACGAGTGCTCCACCAATGAGCTGCTACGCACTGTCGTGAGCGAATCACGCGCCACGCCCCCTGCGCAAGACTCCGCCCACTTCGTCTCATTCACTTAGCAATACGGACGTACTACTAGCATTTATAGTCCGACAGCAGCAGTCGCTTGACACGCTATCGTTATATTTATCCAGAGCGAGCGTCAGCATTTATATGTTCGTGTAATAGAGCAGAAGCGGAATCTCTTATTTGTTTGAATTACAGTTAAGTCCCGAAGAAGATCAACATGGAGAACGGCCTGGAAAGCACAGGAGACATTGGTCTGGACCAGGCTGTCACACAGTGGTTACAGTATGACAAGGTACGACCAAATATGTAGCTTTATACATCTTTAGTGCTGAAACTGAAGTTCAGTTGCATATTGCTAAAATCCCTTTTGAGTGTCTCGTGAACAGCTCAGTTATGAAAACGTTAGGAGGAACATCCTGACATTGCTTTATAATGTGATGAAACACTAAGGCAGTTATCCACTAACTAAGTGCCACTTCTCAGAATAGTTGTAAAGTATGCTGTACAGAAAGTGCTCTTTCTCTTACTAACTAGATTACTCAACATGATGCCATCTGAATTGTGCTTCGGTCAGTTTTTTTTATTGATATGACATTAATAGGATTTTAAGGCTCAGTTTTGTCCAATACGTTTCTCCTAAAATTCCTTTGGAGAAATTAAAACTCCAAATGAGAGTATAGAGCTAAACAACTATACAGTTAATACACAGTACACTAGTATTCAATAGTTTGGTTAGAGTTTTTTTTTTTTTTTTTTTTTTTTTTTAAAGAAGTCGGTAACACTTTATTTTACAGTGTCATTGTTACATATGTTACATGTATTTGCTATAGTAATAACTAAAAATTATGCTTAATTACATGCAATTAACCCTAAACCAAACCCTCATCCGAACCCCAACCCTATAGTAAGTACATGTGGTTCATTGTCATTACACAGTACTTAAATGTATAATTACACTGTAAGACTGACACCTTTAAATAAAGTGTAACCAAGAAGTCTCATATGTTCACCAAGACTGAATTTGATATATTTTTAAAATGTAATTTATTATGGGATTGCAAAGCTGAATTTTTATCAAAACATTACTCCAGGGTTCAGTCTCACATGAGGTGCTCAAGAAACATTACAAAAGAATATTTACAAAACATTTACAAAAGAAGAGAACCAACTTAAAATATAAAAATCTTTTTTTTTAACATTATAAATGTCTTTGTCACTTTAGATCGATCTAAAACCCAAACTTTTGAATGGTGGTATAGATTTCAAAGTTTTGATAATTTGGTTTGAATTTTTCTTTTCATATTGAAATCTCTGTCTTTTGATTGCAAACCTCGGTATCTTGGCAAACCTGAGCAGTTCACAGATTGTTCTGACGGTCTGAAGGAGACACACTATTTCTCATTAGAAAAATCGGAGAATCAAGAATAAGCTTCCATTTACTCTCAAGAGAAACATTTTGAGATTATAAAGATCTAATCTGTAATTTCTCATCTGGAGTGTTTTTGAATTGGGCGAATGTGTCTGATTCATTTGGTTAAAAAAAACACATGACCTCCCTGAACTGAAAGTGAATGAGCACTATGCTTCAAAAACAAAGAAACCGACAAATGGACGCAAACTTCTAGATTGTTTTGGTTAAACTGAAAAGGCGAGGGTATTCTCTAATACACTATGCTGAACTAATATAAAACAAGTGCACTCATCATATTATTAATGTGTTCATTGTTAGGGACATACTTTGTCCTGGTATTAAATGGAATGTAACTCATTGTCTATGGACGGTTCCATAAATGCAGTTTAATGTCATTACAGTAATTGGACTCGTGTGCTTAACTGGGTCACATGAAACAGTTAATGGTTTAACTCAGAAGTTTATGGTCGTTGATTAGTTAAAATTAGATATTCTGATTGCAACCTCTTTTTCAGTGTAAAATGTAAAAAAGCTGGTTGAATTCTATTATAGTTAGTCACCAAAATGATTGTATTGGTCTGTGTGCTGTGAGAGGTCATCGTAAATGTCTTTGCAGTCAGGATCGGATCACAGCCCTTCTCTTTGCATCCTCACATGGTTTCACTTATCAGGAGCATGGAAGCATATTGTCCCTCACATGGTGGACAGGAGACATGTAGACACTGACACACACAAAATCAACACTAATCAAAATCATCAGGACAAAGTGCCTTGAAACATAGAAGCTCCTTTCTTTCCCCCTCTTCTCTTTCTTTTACATTTCTAGGTACTATGCTAAGTCATCTTAAAATCATATTTACTTTCTTAATACACATTCCTGGTCTTATTGTGAATGATTTCATGAGTGCACGTTATTTGAAAGGATTTTTAAAAAGTTATTATACATTTGTGTGTGTGTGTGTTAATAGAATCCAAAGACGGCTGCTGCTGTGCGGTCTATGGTTAAAGATAAAGCCTTGTCAGAGCTGCAGAGGTGTTTCGGCGCCCGTATGGAGTTTGGCACAGCTGGACTGAGGGCCGCCATGGGACCTGGAGTGTCCTGCATGAATGACCTCACCATCATACAGACCACTCAGGTGACATACTGTACCCAAGCTTCCTATGTCATCTTCATCATCTTGTCGCTCGGAATCATGAAAACTATATAGGAAATCCTCAGCTATGACATCAGATCAGGAAATTCAAGTGGCCGGAGGCTGTATTTATCCATATAATACTAAGACAGTCAAAACAGCTTCACTTGATAAGTAGTTTGTTACAATAGGAAAGTCAGTCCTGGGGAGCTACGTAAAGTTGGCATGAAATTTTAAATGTATGCTATAAATCTTATTGCGAATAAGTAAAAACAATAGACTTGTGACTGGTGATGATCATTTATTCCACTTAAAGGGATAGTTCACCCAAAAATGAAAATTCTGCCATCATTTACTCACCCTCATGTAGTTCTAAACCTGTATACATTTCATTTAAATGTTCATTTTTCATCATTTAGCAGAAGCTTTTATCCAAAGCGACTTACAAGGGGAGCATTTAGGGGTTTCGTGTCTTGCTCAAGGGCACTTTGGTCATGGTATCGAAGGTGGAGGGAGTGCTGTTCATTCACAATCCCCACCTGCCGGCATGGGAATCGAACCAGCAACCTTCAGATTACAAGCCCGACTCCCTCACCACTAGGCCACGACTACCCTTGCTGAACACAAAGGAAGATATTTGGAAGAATGTTTGACCTCGCCACCCATTAACTAGTTTTTTCTTTCCTACTACTGTAGTCAATGGGGGGGGGGGGGGAGATCTGAGAACAAAGAAATTTATACAGGTGATTAAATGATGACAGAATTTTCATTTTGGTTTAAAGGGTGAACTATCCCTTTAAACCGTGCTTCTGCCTCCACTTTTGAGAGCAACAGCCATATCTCAAGATCCAATCAACAGCTGATGCAACGAACCAAGTCCCTGCCCTACATTTTTTTCCCTCTATAATCCGGACGTAACACGTAACACTGGTCGCAATATGGAAGAAAATATCTGTCATTACTTTAGTTTTATTGTGACTTTAAGGTGTGAAATTTTCTGGCAAAAAAGGTCCATTGTTTATTGTCAATACAGTAGCGAATCGATGTATGAAGCACGTCTGATACCGAAGTCACTTTTAAACCAAATAGCTTTCCGTTGGCCAATGTGGCAAATCCCCATGACCAAATTTAACTCTTGCAAAATCTGTGTCGTGGCCTAGTGGTGAGGGAGTCGGGCTTGTAATCAGAAGGTTGCTGGTTCGATTCCCACGCTGGCAGGATTTGAAAGTGGGGATTGTGAATGAACAGCACTCTCTCCACCTTCGATACTAAAGTGTCCTTGAGCGAGACACCTAACCCCTAATTGCTACCCTTGTAAGTCGCTTTGGATAAAAGCGTCTGCTAAATGATGAAAAATGAAATGAAACGTGAATACCTATTGAAATGTCCGAATTTCGCCCCTTGAAAATTTGCAGAACAACGCCAAATGTGACCAATTACAGCAGTACATAAGGGAAAAGAGATTAGAGGACCTCTTCTGGCTTTCCATAAAATTTATGTCGCATTGTTGGCATGCAAATGTTCGTTAATGCGAATTATAAAGTTCATTGTGCCGAATTTTTACACTCTTTGCTCGTCTTGGTGTGACTTATATTTTTATTCTGATCAGTTGAACAAAGCACTTGTAGAGTATACAGTCCAATTTATACAGTCCAGTTTTTCTGATTTTTAAAAGAAAAATGTAAACACTTTAATTAATTTCTCTCTTTTGCTTCTGGTAGGGTTTCTGTGCGTACCTGGAGCAGTGTTTTACAGATCTGAAGCAGAAAGGGGTGGTGATTGGATTCGATGCTCGCGCTCACCCCCCTAGTGGCGGCAGCAGTAAAAGATTCGCCTGCCTTGCTGCTTCTGTCTTTATCAGCCGAGGGGTCCCAGTCTACCTCTTCAGTGACATCACACCTACTCCATACGTGGTACATATGAACCTGCTACACTGACTGGCACTGTGGTCGAGCATGACACATTAGAGCCTTGGCACCCATGAGTCTTAGCACCCACTCACTTTCAAAGAAATCAATTCCTTTGATTAACTTAGAGCTCTTCATTGTGCCCAACACTGTCAGAAGAAATGTGTAAAATTTGACCTTTATGGGTACAAGAGCTTGTCACTGGGGTAGTAGAAGCACATCTTTGTACATTTTGTACCCCTAAAACATTTTTAGAGTAGCAATATTTACCTTAAAGGGTTAGTTCACCTAAAACTGAAAATCTTGTCATTAATTACTCACCCTCATGTCGTTCTACACCAGTAAGACGAAGGTCTTCTTCGGAAGGTTCATCTTCGGAACGCAAATTAAGGCCTCCATTGCCAGCAAGGTAATTAACACTTTCAGATACCCAGAAGGGCACTAAAACATATTTAAAACAGTTCATGTAAGTACAGTGGTTCAACCGTAATATTATAAAGCGATAAGAATACTTTTTGTGCACTAAAAACAAAATAATGACTTTTCAACTATATTTAGTGATGACTGATTTAAAAACACTGCTATGAAGCTTAATGAATCTTTTGGTTCGAATTTTTGGCGCACAAAATATTCTTGTCACTTTATCATTTTAAGGCTGAACCACTGTACCGGCATGAATTGTTTTAAAAATGCTTAGTACCTCTTTGGGCTTCTGAAAGTGTTAATTACTGGCCTCACTGAGCCATCGGATTTCATCAAAAATATCAAAGGTGAACAAAGGTCTTACGGGTGTAGAATGACATGAGGGTGAGTAATTGATGACAGAATTTTCATGAACTAACCCTTTAAGGTATTACTATGATCCTTTTAGGCGTTGATAAGAATAAAGTGGTCTATATAAGGGTACTACCCCAGTGAAAATCTCCATGTTGTATCCTTAAAGATACAACAGTTAACAATGCCCCTTAGCTGTTCTGAAATCACTGTAAACCACAGCTTCTTGGGTTTTTTTTTTTGCTTTAATCAAGTAGCACAACTACTTTTAACATTGATAATGAGAAGAAATGTTTCTTGAGCACCAAATCAGCATATTAGCATATTGAAATTGTTTATAATAATAAATTAATCTAATTTCCTTTACTAGCTGGTGCCATGGTACATTATTGGTATCGCCGTGGTACATAGGCCATGGTACTGAATGATTACCATACTAATTTCCTTGCTTCAATGGAACAAATTCAAAAATAAGAGGTAGTAACATTGCCTTTTTTCATTATTTAGAAATGTTGTCAGTTGCAGTTGTGGTTGTGTTAATATGTCTTTTTGAAAATTTTCTACTGCCAGCTAACTAACTTACAGATCAGAAACCAAATGCATTAGAAAGAAGACATATACACACACTTGCACATTGTGAGGTTGTTGCACAAGAGACTGGAAGGTTCATGAAAATTCTTCACCAATCATCAACTTTTCTGTTCCCATGAGTACACGGACACACTCTCACTCATTCTCTTATCAATCGCTCAACCTTTCACTTTGAGCCCTCGAACAGCCTTCTCTCACTCGGTGTCCTCTAGCCCAAAAACATTTTGGTCACTGTTATATAAAATATTAGTCCAAAAATCATTGGTTTAAAAAATCAAATCATATTTCTTATAACTTAAGAGGGAAAATGTTATGCCATCCACTGTAATTTGGTTATGCCATCCCATATTCTTCATCTTTCGGTGGCTATGGGGGAATCTCATATTGGGTACAAATTTTGGCGCAGTCAGGGGTCCGCCACACCATGATCATGTCAGCCTTGCATGCTCAGAGCACATGTTTGATCTACCATGTTTTTTTTTGTTTTTTGGACTTTTACAGTTTTTGGTAACTATTTTTCAAGGTACTGTTACTTTTAAAAGTTACATGATACATTGTTGTGTTACTCTAGAAATAACAAATTAAGTCCCTCAGCTGTTCTAAAGTCACTGTAAACCACATCTTCTTGGGGCTTATTACTTTAATCAAGTAGCACAACTGTTTTTTTTTACTTTGATAATAAGAAGAAATATTTATTGAGCCCCAAATCAGCATATTAGAATGATTTCTGTTGGATTATGTCACTATAAAGACTGGAGTAATAATAACAATTGCCTTCACAGGAATAAATTAAATATAATAAATTACTAAAATATAAAACAACAATTTTAAATTTTAATAGTATTTCACAACATTACACATTTGACTGTATTTTTAATCAAATAAATGCAGGCTTGGTGAGCATAAGAGACTTCTTTCAAATACATTAATAAATCTTTTAAATGGTAGTATAAACTGAAAAAAAAAATGAACACACCTCTTCCCTTTCCTTCTTTTAGCCTTTTACTGTGTCGCATCGAGGACTGTGTGCTGGTATCATGGTAACAGCCTCCCATAATCCCAAACAAGATAATGGATACAAGGTATCATCTATCCCTCTGGCTAAATAAGATGATATATATATTTTGAGCATGTTTGATTACAGTTCTATACGATCTATTTTCAATGTGTGTGTGTGTGTGTTTAAGGTGTATTGGGCAAATGGAGCTCAGATCATTCCTCCCCATGATAAGGGCATAGCTGCAGCTATAGAGCAGAACCTTGAACCGTGGCCTAAATCATGGGACACAGATGGAGCTATTCAGAGTTCCCTACTCAATGACCCATACCAGGACATACACAGAGAATACTGCCAAACCATACAGCAGCACTGCTTTCACAGGTACACTCACAACGACATGCCTGCAGAATTCAATTTCATTTGAACCATCCAAAAATGTTCTCAATGAATGTGTGAAGTTAACTGTATTTATGATTATTACACTATGCCTTTAAACATGCCTTTTATTTTTTAATAATTATCTATCTATCTATCTATCTATCTATCTATCTATCTATCTATCTATCTATCTATCTATCTATCTATCTATCTATCTATCTCATCTATCTATCTATCTATCTATCTATCTATCTATCTATCTATTTATCTTTTATAAATAAATGTTACATCTTATATTTTTATAGTTTTTCATCTTAAAATTAAAAGTGTGCAAAGATCAAATATCAATCATGACAATTCTCAGAATAGTTTCTGCATTTTGTTGCATATGGCAATGTTAATGTATTTGGTCTCAGCGAACTAGATTCTGCAGGTACGCTGATTCTGCAGTTGATTATTGCTGCTTCTGCAGAGCAAGTATGGAATTGCTACTGCTAATGGATACACAGACACTCTGCTGTGAGCATGTAAGATATACTGCTGCTGCTGCATAAGCAGACTTACATAAATTCCTTAGCCAATCTAGACAGGTGAAGCTGGAGGAGGAGGAGGAGGAGCTCTCATAGCACTGCAGGGCTAGCATACAGCAAACAGCGAATCAGACTTTTTAAATGTTGAGCAAGCAGTCTAATTGGGTGCAGAATCAGCAGGGGCAAGTCACCTTGTGGCATGTGGTAATGATGTGATTGTTTGCAAATTGCATGTAATGGACCCATCAGCCTGCGCCTTTCAGAGTTTCATGAGTGCCAGTACCCAGCCCTAATAATTAATCAGTCTGGTTTTTACACATCATTTGTCTTCACAGGGAGCTGAATAAGAATACAAAGGTGAAGATTGTCCATACATCAGTTCATGGAGTGGGCCATGTTTTTGTCCAAGCTGCTTTTAAGGCTTTTGACCTTCATCCTCCATATGCTGTGGAAGAGCAGAAAGATCCTGACCCAGAGTTCCCCACTGTCAAATACCCTAATCCTGAGGAGGGAGAGGGAGTCCTGGTAAAATATAATTGACACAATCACACATATACACACACACACAGAAAAGAAAAGCGACTTCTTTTTTTTTTTTGCTCCTAACATGCCAGAAGGACAGTAATCTGTATATGTTTGTGTATGTAGACGCTGTCCTTCGCGCTTGCAGATAAAGAGGGAGCAACAGTTATTTTGGCAAATGACCCTGATGCTGACCGACTAGCTATTGCAGAGAAACAGAGGAGGTCAGTGTTATTTGGCATTTTGTGTTGAACTTCATTCAGTGTGTCATTTTATGAACTGCAATAATTCTTTCTGTAGTGGGCAGTGGAGGGTATTCTCTGGCAATGAGCTGGGTGCTTTGCTCGGCTGGTGGATTTTCCAATGCTGGAAACAGCAGAGAGGAGAGGGAAAAGCCTCCATTAAGGATGTCTACATGCTGTCCAGCACAGTCTCTTCAAAAATCCTCCGTGCCATCGCAGTGAAAGAGGGCTTCCACTTTGAGGTACCTCTGCTTTTTTTACCCCTATAATATCTAATATAATGAGGGATTCCTCAGTTTCATGGTCCCTCTAACAGTGGTTTTCAACCTTTTAACTCTTTCGAAGGCCCTCCAATCTAAGCTGATGTGCACCTCTGCTTTGGCTATTGTAATAAAATAAATAAATTCGAAAATATTTAAATTTTATTTGTTTTTTTAATGTTTTAATTTAGATTATATGTATATAACTACATTTAAAGAATTTTATTGGGGAAATGTATTGGGGCCCTCCTGGAAGTTTACCGAGGCGCCCTAATGAGTTACCCGGCCCTTCGGTTGAGAACCACTGCTCTAACCCATGGAAAATGCCCTTTTTTGACAGCAGTGAATATTAATTGTTTAAATTTTAGTGTAAACTTTATTTTATATGATTATTAACAATGTAGGTAAATTTAAACTGAATTTATTTGCAGATTTACTCTTCCATACGTCAATAAGAGGGTGCATTCCCATAGCCCTAAAAATCTTGGAAATATCAGGGAATTTCAAAAGTGTGATTTATTTATTTATTTATTTTTCCCAGGCCTGGAAAAGTCATGAAAATGGATCTTAAATAGTCAAGAACATTTCTATAGGTTTTCCTGTAATGCTCACTTCTAAAGTATTTCTTTAGCTCTTCTTGTTTTGTTTTTTAAATCCTTATCCAGTTAGAAATAATTGTAAAAGTCTTGATAAAATCATGGAAATTCTTCTGTCACAAAGTTCTGCTTTGTACAATATCATGTTTGAAATCTCTGCCTGCAGGAGACTCTAACAGGCTTTAAATGGATGGGAAACAGAGCGAAAGAGCTCATGGACCAGGGAAAAACTGTTCTGTTTGCCTTTGAAGAAGCTATTGGTACAGTCACATCCACACACCACCAGTCGCTAGTAAAACCATGCAAATTTATCTGCATTTTTGTGCAGTTCTGGTAGTAACATTCTGGATTAGCAAGCCAGTGATCGTAGGGTCAACACAATAGAGCTGTGTCTTAATTATAAGAGAAATCTTGAGTAAGATCTCAGATTGATCCTTTGTTCCTTTTGTATCTGAACTACTTGTAAGTGGTTCTGGATGGAATATTTTCTGCTAAATAACACATAACCTAAATCATGGTCAGTTTCACCCAAATAATTTTTATGCATCACAGTATCATAATATCATTGCCATTCAAACTATGCTAAACCAAAGATAGAATAAGGACCTCAAACACACTTTATTTGCAACAAACAAACATAAAACTAACTATCCTCTACATGAGATGGTTGTCTGTCACTCTATATTTTAAAATACACAGTGGTGCAAAACCTCAAAAGCTTTAACATTTTTCTTTGGTTGCGTTGTTGTTGCAGGTTACATGTGTTCTCCTGCAGTTTTGGACAAAGATGGTGTGAGTGCAGCTGCCATTGCTGGCGAGTTTGTCTCTTACCTGGCTTCTAAAGATATAACTCTGTCCCATCAACTCAGATCCATTTATGAGGAGTATGTCACAAAACAAAAAAAACTTTAGCATAGACATCTCTAATCAATCTTGTTAATCATTACTGTCACTCTGTCTCTCACTGATTTCAGGTATGGTTACCACATTACCAAGAATTCCTATTTTATCTGTCACAACCAAGACACCATAAAGCGGTTGTTTGAGCGTCTTCGGAATTATGACGGAGAGAATTCGTACCCTAAAGCGTGCGGGGGCTTTGCCATCAAAGCAGTGAGAGACCTTACGACTGGCTATGACAGCAACCAGTCTGACAACAAAGCTGTGCGTAGACCATAATGACCAGAATTCTTTTGACAGTTGATCTTATTTAAATGTTTCTTATTTTATATCTGTGCGTCTCTTACTATTACTCACAGGTTCTGCCTACCAGTAAAACCAGTCAGATGATTACCTTCACCTTTGCTAACGGGGGCGTGGCTACAATGAGGACCAGTGGAACAGAACCTAAAATCAAATATTACACTGAGCTCTGTGCTGCTCCAGGAAACAGGTTCATCATTTCACACTATATGGGCCTAATCTTTAAATGATTATTATCATTATGAAATACTGTTTTGATGTTACAGTACATTATCATTATTGTAAAAATAATATATTTCTTTGATTTCATTTTTATAAACTTATAAATATGACTAAATAAAATATATGTGTATTAATAATAATAACAATATATGACATTACTTTAGTTATAATATAATTATTATGTATTGCATATAATATTAGAATAATTATTATTCTGTTCAGTTTTATATTATAACAATAATGTATAACATATAATTATATATTCAGTTATAATAGTATTATTATTATTATTGTATCATTTATTATTAAATACGGTTTTAATGTTACAATGTAATCATAAAAATATTAATATAATAGTAATATTTCTCATTAATTTGTTTAATTTTTATTAATAAAATATAAATGTTTAATAATAACATATGTTATTATTTTAGTAATATAATAGTAGAATTATTATGTATTATAATTATATATTGTATTATATAATATATTGTTTGTTAATATTAATTTACACAACAATAATAATAATTATAAAAAATAATATATTACATATAATTATATATGACTTCAGTTATTATAGAATTATTATGATATAATTTATTATTATTAAATATGGTTTTAAAATTACAATGTAATTATACAAAAAAGAAATATCATTTTTTAATTTGTTTTTCATTTTTATAAATATTTTAATAATAATATCAATATACGTATAATTATATATTACATTAGTAATAGAATAGTAGAGTTATGTATTATAATTATATATTATATAATCTATTCTTGTTAATATTAATTTGTACAGTATATTATTATTCAATATGACTGAATAATAATAATAATGTATTAAGAGTATGCTAATATTTTTGTTTTTAACATTATGATGCCATTATGATGTGATAAACATTTCCAACAGTAGTTTTCTATGTTGTTGTCACATATAGCCTATTTTATTAAGTATAAGGTAGTAATTGATTAGTATTGTATTCTGTGCGTACCGAAAATTTGGCATATTCGCTCATTATACGCACTGTACCTTAAAAGAATAGTAAGCTCAGTATGGTAGGCATTATCTTATTCATGTATGAAAAGCTTTTCTGTATTTCTTCTCTCTAGTGATCTTGACCAGTTGAAAGCTGAATTGGATAACTTGGTTGATGCCATTGTGGAACACTTCTATCAACCTGAGAAAAACAACCTGACTCCTCGACCAGAGTGAGAGACACAATCACACAGGATTACAAAGACATTCAAATCTTATCTAATTCTACTATTAGTTTTAACCCACCACACATAAGCATTCTTAATGAAGCTTACTTATTCTGAGTCTTAATTTAAGGTCGTTTTCTCCTTTATGTAGATCAAAAACTGCTGCCACGTGAACATAACAATTGCCTTTTTTATTTACATTTTTTTTTCCACCTCAGTTTTTTAATCTCCAGTTTTCTCGGATTAAATAATGCATTCGTAATTCAAAATTCATTTGCCTTTTTTGACGTACAGTAGTGAACTATGAGTGTACTAATGCAAATAAAGTGTGTTTGAATTAATATAAAGATTATTTATCTTCGCAGATATTTTAGTTCAGTTGATTGACTGAAATGATTCCATATTGCTGGAGCAGAGGACAATATCTAGTTACTGTTAAATTCAGTCAACCTAATAACCTCAGAAATCTAAATGCCAGTTGATGTCATTTAATACCAGCAATACTTAAATATAGAATAGTTTTAGCAAAAACCATATAAAAGGAATTAGAGGGACCTAACAACCTTACTGTGGAAGAAACTGAGTTTGGCACGTTTACATTATTCCATTACATTCTCATTCCATCACCTGTGTTAAGTGATCTGTAATTGTTTGATTTATTAAATGCAATTTGTTTATAAATGTTTATTACCATTTTAAATGTCAAACCAATTTGATAATGCATTCAGAACTGTTAACTGTGAGGTTGAGACTGGGAACTTGTTTGGAAAGCTTTACATCTGAACAGGTGAGAAAGGTTTTCCATAAGCAGATAAGTGTATATTAAGTGTTAAAGCAACTCAGATGTCATTTTGGCAACGGTTATGATGCTGATATTTAACAGAAAATGCCTTATATCACTACCAACTTCAGTGTTGATTAGGCATCTATGTCATCTAATCCCATCCAATTATTGCTGACTAGTCAGACCACCACATAAACATACCTGTTGATTTCTTGTTCATGTAAAGTGATGCTTATCACTTTGTTTAGTACTCTATATTGAATCAATAAACACCAAGTGGAAATCATAAAGTGGTCTTTTTTTCTGTGCACGAGGAATAAATAAAATGGATTTAATATATAAAATGACCCAAAAATGTGCAATTGAACATGTTAATTCAACGTTCATTGTTCTTATTTGAAAGTCAGTCGCAGTTCTCATGGGCATTCAAGTTTACTTTCCTGTAGAGTTATGTGTGGACTATAAAAAGTTGGAAATTGCATGTATTATCTGCTTATAGCCAGCAGAGGGTATTGTTTATCTTAAATATATTATAAAATATTTCTTTATACGATATATAAATATAGAACTACTGATTTAGACTGATTACTTTTTTTGTTCATGGGAAGTCTGTATTTGTTCTAAGGCTATATTAGTTTGTAATTGTGTTTTTTGTTTTATTTTTCAGTCATAAGCAATCTTGGTCACTCTACACGTCTTTATTTATGGTCTTGCACTGTTGATGTGTGTGTTCTTGTTTTCATGGTTTATGAGGACACAAATGTGTATAATAACACGGGTATTACACTGGTATTACAACGTAAACATGTTTTATGAGGACATTTCATGAGTCCTCATATTTAAAATAGCTTTAAAAACATACTAAACAATGTTTTATTAAAAAATAAATATGTAAAGATGCAGAATGGTAGGTTTAGGAGTAGGGTTAGTGAAGAGGGATAGTATGTACAGTTTGTACAGTATAAAAACCATTACGCCTATGGAATGTCCTCACTAAGATAGCAAAACAAACCTGTGTGTGTGTGTGTGGAGCGCGCTGTGGACTTTACTTCTGGTTTGTGTGAATGTAACACAAACCCAAAGAGAGCAGTTGTGTCTTAAATTAAGAGCAAGAACTTTGTGGGTTAAATCAGTCTGGACAGTGGAGCTGGCAGGTGCGGCACATTTTGGGTAACACTTTGCTTTACAGCCAACATATATTACACATGTCGCATGTGGATACTATTAAGTACAAAAATAAATATCAAGTATAGACTACAGTACTTTAGGCCAACATTTTATGTTGAGTGGTCTATTTTAATTGACAGTATACGTAAATAAAACGTGCATGCTGACTTTCTTCTTGAACATCGAAAGGTCACCATTCACTTTTATTGCAGTATGAGCAAAAATGCTGAAGTCACAAAGTTCCTCAGCGAGTTCCTCAGAAGAAAAAGTCATACAGGAAACAACACGAGGATGACGAATAGCAGAATGAGGTTTACCCTCTGTAAAAGCTTTAAACAACGGCTTTCTTAAAACCAAAGTGAATTTCAAAGCACATTCGGACTGAAAAGATTTGCTTTTCTTTTTATTTATTTTTTTTTACTTCAGTGCTGGCAAGACCTCTCCTCGTGATCTGCACACCGTCAGAAGTTCATTCAAACGTCAGTTAGACTTCCTCAATCACACGCGCAGCTCGCGCTACTCCGTTCACTATCGCGTTATTGCTATGGCGAGACACTGATACAGTAATTAATCGACTACTTTGGAGAAAGTTCAGCCTGTGAATCAGTTGCCGATGGGACACTATAGTCTGTTTTATCAAACCGTTATTTGAGAACTTCCTCTTATAGGCGCTGCATCGTGCCTGAAGGTAAGCGAAAGTTAAAACCTTTTGTAAAGATCATTGTGTTGCCTATAATATAGAATGAATGATACATAAAAGTAATTTATAGCAAAATATGGCTCTGCGACAAACTCATGACCTTGCCAAACGTCCTCAAAATCTTTTTTTCTTTTCTTTTCCTTTTTGAGGTGACTTGAATTGCCTCTCTCCTAATATTTGTAGCCTACTGTCCATGACTTATCCTGTATTTTTTTTGTTTGGACATTTTTCCATCTCTTGTTGTCATTAGAGAAACTTTCTGTTGACCTTTCTATAAATAGCAGGTGTGTCTCATTTGCCTACTAGACATGCTTGGCTATTTATGTCGCTGTTGGCTTCAGTGTGCATGAGGAACCCGTCTCAGAATCTCGGAGGACAATCTCTTCCAGTGCCTTAAACACTTGTGACCTTTACATGATCTTATCTTAAAGCTTCTATTTGTAGAGGATGAGGTTCCTTTTTGTATTATTATTATTATTATTAAACTATTCTGGATGGTGCATCCCTTGACACACTAAAAAAAAATTGTAGTGACTTTTGTTTATGTGTAATATAATGCAAAAATTACTTTTGTTAGTGTAACATAATGCAGTCAGATGATTGAGGTTATATTAAATAATATTGTAGACTTAAATAAACCAGTTAATTTAATTAAAGCACTTTTTTTTAAAGTTTTAGTCAGTGTTGTTGTCAACTATGGAAAAAATTGAAAAATGCTGAAATAAAATATAAATATTAGATGAAAACCATTTTATCATTTGATCATTTTTAGACAACTTTGTCTGTAGCTTATAATTGAGAAAGAGAATCGTAAGAAAAAAAACTATTCTTTGCCTCATCTGCAATGGGCTACATTAACAACACTGTTGCCGCGGGTTGAAGCGACCCCAAATACCATGATATTTAACCAGGGCTGGGTAGGTTCCTTTTAAAATTCAGAATTCTGAGATATAAACTTGCATTATTGAGAAAAGTCAAAAAATGAGATATAAATTCAGAGTATTGAGAAAAGGCAGAATTATAAGATATAAACTCACATATTAAATTCACAATCGCAAGAAAAAAAAATTGCAATTGTGAGTTTAAATCTCGCAATTCTGAGAAAAAGAAGTCAGAATTGTGAAATGCAAACTCACAGTTGCAGTGACTTTTTTTTACAATTATAAAATGACTCACAAACAACTATCACAAAACATGAAAACAGTCGAAAACATGAAACTTAACTCCGCTTTTTCAGACCGTCAGAGTCAGAGAGTCACCAATTGCTGTTTAAATGACATTAAAATTCAAAGTAATCCTTTGGTAATCTAAAATACTTTTCAGATGTAACTGTAATCTGATTACCACCCATTTAAAATGTAACTGTAATGAAATACAGTTACTCAAATTTTGTATTTTCAATACGTAACAAAGTTACTTGTATTTCGTTACTCCCCAACCCTGTATTTAACCCTTGGTATATGAATTTTACCAGGGAACCCTGCCAAAAACGTACATATCCCACCCCCCTAGGATGTAATTTTCTTTACCGGGGAACCCCTCTGAAACTCGATTGGGCTAGTTTTGAGTAGCAATTGGGCGGGTTTTGTTGTCAACACCTGGCAACCCTGCTGCTCTGTAACATTTGCTATGTCTTTCCAAAATAAACTGTTTTATTCTCCTGCAAATGGCAGAGTTCATGAAGTCTCTCAAAGGGTTTGAAATCGGCAATGAGGCCCATGGACCTTCTTTACTGTAACACTGTGTTAATGTATCAAACACCTTCAATGTATCTTTTCACAGAACCCCCTGCTTCATTTATATTGGTATTTATTATGTTTTTGATGAGGTTACACCTAGTTCCTTATTTTATGATTAGGAGCATGGAGGGTATTTGTTTCGAGGTCAAACCCAGAGATGACCCAATCAAAGATCATCCTCTCTGTGCCCATAAACAAACACCTCCTGAACCAGAGTATAAGAGGAAGAAAGAGGAAGGGGAAGATGAGATTCAGTACAGGCTAACTCTGGTTGGATCTTTGGCCATCCATCCACTGACCACCATGGCCATGCTCCCCTGGGTGGTGGCTGAGATACGGAGGCCTCGGCCGGTGGGGAACAACAGAAACCAAGAATTCAATGGCGCTTACTGTCCAGAGGTTAGTTTATTTGATATTAATTGGATGCAAAACATGTTGGAAAAAATATGTTACAGAAAAACACTGCAAAGTAAAGCAAAAAGAATTCTAGACATACACTACTGTTCAAAAGTTGGTGTTGGTAGTCTATTATGCTCACCATAGAAATACAGTAAAACAGTTATATTATCTCAGTTTAACCCCTTCAGACTCTGTGACCATTGGAATGGACATCACATGGTTTTTAGTTTAAAGCAGAGTTAGGCAAGTTCGGTCCCAGAGAGCCGCTGTCCTGCAGAGTTTAGCTCCAACCCTAATTAAACTCACCTGATCAAGCTAATCAATGTCTTCAGGACTGCTAAGGCTATTGGCAGGTGAGGGTTTTTTTCAGGGCTGGAACCAAACTCTGCAGGATAGCTGCTCTCTTGGACTGCAGTTGCCTACCTTTTGGTTTAAACCAATAAGATTTTATGTTTTTATAATATGAGTGCTGCCTGATCACTGACTGGTCCCTGATCAAACAATCACAATGAAAATATGACCCATAACATAATCTGATTGAGATTCAGGCATCACATAAGACATGCATGGCTAACCAATAGACAGGCGAACAAGGAGCTCCTTTTTTTTTACCTTTTAAGTGCAGATTTATGATCACCTATTATAGGACCTATTATAATCTTAATAGTATGAAATGATAAAAATTTAAACGAATAAATATGACGATTTATTCAGAGCTGTAGAATACAGGATTTTTAAAGTTTAATGCCCATGCTGGAACCTCATATCTTAGTTGTATTCCACGTCTAATGTTTTATGAACATTAATGTTTATTAATTATTAATATTATTAATATGGTTTACTGCATATTAGTGCTGTGACCATAAATGTTGTGTCATTTAGTTTTTCTTTAGTTTTAGCGAACAGCAACAGTGAATGTGAAATGAGTGAATGCACACACACACTGATGCCTTGATGTTATATGCACACAAATACATATTTATCAAAACCAATAAGTACACACAAACACACCAACGGACATCCACACACAGATTCACCCACTGGAACCAACAAAGTTGTTTTTTTACACTTCATCCTTTTATATTACGTTTTTCACATTCTTATTGCATTGCTCTTTGTTACAGTCGTTTTCTTTTCAAAATCTTCAATGCTAGTTACATACTGTAACTCTAGTTCATAAGTACTGTGGTTAAAATATGACAAATTTTATATTGTTTCAGTCCAGGTGTCCACAGTCCATTGTACTAGACATGAATAAAACCTAATAAAAAATTAGTTGGCACACATCTTGTTTTTTTAGACATATTTACATTAGAGAACAGCAATTTTTTGATCACTGAAAAAAAAAATTCAGGTCGGAAGGGGTTAAACATCTGTTTTCTGAATTCTTGACATTTTTGCAGATTTATTAAAAAAGAAAAACTGAAATATCACATGGTCCTAAGTATTGAGACCCTTTGCTGTGACACTTATATACTTAACTCAGATGCTGTCCATTTCTTCTGATCATCCTTGGAATGGTTCTACACCTTCATTTTAGTCCAGCTGTGTTTGATTATACTGATTGGAATTGATTAGGAAAGCCACACACCTGTCTTTATAAGACCTTACAGCTCACAGTGCATGTCAGAGCAAATGAGAATCATGAGGTCAAAGGAACAGCCTGAAGAGCTCAGAGACAAAATTATGGCAAGGCACAGATCTGGCCAAGGTTACAAAAACATTTCTGCTGCACTTAAGGTTCCTAAGAGCACAGTGGCCTCCATAATCCTTAAATGGAAGACATTTGGGACGACCAGAACCCTTCCTAGAGCTGGCCGTCTGGCCGTCTGAGCCTTGGTGAGAGAGGTAAAGAAGAACCCAAAGATCACTGTGGCTGAGCTCCAGAGATGCAGTCGTGAGATGGGAGAAAGTTGTAGGAAGTCAACCATCACTGCAGCCCTCCACCAGTCAGGGCTTTAAGGCAGAGTGGCCCGAAGGAAGCCTCTCCTCAGTGCAAGATACATGAAAGCCCACGTGGAGTTTGCTAAAAAACACCTGAAATACTCCAAGATGGTGAGAAATAAGATTCTCTGGTCTGATGAGACCAAGATAGAACTTTTTGGCCTTAATTCTAAGCGGTATGTGTGGAGAAAACCAGGCACTGCTCATCACCTGTCCAATACAGTCCCAACAGTGAAGCATGGTGATGGCAGCATCATGCTGTGGAGGTGTTTTTCAGCTGCAGGGACAGAACGACTGGTTCCAATCGAGGGAAAGATGAATACGGCCAAGTACAGGGATATCCTGCATGAAAACCTTCTCCAGAATTCTCAGGACCTCAGACTGGGCTGAAGGTTTACCTTCCAACAAGACAATGACCCTAAGCACACAGCTAAAATAACGATGGAGTGGCTTCACAACAACTCCGTGACTGTTCTTGAATGGACTAGCCAGAGCCCTGACTTAAACCCAATTGAGGATCCCTGGAGAGACATAAAAATGGCTGTCCACCAACATTTACCATCCACCCTGACAGAAATGGAGAGGATCTACAAGGAGGAAGGGCAGAGGATCCCCAAATCCAGGTGTGAAAAACTTGTTGCATCTTTCCCAAAAAGACTCATAGCTGTATTAGATCAAAATGGTGCTTCTACTAAATACTGAGCAAAGGGTCTGAATACTTAGGACCATGTGATATTTCAGGTTTTTTTTAATAAATCTGCAAATATTTCAAGATTTCTGTATTTTTCTGTCAATATGGGGTGCTGTGTGTGAAAAGAAATGAACTTAAATGATTTTATCAAATGGCTGCAATATAACAAAGAGTGAAAAATTTAAGGGGGTCTGAATACTTTCCGTACCCACTGTATAATATACCATGGTAGGTACATTTAGGGGCACAAAAATATTTTTGATTATTATTTATATTAATATTATGGCTCAGTATTCATACTGTATATAATAGAATTCCTGTACGTACACAGAAGAATACCATGCTAGCACCATAGCACTATTTGTTTTTCTCTCTCTCCGATGGTCCAAGGTTCGAGATCAGCCTGTGGTACTGCAGATTTCAGCCAATTCAGTGTGCTGCATTCTGGATACGGCAGGACCGGGGAAGCCATGGGACCCATTGCAACATATGGTTCTGTTTGATCACAGGCCACATCGTGTCACCAAACTCATTTACAACAGCCAGGAGCCCAGCTATTTTGGCTGTCTGCTCAGAGAGGAGAAGAAAGCAGCCTGCTATGTATTCCGCTGCCAGGACCAGCTGAAGGTAAGGGGACATTTTTGGCTTAGCTTCATTTAAACTCTGGATTGATTCATTAATATGGAGCTAAAATGAAATAGAATGGACTCCAGCAGTATCACACAATTCTGTGTGAATTATCTCAATAAATTAGTTTTGGTACTTTTCAGATTGTTTGTGGCTCTTATAACTGTTAGTGGGTTTGCTGTAGGTGTTATTCTCACACATGACTTTGAAGTGAATCTCTTTTGATGAGGGAAAGCTCAGAGGTTTTAAATGTCAACCCTCCCTGCTATTGGGTGTGCGCATTTGTGGAGGTATGAGTTTTGTGCAAATAAGATAGACTAACATAAGAATGACAGTCAAAGAGAGCAACCAGTTTTTTACATTTTACAAGAGTGGTGTCCATGCATAACTTTCCACAACAATGCTAGTATTGCAGGTCGATGCCATGCTGTTGCTATGAGGTTGCTAGGTGGCTTCTTATTGGTCCTCCTCAATATTAAAGGGATATTCCACCCCAAAATGAAAAATCGGCCATTTACTCACCCTCATGTGATTTCAAACCTGTATGACTTTCTTTCTTCTGTGCACAAAAGAGGATATCTTGAAGAATGTAAAAATAACATTTTGGTCTATTGAATTCCATTATATGTACAAACAAAAAAAAATTTCAACAGATTTTATGTTCACAGAAGAGACAAAAATCATACAGGCAGGGCTTGCATTTACATTAACACCTACCAACCCGCCAAGTCCAGGTGGATTTCAGCAGTCATTCCTACTAGTGTTGTCAAATAATATAAAATAATAATATATAATATGTTGTCAATAATAGTGTTATCAAAAATATTGATTCTTTGATACATAAGATGAATATTGTTGGTGTTACAGGTCTTGAATTTCTGAGTCATATCGCGTAGTATTGCATATGGCCCATTCCCGCAGATTTTGAGCTCACACGCAGTGCTAAATTGAGCTCTTTTTCGCTGCTTATTGCGCTTAAACAGTCAAATACACACAAAATAATGTCAAATTCCTGGTCTTGGCGAGTATTCACGTAAACACAGTCAGTTAAGTTTTAAGTGATCATAAATAGTGCATGTGGTACATTATAATGGATCTGTGCGTCAGGTCTTAAAGTGACAGTAGCTTAAAATACCTGCTGCCATATTATGAGATAATAATAAAAATATCTACATGGCAGTTTTTCCCCTTGGTATTGATGTCAAATTAGTGGCAATTGAAAATGCTGAGTGGCCTGTAACTTTGGAAAACCACTAACCCCAGTGGCTGATGAGCAAAAAAAATATTAATTTCAACCCCTGCATACAGGGTTGGAAAGACATGTTAATGATTAAATATTGACATCATTTTTATTTTTGGGTGACCTACTTTATACTTTTTTGTCTTAAAAATGCAATGGCTCATATCTTCTCAATTTGGTCAACAGCAAAGTTTAAAAATTAGGTGTAAGCTGAGGTTTAACATTAACCTGTATGAGCAATAACAATTGTGATTCTTGCCTTAACAGCACCACTGATCATGAAGGTAAATGAAAAGGTACACATTTTACTGGGTTATAAGGAAATGGAAGTCAGAGAAAGTGCTTTCTTCTTCACATAAAGGTTAGCACATGTGGCTATCCACTGCCATAAAGGTAATAAAAAGTGGTTTATGTGTATGTATGTGGGTGTACGAGAGAGACTGATTTAGATATGTTATACTTTCATCTTTACACATCACACCTATGGCAGATTCACACAACTTGTTCCCAATGTGTTGTCATTATCTAACATGGCCAGTAGAGCAGATTTATTCAGCTGTCTGTAATAAAGATAAAACACAATACAATCAAAACAGTTTTGTGAAATAAGAGTACAAAAGGTGTCTTAATTGTATTGGTAAATCAAGGTGGTTTATTACAATGGACCTGGCTATTTTTGAATATTGACTCTTGGTGATGGAGTGTCTGAGATATAGATTTTGAAGCTTCCTTCATCAACCTGCATTTAGGCAGGATGTAGATCTAAGTTGTCATAGTAACCATTTCCTGTGTCAGTGAGCCAACCGCAATGTGGCTACGGACTCCCTGCGACTCTTTATTGATGTGATAAACAGACAAAAGAGATAGACAGGTGTTCATGTCACTGTCTTCTGACCACCTGTCGCTCATGTGCTTCCACTTTCCAAAATCAGTGTGTGCGTGCGTGTCTGAATGACTGAGATTCAGATCATAGTGGTGTTCCCTCAACTTCCCTCCATGTTCTTTTTTTAAACTGAAAAACAACAACTGAACGACCTCTTCAGCCATAAATTAAGACGTGTTTTCTATCAGCTTTCATGTTAGCTTTTCACCAGCCAATTTAAGCCAACATAATTCCATTTACTCTGTCTTTCATGTGAGACCCTACAGCTGTGCTTCAGCTCAACAGCTTAGCATGTAGAAAATACCTTCGTATCTTTCCTTGTTGTTCATCATGTCTCTGTAAAATTATGGTGACAGCTGTGAAAATTCACATTCAAGCTGTGAAAGTCTGTGAAAGTCACATTGTGGTTATAGGTCATTTAAAATTGCAATGAAACAGAAGATGCGACAGATATATTCTTCTGTATTGTGACGGACATCCGAGTGTAATGGATTACAGGGTGGTAACTTGGTTCTATACATTTGTAGTTGATTGGACTTTGAGATGTGGGTTAAAAATAATAATGTTAGCTTGCCAACACAATCTCATGGAAATTCAGAACTATTTTGTTTTTTAGCGAATTGGTGGCTTTACAACGCACAACAATAATGTATTGAAAATGGAAAAGTTTTCTTTTGCGTTTTTCGTGTAACAATATTGTCAAAAGGATCCCCCGTCAACACGGTTGTGGGAAAATGTATAAAAACACTCAGTTGGCAAGGTCACTTTGTAAAGAAAAACTACTCGCCTACTGACTGAACACTTAATACGCATGCGCATGGTGTCACTGTTTACATGAAAACGATAACGGTGTCATTTTCAAAAACCTGCACTTTGAATCTCGTTTTCAAAAGTGTGTTTTCAGGCCCCCAAATCTCTGTTGTCCTGTAAATGAACGACCAATACGCATAAAAAGTTTTTCGTGTTGAGATGAAAGCTGTGTTGCGTAAACGGCCCTAATTTGTTTGAATTCATCTAATCTCATTGGTATGTTTTCATACGATCTGCTTATGCCCCAGTTAGTTTTAGGGGTGGGGTTAGGGGAAGACCTTCATGCTTTTTTACTAAAAATCATACATTACTGTACGATTCACATTGTACAAATTCATACGCAATTGCCACCTTGTTAAAACGTTTTCCTTGAGATTGCGTTGGAGCTTACTAAAATTGGGTCATAAAATTTGTATTAAAAATTATGAGGTCAAATAATTTTTAAAAATAGAGACATATTCATGGATGAATTGTCAATCGTCAATTTTCATTTCATGTAAACTTTTACCATAGGAAATATTTTTGGTAGATTTTAAAAAGTAATAATGCACCTGCAATTGACCCTTCGCAAACACTTCGCGATCTGACCAATCATATCCCTGAATCTGCCATTTTGTCTGACAAAGCGGTAAGGAGAGATAGTAGCTTAACGTTGAACTTGAAAAATTGTATGTACTCAGTCTTTCCGCGGTTGAAACAACATTCCTTCTGATGTTCATTCATGTTTATTTGATGCTATAAATGAACTAGTATGAAGAGATGATCTTGAAGGAGCTACAGCGATCTGTCACGACACATTAAAGAGACTCTATACGCTATTTATTGCTTAAACTTCTTAAAAAAATTACAATATATTAAATATGAAACTGTTTCATATGTCTGTCGACTCGTTGTCAGTGTCCTCTTTGCTCCGGGAGGTACTTTTCACTTTGAGAACATGGCTTGTCGGACAAAACAACTGTAACTAAAGGGATCAATTGAGAATTTTCTGTTAAAACACTTAAACTACTTAAGATTTTTGTTAAAGAACTCATGAATATTTCTGTAAAAAGTTCTGAAAAGTTCTCTAAATCATACTTTTAGAAGTGGGATTATGAAGGTGAATGAACTGTATGATCTCATAAACAAACTGAAAACAATTTGATTTTACTTGTATTACATGTTTTTTTTTTTTTTACCTTTTACTCAGAAGGTGAAAAATTGGATATAACTTTATAGAAACAAAGTTAGTGATTTTGTCAAGCATGCATGTTTAAGTCTTGTGGCTTTTAAAACTGAATTTTATCATTATTCTAAATAATACTAGAAATAGATTGCTTTAGGAACAGCTTATATGGCTCATGTATCATTTATAATACTTTACATATGAATACGTGTGAAAGTGTATATGAAAATGAGTTTGCTGTTTCTTGTAATGGAAAAAGATTAGATAGATATCCATTACAGTGTCAAGGGACCGGATCACTTTAAGTAGGACAGAGAGATTTGTGATGGTGTGTGTGTGTGTGGGACACAATGACAAATGTGCTAAAAAACCCCCAATTTTATCAGATTTAGATTAAACAAGAAGTTAAATTTATATTGAATGTTATAAAACAACATGTATCACTCAATATGTTTTATTTAATGTGGAATTTTAGGGTCCAAAACCTGACAACATATGGCTTCTCTGGGTTCCCCCCCCCCATTTAAACCTATAATTAATTTCATTTGAACCAAAGTTATGATATAAATTGAAAAAAATCGTGTTTTCATAGAAGCAAAAGATGCTCTTTGGACCATTCTCAAATAATGCTGAATAACATGGTTGTCCGCTCCTGTTATTAAAGCAAATGACACATTAAATACAAAAGATATTATAAAAAGTTACAGTTAAACTTTTCACTCAAATGATGCTTATAATATAATTTGTGATGAATAGGAGAATAATGCTAAATGTGTCTACAGTCTGTCAGATTATATGGTTATAATTTGTGATTAAATTTATTTAATTAAAAATAGAAACATTTCTGTCGGTTTATATAGGGACTAAAAATCTGCCACCAGGTGGTGGTCAAATCCTGAACATGGGAAATCTCTTATAATAATTGAAATAATGAAATAATTATTTCAGTCAACACCTATTAATAGCTATTGTTATTTCTAAACAATCTTCAAGCCAGTCTAAAGTAAACTAAATTAATTTTTATTTATATTGCAACTATAGTTTCATCTTCCCTCCCATGGGATCTCAACGATTTTTTTAAGCTTACAATTGAACATTTTCCACTGAACACAAGATGGTCTTCAGCCAAGCCGTTCGTATTCCCGTGGATGTGATATGATCTGCTACTTGAGTGTAATTTTCTCTCAACATCATGTGAATGTTACCGTCACATCCCACTCAGCGCCGTTCAAACGGTCACACACACTACAAACTCCCACTAGTTTCACTTTCTCCATGAGATCTGGATGGCCGAAGCGATGAAAGCGCGCTTTCACATCTTACATTTACTGCGGAGGGATGTGAAAAGCGAGCAGGAGACAGTGAGTGCCTGTATAAACTTTGTTTGGAATTTGTTTAGTTGGGAAGTGTATGTGTGTTAGCATGGTTAGCTAACGTTAGTCGGTTAGCCACTAATGAGAGATTTTAGTGAACATTAGCCCATTGAAGCATAATTTATTCCTTTGTTATTTCATTAAATTATTCACTTTCTCTCGTGAAGAGTGAATAATGAAACGTTTATTCAATGCTTTATTGTACGTCCAGATAATGAACTTTTTCTTTGTAAAGTTGTCTTGATGGCAGTGTTTCAAAACCTACCGAGCTGCCTATCTAGACAGCGTTTTTGGGCATCGATTCAAATGTTCATAACGCGCCAATGATGCCCACAGTGCGGTCTAGGTAGGCAGCTTACTTTGTTTTGACAGTCTATCTGCCAGTTTGTTAATAATAATTCACATATCGTATTCAAAAAAGTGTATTTGGACAATTAAAATGGCCTGAATAGTTTAAATCTAGATGAAGAAACACAGTAGGCGGCGGTTATTTGATAGTGCTACTGACTACTGTAACAGTAGTTGTCCTACTCTTTATCTCTATGTAGGAATGGATTTGTTTAGAAGAGTTAAAGCAGTTTTTTTTTTTTAGTACCAATTCAACATAATGTATCAAACATGCTTAAAAATGACTTAGGTTAGATAAAGTTCCTGTTGAGAATAAAAGGGTGGTGCAGTTTGTTCAGTAAGTGTTCTCACTCAAGCCGCAGTCTGTTCCTAGACTAATAAAGGCATTGTGGAGGAAGATTGATGGTGTCAGATGCATTTTGAGAAGCAACATCAAGAACAAAAATGGGAAGTGTGCATGTGAAGCATCAATCATTGAGCAATGACTATAATATAAGCCTGTCATAATGTGTTCACTTTTGTAGTGTTCATCTTGATTGTATGACTTTTTAAAAAACTTTTTAGCTAAATTGAGCTCAGTGTTGTTCACTCTTCATTAGGTTTTCCTATGTGTTTTTGCGCTGCCACTAATTCTTCAATAGTAGTGTAAATGGAACCACCTCATTTTTAGGTGTGTGTCACAGTCACATGTCCCGCTTAGTTCCACCTCATGTGACCGGTGCTCTATCTTTCTTTTTAAAGAGTTCCTTAACCAATGTGTCTGTATGCACACTTTATGAGCTTTTAATTTTTAACACTGAACTTGAAAACCTATAGTGTTGTGCGTGTTTGTTCTTGCTGTGGATGGACAGAAAGGTGGGGTGATGTACAATAGCAAGAAATACTTTTCAGCTTTGTGACAACATATATTTCAGTATGTGAGCAAATATAGCCATTGTTGCCAAAATGTAGTCATTTTCATTTATATAAGATCAATATAAGAGAGCAGTAATAGTTGAATCGGACTTATAAATCGCTTCATAAATGAATCAAACTTTTCTACTAGTCTGGTCCGGGTTTTAATGGAACTCCATCCATCTGTCCATTTTCCGGCTTATCCTCTCTTGGATCGCAGGTTTTAATGGAACTTTTCTAATTATTTTAATTTATTATTATTCAATAAAAAAAAAATGTTTTATTGAAGTATATAATAAATTATTTAACACAAAAGAATCAAACTTGTGAACTTTTGACTATTATCTTAAAGTTTAATTTTATCTAATTTTATTTAATTCACATAAAATAATCAAACTTTTGAACGTTTACACTATTAAAACTTACTCTCAATATTTTATTCAAATATTTTATTAATTCGTTGTTATTCACTTAAATATTTGTATTCTTTTTTATTATACTCCGAGGTTATAAAAATGCATGTGTAATAATTATACAATAATGCTGTTTAAAATACATTTAGATAAATAAATGTAGCGTGGACATGCCACTGCTATCCATATATACAGGTGCTGGTCATATAATTAGGATATCATCAAAAAGTTGATTTATTTCATTAGTTCCATTCAAAAAGTGAAACTTGTATATTATATTCATTCATTACACACAGACTGATATATCTCAAATATTTATTTCTTTTAATTTTGATGATTATAACTGACAACTAAGGAAAATCCCAAATTCAGTATCTCAGAAAATTAGAATATTACTTAAGACCAATACAATATATCAGTCTGTGTGTAATGAATGAATATAATATACAAGTTTCACTTTTTGAATGGATTTAGTGAAATAAATCAACTTTTTCTAATTATATGACCAGCACCTGTAGGCTGCTACTTGCATTTTATCTCCTGATCATATAGCTAATTATATTGTTTCATTTGAGTGCAGTCATTTGTGGCAATTAGATGGCATCATCATCTAGTATTTCCTCTTTTCCTTGATGACCCCAAAAACCTGAAGTTTGAGATTGTGGTCTTGTGAGTGAGTGTGAGCTGTGGAGTTATGGGAAATGTGGGCTGAATATCCTTTTGTGTTATCACACAGTTGTTTTAAAAGTCTATATCACAGTGAAATGTGACAAGATACATTCATATAAATATTTTTAAAATGTCACAGTGATTTAAAAGAATGTTAAAGTAAATTATGTTTGACATTTGTCTAGATTGTTTGTCCTTCTTTTCCTGAAGTTTTCCAGCATTGTGTGTATAGGTGTGTGTGTGTGTGTGTGTGTCTGGATAAAGTCAAAGCTGTTTTTTTTCCTGGGTTGGAGCTGTGTGGCATTTCCCAGACTCCCTTGTGTTCTGTCTATCTCTCTCTCCCCCTCACTTGTTTAGATGTTAATGGGTTTGGTGTTGCATCAAAGTGCTGAGACAAGCTATTTATTTAATGATTATGCCAACAGTAAAGAAACTGTTGGTGACTCACCCAAGTTGTTCATCAACTTGACTGTTTAGGTATATTCATTTAAAAATGGCCAAAGCAGTTCAATTTCAGTTCACTTTGGTTTAAGTTGTTGTATGAGTCCAGATCGGGGTACTATCTGTGCTGATAATGACCTGAGCTTCACCAAAGCTGCTTGCCACTTTCACTCTTCCAGTGAGGGACAGGAGCTGTTTGTTTGGGGCTTTTCTGGTCTTCTGTGTTCATGCCAAGCTGAAAGGGTACTGACTTCTCTTTATTTTTGGATTTCTCACTGTTCCAGCCCTCCTGACTTCCTCTGTATGAGTGAGTGTGTGTGTTACTAAGCAAGAACAGACCATGTGTTTGTCTGTCTTAAGTGTTCGTGGGCACAGAAAACCATGGCTGGTTGTTCTCGACAGAGATGGATGCATAGTAGCACAAGCAGTAACGTATTTAAGTTTGGATTCGTATTTAAGTTTAATCTGTCTGTCTGTCTGTCTATCTATCTAGGTATTAATTGTCTTACTGCCTTTATGATGATTACATAATTATATTATCGTTAAGAATATTGGGAATCCTCTAAAGCAAAAAACCTCTAAAGCAGGGCTCAACGCTGAGGATTTTTTCTACTGGACTGGTCGGGCCAGGGCTTAAATAAGACACCAAAAACTACTATCCTAACTCATAAATTTTAAATATTGTTACAGTCATTAATAAAATAAGAAACATAATCTATTACAAGCAACAGCAGAAATGAATACAACAACAAAGAAATATAAATGAAATAAACAGTTCTTTTCAGGTTTTTATGTAGGTCTAAACTAGATTTTTAGGTAGAGAAATAGTAATCAAATGTGAGCAAAATTTTTTTATTTTATTTTGTTTGATTCATTTAAAACACACCGCCGCAGGAATATTAGGCTGCTGTCATTTAAAGAGCTGCACGAATCCAATTAACCGTTACACATGCATCTTTTCTCACATTTTCACTTACGATATAACCAATGTTTACAATGATTTGACATAATGTTATGTGAATGCGTCCGTGCAAGCTCAAGAAGACATGAAAGAGTATTCGGGTGCTGTGAGACGTGGCGATCTGGGTGCACGCTTTGAATGTCTGTTTCTGCGCACACAAAACTTATCACAACGTGCGAGTACCAAACTAAGAGTTGCGGGTACTTTCTCGTCCACATGCACTTGAATATTTAAGCTTGGTAAGGCATACATATGTGCAAATGATCATTTAGTAAATGTGCAGTTAACACTGGCCCCGGGCCATCCGGCAGTCCTTATTGACGAGCCCTGAAAAGTATCCATTTGAGGGAAATTTAATCTTTTAAATCTTTTAAAATTTTAATTGTCAAATTTATTTAATTTTTTGCCCATTTTATCTTGCTTATGTTTCGTAGACATATTTTTGTGAGATTCACCCATGAACACATACCAGTATTTCCAGTCTTTGACAGGCTTGTATCTTTTAAACTGTAAGCAAACCCCCACACAGTCAAACACAGTTACCAGATATCAAGCCATCCCAGAGAGAGAAGAGAAGGGAGGAGGAGGGTATGAGAGATTGTAACTTTGCTGTGTTGTTTCTGAAGGTGATCTGCCTAGAAAGATGTCATGGTGCAGCGCTCTGAGCCTCTGACTGAACCACATTGTTCTGAATCGGCATGGGAGGCGGAGCCAGAGTCAGCACCAGGTCCTAATAAAACACAGGAACAGCTAAGAGAGGGAGAGAAGGAGAGAGAGAGGGAGGGACAGAAGAGAACAGAGGAAGCTTTGAGGGACTTACACTTAGCATTTGAAGTTACAGAAAAGGAAAGGTGAGGACGCAGGAAAGTGAGGCAAAGAAATGTAGCTGAGATAGATAGATGGATGAGGGAGAACACAGGAAGGTGACGATCAGGTTTGGACATGCCTTCTCTGCGTAGATGGCTGAGTCAGGTGAGTTAGACGAGTGTGTATGTCAGTGTGTCTAGGCCGTTCTGTCCATTGTTGTCATTTATGAAGTAAATATGAGTATCATTTTATTTCTTATTAAGGGTCCTTAAAGCTCTGCTGTTTGCTGGTCATTTGCATGACAGCATGTTATTGAAAACCTTTGACCCTTGAAGCATCTGAACTGTGTTGTGTGGTTAGTTAGATGTCTTATTTTGGCCTTTTAAACAGACATTGTAGTCTGCTTATGCATAGTTTTAGCTAGCAGCCAATTATTTTCTGATATTCCTGTTTGCAACAGGCTGTTATGCAAGACAAGTCTTGTTGATACTTGAACATACTAGTTCATCATCTTTGGCACAAAGCCTTGCAACTTTGGACTTATGAGAATCGCAACAAAAAGTAGCGTCTCGATTGACGCACATTGAGCCTTTTTAAGGTCCATTAAATATCATTAGACCATTAATGATCTTCTTCTATGTGGTTTTCCATTGCAGAACATCATTAACTAGGCTTCTGTCATTTTCACCATTAGCATTACATCCAGGCTGATCTATGGGAGTTAAAGGTTGTTGGTCAAATATCTTCCCTTTCAGTTGTTTTTGTTTTGTCATCCTCTTCTTATAAAAGATGGCCAATGAAATTACTCTCACACTGTGGTAGCCAATCAAATTATTCCTTATAACATTGCACTAAATAGATTAAACCCATTTTTGGCTGAACTAGCCTAACGCTTAACTCAAGGTACAAGCATACCTTAATTAGATAAGGAATTACTGCAGCTTTATGAAACGCTATTAGGGTTATTTTTACTGTTTAGAGCTGGTAAAAGCTTTTGAATGCAAGTTCTGATTCACTCAATGGGCACTGACAGATCTAAGTGTTAAAGGATTCACTCAAAAATGAAATTTCTGTCATCCATTACTCACCCTCATGTCGTTTCAAACCCGCAAGACCTTCGTTCATCTTCAGAACACAAATTAAGATATTTTTGATGAAATCCAAGAGTTTTTTTTTTATCCCTCATAGAAAGCAACAGAATTACCGTTATTCAAGGTCCAGAAACGTAGTAAAGACATTGTTAAAATAGTCAACGTGACTACAGTGGTTCAACCTTAATGTTATGAAGCGATGAAACTACTTTTTGTGCACAAAAACAAAACAAAAATAATGACTATAAATAAGATTAATTACTTTATCTTATATTGAATATCTTGTCTCATTTTGAAAGTAAAATTGGTAGTGAATGCTATAAAAAGATCTTTGATTTTGGATCTGATAATATTAGACAAGGTAGATTTATCTGGTACAAATTTATCTGACGGAGAGAAATGGGTTTTCTTCATGATGAGTCAGTAGTATCCTGGTCTCATATCCTGAAATTCTGCTGATCAGGCCCAACCATCTTTACATAAACATGCACACACTTTGACTCACATATTAGTGCATGCTGAATCAGACCCAGGCACATAAAAATAAAATGCTTTGATATCTACACTCAAGGTACCACATGCACTGGTTTGGTTTCTGACCGTGCTCTAATGAAAAGCACTCATTCAGAAACATTCAGCTGTGCAATTGCTTTGATTAGCCAAAGGGCTTGTACTAGACTGCCCTCATAGTGGCCTTTTGAAAAGTTCTTTAGCTGATTGTATTACTGGACAACATCTACATCAGATAGCTAAGAGTTTAGTTCATCCAAACCAGCACATATCTCAGTACCAGTTAATTACACTGGTTAGCTGTGCCTCTTTTCTAATTGACTAGTCACCCTCTTTGCCTGTGTGTATATATTTATATATACACATTGTGGCCACAAAACATATTCGCACACTTTAAGCCACAATTAAAATATCAAACTAAGTTGCATCTGCAAACAAACCATGCAAGAGCTTTTCTCAGAACTAATTTCACTTTTAACAAATTTCACCCAAGGTCATTTGCTGTAACATTTGAGAAGCAGAACTTATCCAATTTGTGTCTTTATTTTGAACAGAATAACTGTTGTTTTATGATTCAAAATGTAACAAATTTTTTGCTTGCAAATGCAACTGTTTTTAGATATTGTCTTCAGGCGCTCTTAATGCTTTGATTAGTCGACTAGTTATTGTGGCAACCCTTCAACTTGTCAGAGAATGTTTTGAGAATGTTATTTTGTTGATCCCATGTATCTTTCTTTGATATTTTTGTAAGGCTGTTTCATTTGTGTGTTTTTATAGGCACTGTAAGTGACATGTCCACCAACCCAATTCTTGCAAACCCAAGCATGCAAAATAATGCACAGGCAGAGAATGACTGGTCTGGGGTGCGTTTCCCATACAATGACATAATTCACTGCTTTAGCACCATAGTACGATGCATGATTGAAGAAATCATCTATCTAGTCACATCTCCTTCCCAAAACCGTATTGTCGCAAATTTGTCGTTCAGCCACGTTGGTTAATGATGTCACACAAGTGGTGGAGTAATAACTACTTTTAATTAATCCATTTGAGTTTTTGATAAAATTACAAACATACAGGACTAATTCTGCTTAGTTATTACTTATTATTTGGCTTTATTTCGAGATTCAATCATATTCTTTTTCCTACGTAGACCTACTAGAGCATGTTCGGCGTAGGCACATGCGCACTCTTCAAAAACGGCGCTTTAAATCTCTTGACAAACTAAAAGATGTAAATGTACCATATGCATCAAAATTAAAGATAAAAATTGTACTGAATTGTAGCTTGCTTATTTTGCTAAAAATAAGGATTTATTAAGTCATGCAAACAAGAAGCTTTGGTGCTCTGTGCTCTTTGATGCCAATCTTTCATTTGAAAGCCACATTTCTAGCATATGTAAAACCGCATTCTTCTATCTTAAAAATATATCTAAATTGCGACATATGCTCTCAATGACAAATGCGGAACAGCTAGTTCATGCGTTTATGACCTCGAGACTAGATTACTGTAACGCTCTATTGGGTGGTTGCCCTGCTCGCGTGATAAACAAATTGCAGCTGGTCCAAAACGCAGCAGCTAGAGTCCTTACTAGAACCAGGAAATATGAACATATTAGCCCGGTTCTGTCAAAACTGCACTGGCTCCCTATTAAACATCGTATAGATTTTAAAATCTTGCTAATTACTTACAAAGCACTAAATGGCTTAGCTCCCCAGTACCTGAGTGAGCTCTTAATGCATTATAGTCCTCCGCGTCTATTACGATCTCAGAATTCTGGCCAGTTGTTAATACCTAGAATATCAAAATCAACCGCAGGCGGTAGATCCTTTTCCTATTTGGCACCTAAACTCTGGAACGATCTTCCTAGCATTGTTCGGGAAGCAGACACACTCTGTCAGTTTAAATCTAGACTAAAAACGCCTGTATTTAACCTGGCATACACATGACGCACTATAAACTTTTGTCTTCATATCCGTTAAAGGATTGTTAGGCTGCATAGATCAGGTCAGCCGGAACCGGGAACACTTCCTATAACACCAGATGTACTCGGTACATCAGAAGAAGAATGGCCTCTACGCTAACTTTTTGTCTCTCTGCTTATCCCGAGGTTTACCAATTAACGTGATTGGCTGGATCTGGGCCGTGTCCGGGTCGGACGGGGAACCTGTGCCTGTGTGCGGCAGCAATGTGGCCCTGTGGTGTCGGCGGAGACTGTGTTAACTAGCCCATCCTTTGTGAAGACCTTACAGACTCATCAGCTAGTGGCACATATCCCAACAAACCGTCCCATACCGGCGTGATCAAAAAGATCTTAAACTAGATGGAACTAGATTAAATATTTTGACTGTTGCGATCCCAAATCGGTTTAATGACCCGTAACTCTGCCTGAGTATCGGACAAGTGTTCACTGTTGGCCAGAGGAGAACTGGCCCCCCGACTAAGCCTGGTTTCTCCCGAGGTTTTTTTCTCCATTTGTTGGAGTTTTGGTTCCTTGCCGCTGTTGCCTTTGGCTTGCTTAAGTTGGGGACACTTGCTTGATAATCAGCAGTGTTTTTGATATGCCTGCATTGGCGCCGTTGTATGTGAACTGAGCTGAGCCGGACGATTACGTCACTGTTTTCTGCAGTGCTGATATACATAAATTAACTAGACTAATAACTACTGATATTTGCAACGGAAAGAATCAATAATATATAGAATAAGCAGCACAATGACCCCATTTTCTTATTAATGTAAAGCTGCTTTGCCACAATTTGCATTGTAAAAAGCGCTATATAAATAAAGATGACTTGACTTGACTTGACTTATCACAGGTCGAGAGCCTGTTTGCAGTTCATTGGAACTATGGTTTCAGGAAACACCGACTTGTCGAACTATGTTGGTAACGAAGGAACTTGCGATATTAGTTGGCTAACGATGCTTTTGGGATTGTTTTCTGATATGCAAGAAAAGTGTAGGCCATTCGCCAAACTCCCCCCCCCCCCTTTTTTACAGAGTCGCCATGTGAGAAAAATCAACAAAATCGGTTACAGCATCTTTATTTTGGGTCCACTGCACAGTCAGCCTTCCAGAAGCCTTCTACATAGTAGGGGTTGAACGACTCCAGATTTTTTAAAGTTGACATTTATGTGATTCGAGTCGATGTTGGCGTCATTTATGAACAAATAAGGGGCCGTTCACACACGATGTGCTTTTCCATTCCAATGCGCTACATTTCCATCGTTTTTCTATGTAAACATGCGCTAGACAGACATGTTTAACCGTTGCGCTCATCTTAGATCTGTGTCTTGCGCATGACACAGCATTTTAAAAGTGTGGTGCTCAACTTCAAATCAGTTCAACTTTTAAAAAAAATGCATCTCAAGACCATTTTTGTCATTAACTGTTGGAAACAGAGAGTAAATGTGGACTTTCTTATCCTGTTGCGCCCTCTATAGGCCGTGACCAGCAACTAGTCGATATCATGCTTTAAGCAGCATAGTCAACTAGTTGATTAGTCAGTGCAACCCCCACTTAATTGTGTTTATGGCCCATGAAAGATTATCCAAAGTGGTGGCAATATTATACTTTTATAGTTATTGAATGACAATATAAGAATCAGTAGAATGTGTTGGAACTACACTGAATTCATGGTCACATGCCTGTGCCATTCAATGCTTATGAAACAACTCCAAATTGAGCTTGTACTATAGCCTGAGGTATTTTCCCAATGTTCACTGTTTTCTCCTGGGTCAGCCTGTTTGACTTTTTGTTTTTTCTATGGATGTTTCTGAAATAGACTTTGACTTAGCTATGCATACCAGTGAATTAAAATTTGATTAGCAGAAAAATAACCAACTGCATGTAAATGCTGCAGCTGTCTGGGGCAGCAGACACACTCTTTTGTCCTTTACAGAGAGGTGACCATTTTTGCTGTAGTCTGACGGTGAACTAGATCTGAAATAGCATTTTTAATATCAAGATTTGTCTTGATTAGTGTAAGTACATGGGCACGATGGGATAAATACAGTGTAAACGCACTTTAAATTAAAATGCATAAGTACACCTAACTTACATTAACACAATCTCTGCTTGTGGAGAGTAACAGACTGCTGAGCCTTTGCAATTGAATAGATCCATCTGTTTTTTAGCCTTGTTAAAAAGGGATTTTTGGAAAATATCTACAGTCTTTTTTTATTATAATACCCACTGTGGAGAATCAGGGTTAGTGGTAAATGCTCCAGTAGTTTCACTCTTTTTAGTATCACGGGAAATAATTATAGAGAGTGCTTTTGCTTTGTTAGTGCGGAATAGTCTTTCCACAAAGGAATTTAAAGTTGTTACTCTGTTACTGTTATGCATAATTAAACATGTCCCACCATTTGTCTTTTGGACAAGAATTATACATGACATTGCGTGTCTCTTTGTGGTGAAGATGTATTCTATTACTGACAAAAGCACAGAGAAAACTATAGTAATTCACAATGTTAAAGTGTACCATGTAAGTATTCTGGGACATCTTATAATTTTTCAGCTCTTGTAGTAATCTTTAATAATAAAAACAAAGTATAATTTTTATTGTAGTCCTTGCTACTGAGAATATTATGAGGAATGGAAATGTGAGTTTGTTATTTGTCTCTCATGTTTCTCAGAATTTTTTAACTAAAAGTGGTGATGTTTTGCAAGATGTGGTTATAGGCAGGTGTGCCAAAGTGTCTGTCTCATCATCACAGTTACTGAGGTTTATACACTAGTTCTGAACCCTCTGCTGGAGTGACATTTACACTCAGATTTTTATTATGGTAATGTAATTCTGAAAGCTTATGAAATCATATTCTCTCCACGATTGTAATAATGTGCAGTGGAAACATTGCATTGATGATTCATGGAATTTTCTTTTGAGTGTGGCTCACTGAGAATAGTGCATATAGTTACATTGTTAACTGAGAACTTTTGTGATGCATATCGATCAGAGTGACTTTAGTTTAGACTGTTTACTTGACCTTATTCTTTTTCTCTCTCACGTCTGTCCTCCAGGTTCCAGAGATCATCAGCACTCTCAGGCAGGCTGGCAAAAGTTCTGCCCGACAAGAAGACACTCCCTCATCTCTGCCTAGCAACGGTCAGCCAGATGGCTTCTGCTCCACAGCAACGACGGCCGATGCAGCAACAGCCTTTGCTAAGAAGTTTGAGGTGTTGTTCTGTGGGCGAGTTGTGGTGGCCCACAAGAAAGCACCACCTGCATTGATAGATGAGTGTATTGAGAAGTTTGGACGTGTCAGCGTCACAGGAACACTTGCAGCGGGCATCAGGCGGGCATTCTCACTCAATCAGGTTACATTCAAATTTCATGTGTTTTTAGATTCTGAACCAAATACTAGTTTGTTATTACATTACTCAATTACTCAATTGCACTAGGGGTTTGTAACTTTTATGATGGCTCTTTACCGATGTAGAAAATGTTTTATGTGAATATGAAAGCTCATTAAAAATGTTTTTTTTATTAATATTATATAATTGCACTAGTGTATGTTATTCAGTGCTTCCCACAGGTTTGAAGTATATTTGTGGTGGTTGTCAGAGACTAAAATAGTTTACTAAGTATTACATTGAAATCAAACTAAATACAATTTATTGTGTAACCAAAATATCAATAATGCCAAGAAGAAGAAAAAAATAGTGTGTAACTTTTAATTATAAACAATCCTGAAATACACAGCTACTCTTATTTCAAAATGTTGATGCTAATGAGGGATTGAGAGATGTAAAATATGCATTCTTGCAACCGTCTCTAAAACATATATTAAATAAAGGCCATAAAGTAGACATTGTCATAATTCATCAACTTGAGTTCATTAGCAATCGCTTGACATAAATGTGTGCTATTCATTGATTGAGAATCACGTCGAAGCAGAACTGAAGTGTTGTTGCGCAAGCCTGTAGAACGCAGAACAGCGCAATCTTTGTGACATATCCACAGCGTCTCTGAAGTGCACGTGGGAAAGTCGGCCGAATCGCGGATGGTTTCATTATTTCAGCCGGATAAAAAGTATAAAATAGGATAAAAATAATACAAGCAAAAATGCGTCTCCAAATATAATTCGGTGACCCAACCAAGTAAAGTCTGTGTGTGGGAAGCACTGTTTTATTATTAATGCAATATAATATTATTTCATATTTGTTATATTGTATAAAATAAAATGTCTACTTTTTATATGTATATTAAATCCATTGTCATAGTGACCATTTTTGTGACCATCTTGAAGAGTTAAATATTTTAAGGTTTCTCCTTAACAGATAATTTTGTTTCTCTTCCAGATGGTCAATGGAACAAACGAGGGAGCTGATGGAGGTGGAAAACGACCTCTATTTTTCAAACGAGATCAGAGTTTTCCATTTCTGCAGGCATTGGATGAGAATGGCCTATCACCCGAGCTCCAGCGGCGAGCAGGAGACGGGGCCACCGGGGTCCAACCCACCAGCCTCCAGGAGAACAGAACCATGCTGTTCACGGTGAGTGACACACACACTCCCTCACACATGCCAATATAAACACCAGAACCAGAGGTAGGACTGAGTCCATTTAGGGCTGGGCGATACGACCAACATTTTCGATAATTATCGTGATTATCACGCTTAATTTTTTTGACTTTTAAAGGTGGATTTTTGCTCCTGAGTGAAACCGGTTGTAGAAACCAGACATTAGTAGATATTAATACTAATATTCATGTAGATATTAATACTATCCCATGCTTTGTCTCTTAGAAATACACATTTGACAGTAGCTTGAGTTGACACTAGTAGTAGTAGCTTGAGTTAGGATGCAGATGTAAATTTATGTTCATTAACAAGAACGGTAACATCTGTAAAAAATTGTAACAACCTATTAATTTTATATTGTACAATTTAAATATTCTGACTGTTTTGATTTTTTTTTTTTTTTTTTTTTTTTCAAATGAATCATTGGTCATCCATAGTAGCATAGGTCTATATTTAGATCATGATAGCCACAGTTAAAACCACGCATATAGGACCTCTACCATGGTAAAATGGAACTATATAGAAAAATACAAAAAACAGCCCATTGTAATTATTTTTCATTACTCCTTAAATACATTTAACATGTCTACATTAATAATATAATAAAATTCTACACGAATATACCGCATTTCTGCCACAATACCAGGTGCAGTTAGTGTTGAAAAGCCTTCTGACTGTTTCGATGTGCAGTGTTTCTCCTGTTTGTCAGTGCTGCTTCAACTGGCTTTCAGCTAGTTTGTATCACAGGCATTTGTGTTCTTCTCTGCATTAAAGCACTTCTCACTGGATCTCACGGCGCTGTTTAGTGCTCGCATGATGGAGACCGATCAGCGAGTAAACGCATCTGCAATAGTAAGCTTGCACTGCCATTTGAACTTTGAGCCAAGCGAATAAATGGTCCATGTGGTGCGGTTCAAAAGAGTAGCGCTGTTTCTTTCCACTTTTGGTGTATAAAAAATATTTCGAACATCTATCCTACTCTTGTTATTGTTTTATGAAGGAAAATTATATTGCGATAATTATCGTTATCGTTGTATCTCCCAGCCCTATGTTGATATAATCCAAAAGTATTAATCTTTATATGATGGTTATTTTCTTGTGGTATTGTATGGATACTTTAGTTTAGATCAGGGGTCGGCATCCAGGTATGAGGTATTTTATCTGAATGAAAAACGTGTCTCACTTTTACTCACTTGCCAGTGATTACCCCTCCGTACCCCTGCCATAGGTTACGCTTCCTGGTTTAGATCCTCGGATATGTGCAATCATATAATTTTTTTAGAATTCATTTAATAAATAAGCTTAGTTGTGTTTCATAATATGTATTGGGATGTGTTGCTTATGAGTTAGTTGGCAATGCACAGTCCTTCTCTGAGGTTACTAAGCATTCACAGGGTCACAAAGAACAACAGCTCTTACACCTTTGTTTTGCCCTGGCCCTTTTGTTTGTTCTTATGTGAATCAAATCTAGACCGTTTCACATTGACCTTTTTCAGCATACAATCTGCTTTCCTAACATAATCCACAAAACAGATTTTAGTTGAAAGGCTGTCTTTGTTCATGAAAACCCACGATTCAAGATTATATGATGATTCTCCCAAAAATTGCATTAAAATGTTACATGAATACGTAAAGCACATAAACACAACATTACCTCTGAAGCCATGCGCTTGTTTGGACGACTGCTAATGGCTTTCAAAGAAGTTCACTTCATGTTAAAATTTCTCTGTAGAGATATGGCACACAACTAAATATTTGGAAGTGTGTGTTCTGGGTTTGTAAACATGACTTGTGGTAATTGTGATGCTTGTAAGTGTGTGAGAGGTCAGGATTTCTCCCCTCTGTGCATGCGTGTAAATGCATGTATGGACATTTGTGCAGGTATGTATGTATCTGTATGTGGCTCTATTATGGTGATTTTTTTGAGTCACGAATGAGGCAATTCCTTTACTTCTTCCTCTCTCGCTCTTATTTTCTCTCTCTGTCTGTCTCTGTTTCTCACATGAATTCCATGTTCCTCTCCCCCGAGTGGAGTGTGAAATGGTATGTCAGTGTTGTAGCCTGAAGCATAGGCTTACATTATCATTAAACAAGTCTGCGCTAAAATCGTCACTACTTCGATTCGCATAAATCTGTACTCCTGCAGTGACCTGAAAGTATTTGGACACTTAAAAATGTGCTGATGTTAATGCATTACATCACAAAATATCAAAGCAACTGGCATTTGTTGTAATGAAATATTGTATACTTTTCAAATAATAACATTTCACAAAAAGAACTTTATAATTTAAACTAAAGTTGGAGTCAGAAAGACTTTTTGGTGTTTTTGAAAGAAGTCTCTTATGCTCACAAAGGCAATATTTATTTAATCAAAAATAAAAACAGTAATATTGTTAAATATTATTACAAATTAAAATAACCATTTGAATATATATTTTAAAATCTAATCTATTGCTGTGAGATAGAAATCTTTTGTAATATTATAAATGTCTTTACTGTCACTTTTCATCAATTTTATGCATTCTTATAGAATAAAAGAAAAATCATACTGACCCCAAACTAGAGGTCTCCACCCAGCCTGTACCCGAGATCATTTAACCCGATAACAGTACATTTACATTTTAAAGGGGTCAAATAACTGCATTATTTTATAAGGTTTCCTGGGGTGCACTTATAATGTTAGTATGATCTTTACATCAAACATTGTTATAATTTAGAAATTTTATTTGAGCCCTCTGATTTGAATGCTTTGTTTCAAAGGAATAGTTCACTTTCAAATAAAAACGACCCCAAGCTTTACTCGCTCTCAAGCCATCCTAGGTGTATCTCACTTTCTGATCAACATAATCGGAGATACATTAATAAATATCCTGACACATCTGAGGTTTATAATGGCAGTGAGCAGGATCAACAAGTATGAGCTGAAGAAAGTTCCTCCATCCACATCCATCCATCATAAACATATTCCACACGGCTCCGGGTGGTTAATAACAAAAGCGATGCGTTTGTGTAAAAACAAAAACAAAAAAAACACCCCTCCATAATTAACAAGCTACGTAGTGATATATCTAGATTCCGCCAGACAGAAATTGGGAAACTCTCACAGAAAAAAAGCTTGCGCTTCGTCCTATGCCTGCCCTATTCAACTTACTGAAAAAGCTTAACTGACGCGTTTTATTCGTTTTATTTGTTAACCATTTTATTCGTAAGTTGCGCTGTTTGATTGACAGTTCCAGCAATTGTAAAGGGAGCGTTCTTTGATCGCGTTCTATATATAATTTCATCAGTTTTAGAACATCCTACTAAGAGAAACAATATGAAGTTGACCGTTTACTGACAATAAAGGATTTTGAGACAAGAACATCTGACTCTGGGTCTACATGAATCATTATATATCAGAAATCACTGGTCTCTGGTGATTTTAATTAGACATGTATGTACACAATCCATTCATATCAAACGATCTGTAACAAAGCAATAGTGACATTTTTACTCAAATAAGTGTGTTGCGGCATTCCTGTCGGATCCAATAAAGAAGGCGCAGCATTGTTTTTAATTTCAGGCTCTCTGCAAATCCAATGTAGCTTCTGTGTTTTTCCACAACCTGGCACTTCACAACATTTTGCTCTCTTCAAAGGCGTGTTCATCGCTTAGTTGCTCGATCCAGTGTTCTGTTATTTACCTTCTACTACTTGTCGTGCTTGAATCAGTGGGTGGGGCTACTGAACTTTAGGATTTGCGATGCCAGCAATCCTGGAAGAAGCTCGTTGTAGTCCCCACCAAACCTACCATTTGTTGTCGTCCTTAAAAAGCAATTTCTGTAAAAGAACATTTCTCCCTTTGCAATGAACTTTGAGCGATGTAACTTTGCTGATGTTGTTTATGCTCAAACAGCAACGTTACACACCAATTAAAGTTAAAAAAGTGAAATCATAATCAAGGACCCCTTTAAGCCCAAACCCGATGTCAGCAAATAACTTTTTGCAATATGCTGTTGCTTACAACTATCAGTAAACAAATCCATGTAAACAAACACAGTTTCATCAAGACACAGTGGCTTCCGCCAATCGTACTTACAACCTGTAATTCTGGGTATTGGGTAAGTGTTCACTGCTGGACAGAGGAGAACTGGCCCCCCGACTAGGCCTGGTTTCTCCCAAGGTTTTTTTCTCCATTTGTTGGAGTTTTGGTTCCTTGCCGCTGTTGCCTTTGGCTTGCTTAAGTTGGGGACACTTGCTTAAATTCAGCAGTGTTTTTGCCTGCATTGGCGCCGTTGTATGCGAACTGAGCTGAGCCGGACGATTACGTCACTGTTTTCTCCAGTGCTGATATACATAAATTAACTAGACTAAAAACTACTGATCTTTGCAACGGAATGAATCAATAATATGTTGAATAAGCTGGAAAAAGACACCATTTTCTTTGGGAGCTGCTGTGCAGCCAAAAAAGATTTGCCAATTATTAATGTAAAGCTGTTTTGTCACAATTTGCATTGTAAAAAGCGCTATATAAGTAAAGCTGACTTGACTTGACTTGACTTCCTCAGCAGTCAGCACACTGAGAAAAAGATAAAAAAGCACATACTTGCCAATTATGCAACTTTTCTTGGTGAACAGATGTAACACAGTGAAATAAATTCCTCTGGAACTCAAACTTCAGAACAAAGTTAAGTTGGTTGTTTTTCCACCAACCCAAGGGATCCTGCTCATCTGTGCTGTGTTGTGACCTAAAGACATGCATGCATTTGAATGTATGCATGTATGCGTGTATGTGTGTGTGTGTGTGTGTGTGTATATATATATATATATACACACTTATAAATACATATATATAATTTTTTTCCAAAACTGCATGTGCTCTCGTACTCGTGCATTCTTTCGGTCACATCACAGCAAGCGGCACGCAAACCTTACCGCATAGAATTAAAATGTGGATTGTCCTGTGTAATTTCTTATTAAAAGATGCACACTGCAAGATCCGATCAGCACTTCCTGTTTCTCTGACTGACAGGAAGCTGTCAGCTTCTCAGCAGGAAATTACAAAGCAACAATGAGTTAGGAGTTTAGGAGCATCACTGTTCTGCAATTCTGCAATTTTAAAATAATTACTGAATTTCCTGCAGCTGCAGCCCCAGTGTTATGAAACTGCATTGTGGTCTCTCTGTTACTGTCTTATTTGTTTGTTCTTTTTTTGATAAGGAAGTCACATCAAATGTGTGGTAAATGGTGACGTTTGCTATTGTGTAATCTTTTTTTAACTATGATTAACCATAAGGGGAATTAGTTATTATTATCCATAGGGGAAGCAATGTGTACGTGTGTTTTTAATATTCTCTAAAGTTGTGAACAGTCAGTGATCTTGTCCATGGTGATAGAATGTCATTTGCCCATAAATGTTTCCTGTACTTTATTCAGTGGCTGTGCTGTAAATCATATTTTAGCCGAGTTATGAGTTTGAAGACAGAATTGAATGTATTATTATATAGGACCAAGTCTTTCTCATCACAAAGACAACACGTTCTTTCTGAATGACAGTATGGCACTTATTGACTTGATGTTCGTATGGCTATGAGTTTTGATTCAGTAAATGGTCTTTTAATTAAGACGGTACCAAAAGTATTATTGTTTTTTTCATATATATATTTAAGATCATATAATGTATAGTCAGCCTGTCATTATCGCTAAATAAACTTAAAAGGGTGAACAGAGAAAATTGTTTATTTTAAGTTCTCTCTCATCCAGCCCTTCAATGAATATCCTGGCTAAATGAATACTCTGTATATCTAAAATTATGAAGTTATGATCTCATCTGTAGTACTACAGAGGGAAAATTGGAGGCAGGTCAGATAATATATGTGGTTGCACAGAGGTCTAGTCTCGCGTAGCAAATATGTGCATGATCATCTGGTGAAACCCAAAGCACACTCAAACTGATTTGAATTTTCAAACATGTTGTTTACACTGTAAAACAGCCTCAGCTCTTTGGTCAGCATCCCAGCAAGAGCTATCATTAATGGTTACAATGAACGCACATGCATATATTTACTCTTTGCAAGGAAAATGTCACTCTCTCTATCGTTTTTATTTGCACATGCATATTAATTTAATGTATGTCTGTGTGTTACAGATTGGCCGCTCTCAGATCTTTCTCGTCAGTCCCGACACTAAGAAAGTGGCCATAGAGAAGAGCTTCAGAGAGATTTCCTTCTGTTCTCAGGTCTGTTTCATCATGTTGATGCTAAGCTGTTATTGTGGCCAGTCAGTTATATAATGTCTACATAATGACTTTGTCAAATAGATCTGATCAACAATCAGGCATGATTGAGCAAGACTGACTCAGCAAGACTTAGCTGAATTCATAGAATAATTAACATAGCTGAAAAGAAATCAGCCCTTTGTCTTTGTGCTTGTCCAGACCTGTTTTCTAAATATTCTTATTCACTTGCTGCATCATAGATTTAAACATTTGCCAAATCAGGTATTGTAGTCTGTTAGTAGGTGGTTCACAATGTAAAAAGTTATATTTTTATTATAGTAGTTCTATGCTATTATTCAAACGTTTGGGGTTAGTAATTGATAATAATAAGAAATGTTTCATGAGCAGCAAATCACCATATTAGAATGATTCTAAAGGATCATCTGACACTGAAGACAAGCAATGGCTGCAAAAAATTTAGGTTGGCCATCACAGCAGTAGATTACATTTGAAAATATATTAGGAAACAGTACATTTAAATTGTAATATGCCACAGTATTACTTTTATTGTATTTTCGATCAACTTCGATCAGATACAAAACAAAAAGTCTTACTGACCCCAGTTTTTTGAACAGTAGTATAGTTGTCTAGTTGACCCATTATAAGTGGCTCCTTGGCTCTTTTTTCCCCTTATGAATTTCTCTTTCTTCCTTTAGGGTATTCGTCATGTGGACCACTTTGGCTTCATTTGCAGGGAGTCAGTGGAATGTGGAGGCTGCCAGTTTGTTTGCTATGTTTTCCAGTGTGCTAATGAAGCTCTGGTGAGAACCATGGATGAATAGATGGAGGGATGAAAACATTGTTTCCATCTGAAAAACTTGTTCAGAATAGTTCCTTTAGAGAGGACCGAAAAGTGATGATCTTTGATAATGATCTTTTGTCTGTCAAGGGAGGATGAAAATACAAAGTGTTATAACACACAGAGAACAATGCTAATTTTCAGTTTCTGTTCAAAGATACAATGAATCAATAACTGGTGCTCTTTCACATAGGAAACCAAATAGATATGACATGCTGCAAATATTTGGAACCATTTCATGGAATTTTTTCAATCCCTTCATGAAATTTTTAGCAATAAATAGTCAGAATACTTCCACAGTATGCAGTTGTTGTTTTTTAAACTCTTTCCAAACTGAGGCTGAGAGTTTCACTCTTTCATGTTCAGGTGGATGAGATCATGTTGACTTTGAAGCAGGCGTTCTCTGTGGCCGCCCTCCAGCAGAACAGTAGGACCCAGAGTCAGCAGTGTGACAGCTGTCCCCTGCAGCAGCTGCACAAACTGTGTGATAGAATAGAGGGTGAGACGTCTACTGTTTGTCATATCACTGAAGTCTATCATGTTTTATCTCAGTATCAGTCCATTGCTCTTTCGTTTTGGATCCCTTCATGTTTTGCAGCTGTCAAAGGTCTCAAGTAACAAAACTTCTAGTACACACTCACCACATTTTTCGCTGACATTTCACTCAACATTATTTGTTCGCTAAACACTTAAGGGATAGTTCATCCAAAAAGTGAAATTCATCACTTATTATTCCTTGGATCATAAAAGGAGATATTTTGAAAAAAATTTGTTCCCTCCTTTTTCCGTACAATCAAAACATATACACTACCGTTCAAAGGTTTGGGGTCGGTAAGATACTTTAATGTTTTTGAAAAGACTTTTATGCTCACAAAGGCTGCATTGATATGATCAAAAATACAGTTAAATCAGTAATATTATAAATTATGACTTAAAATAACTGTTTTCTGTTACATATATATATATATATTTTTTTTTTTTTTTTAAGGTAATTCCTGTGATGGCAAAGTTGAATTTTCAACGGACATTACTCCTGGCTTTAGTGTCACATGATACTTCAGAAATTATTCTAATATGCTGATATTGAATGTGTCCATTCCTTGCTCAATAATTTTTTTTTCTTTCAAAGACAAATCTACTGTAGTGTAACATTTAGTCATTCAGCTTAATCTCTAAATCATATAAATCTGTTTTTATAGTGTAAAATGTATTTTCTCTCCTTTTTTGGCCCTGGGTGATTTATATACTTACATTTTTATGGAAAAGGGAGTCTGATTGTTTACATTTTATTTATTTATTTATTTTTAAAACAGTATCCCCTTTTGTGCTTCATTGAAGAAAGAAAGTCATACCAGTTTTGGGGTTAATTATGACAGAATATTAGTTTTTAAGCTAACTTTATTATACAAACACCAACTTAACAAAAAATGTTTTATTGAGGACGTGAATTAGGAGGTTAGAGATATTCAATTCCCAGATTTCATTTCAGAGTTTTTCGGGCTGCAACAGTGCATGCTTTGTGCATGGCATGACACTGTGTTTATGTACAGGTCTACATCCATCCAAAGCTAAGTTGGAACTGCAGAAGCATTTGGCAGGTCTGGATAATCAGGAGCAGGCAGCTGTGTTTGAGAGCACCATGGTGAGTTATTTCAGTTTTAAAACCGCTATAACACACACTACACAAATACACTTTAGCTCCCCAGTTCTTTGGATTAACAGTGTGTCAAATCCTTTAAGTGTGGCATTCGAGGAATGTGTATTTTTCTGTTCAGAGGGTGTGACTGGTATAAATTAAACCAGTTAGTCCACTAGTCTAACATCCTGAAAGCACAGTCAACCAGAATGACGGATCATTTATAAACCTGATGAACGGACCGATTTCCTCAGAGCATTAACTGTTTTTCTCCTTTACTTTTAGATAATGGTTTAAATTTAATATCAGCTTTTAGGGTGCAACAAACAGACAGTTGTTTTTACAATATTGATTATAATATAACTGTATATGTTTTCACATAACTTTTTTGATCACCTTAAAATGCACAGACCAGCTGAAATTTGTGTTTTTATGTAAATGGTATAATAAATTAGTAATTATTTTCTGAGTAAATTCCTTCTGCTCTCTGTTGGTCACATTTCACACTGAGTGTGATTGTGTTTTGTAAGATTGCTGATGCCATCTTGTGGATATGGAGAAATAAAACCTTTGATTGTGTGTTTGAACAGAAAGCCAGGCCTAAATCGGATCAGGAAGAGAATGAGTTGGTTGTGTCATGTCTAAGACGACTGTATGAGGACAGACAAAAGACACATACACACAACGGACAAACAAAAAAGGTATACCTCCATTTAATTACTTAGGATGCATATGGGCTGATAAACACTCCCGTTTTATTAATTTGTTTTAAACTTGAATATTATAGCTGGTATTTTGGGGTATTGGGTGTGGATACCTGTCCATATGCAATACTGTATACATGAAAGTGTTTGACTTCTCAGGAGGTTGCTGTGACTGTTGATAGCAGCTTGAGTTCTAGTCGTGTACGTCTGGAGGAGTTCAAGACTAGAGCAAAAAGGTCCCTCACTGAATCGCTGGAAGGGATCTGGAAGGTCGGCAAACATTTTACGCATTATGAATGTTTTGGCCCCATCTACTATTTTTATGTGCATCTAACATTCAAGGAATGCAGGCCTTGTATGGGAATTATAGCATGTAGCAAGATTTGTGCTGTAGCTTCAGTAGGTCCAAATGAACAAAAGAACTAAACTATAACGCTATAATATATCTATATAATAATCTATATAAACATAATTTATGGAAAAATGTATGTATTCATGTAATAGGGTAGCAGTAAGTCCAAATCCCAGAGGGAGAACAGTGAAGGAGAGAGCAACTCCTCCAGCTCCACCACACTGAACAGCACATATCAGGTCTGTACAACACTCACGTCATCAGTATGTTTTCTGTTATAATGTCATTTAGGACTGGACATGAATATTGACAGTAAATTTGTGATTTAGTTCAGGAAGTAAAATTAAGCGAACATATACTAATATTTGACCATTTACTTGGCAAAAGAGTAGAAATAAAGTGAAAAAACTACAGTAACATTTTTGCAATATTATTTCAGTTTAAAATTACTTTTGAAATGTAATTTATTCATGATTACAAAGCTGAATTTTCAGCAGTATTACTCCAGGCTTCAGTGTTCCATGATCCTTCAGGATCATTCTAATATGCTGATTTGCTGCTCAAGAAACAATTCATATTTGTATCCGTGTTGGAAAAAGTTTAATGTTTTTGTGGAAACTGTAACTGTAAACATTTTTTTATTTGCTGAATAGAAAATTTAAAAGAAGAGCTACTATTGTAACATTATAAATGGCTTTACTGTCATTTTTGTTCAGATTAATCAATCTTTCTAAATAAAATGATTTCTTAATAATTAATCTAAAATAATAATTAATAAAAAAATCTTACTGACCCCAAACTCGTGAATGGTAGTGCAAAATGTGCAAGACCTGTATGGCCAAAATTGTTTGGTTACCAGCATTCTTCAAAATATCTTCTTTTGTGTTCAGCAGAACAAAAAAAAATGTATAAAGGTTTGGAATGACATGAGTGCTAGGGAATTATGAATAGAATTTTAATTTTTGGGTGAACTATCCCTTTAGCCATAGTGTCTTCAGGGAACTATCCTTTCGACAGCAATATGACTAAGTGCACAATAAATAGTCACATTTATAAGTGCTAATAATCACAATAAACATTTTTTCTTCCAAGAAAAGGAAGTCCATTATTGTTCATGAGCATAACTGTAAGCTGTTTACTGTTTTACAGCTTATTTTGTATTTCTTATTTCAACTTATTTTTGTGTATTTCTGTGACTTTAGCGCTTGAACTGTCATATAAGATAAGATATCTTTTCCTCTAACAGTAATAAACACTCACTTGAACTTACTGTCTTTAAAAAATTGTCTTTACAAGCTTTTTTGTTTCAAGAAAGATTTATTCCATCAGAATTGTTGACATTTTCTGTTGTTTTTTAAGGAAACATCACTGGAGGAGCCCCTCTGCTCTCTCCTAACCTCCAGTCCACTCCGGTCTCACAATTCCACAGGGGATCTGAAGCGTCTAGAAGGCTCAGCGAGAGGTCAGGAGGATCCTGAGAGTCCGCCTCAGGGTTTCAGGAGACGTGCAAGCACAATTAGTCACTCTCCCATGCTCTCGTCCTCTGAGCCAAGCCTCCCCCCTCCACAACCTACTGCCGCCACCAAGCCCAAACTGGTCCGACACTACTACTCCGTCAGCACGGACTCCCCACACCAGAGCAAGTGAGACAGTGTGTGTGTGTGCTAGCTGATTCATAAAGTTTGTATTATACCATGCTTTTTAACTTGCTATTGTTATTTTACTCTCTTCCGAGCACCGGGTTAACTCACTGGTGTTGCACAATGGATGCATCATTTTGTACTCTTTTGCTAAAGACGGCAGCACCAACAATAAATCATCATACGGGCAAAAGTTCCCTTCAGGAAAAAATAAAGTGGCATCACCGGGCCTGTTTACACCTGGACACTTCAAGGGTTTTCTTTGACCGGATACAATCTTGAAAAGATTGGGCTGTTCAAGGCTGTTCAAAAGGATTCTGAAATCCAATCTTGGTTTTGATCTGGATAAAATCAGTTTGGGTTGTTCAAAACGTTTTTGTAAGATTGGGATACCTTTGATCCAAAAAATCTGGATGGTACTGATTCCATCAGAGGGGTGGATTTAAGGAACAAAAATGTAATAAAACTTTAAAACTGGTCAAAAAATTTTTTTTATCATGTAATATACTTGCACACATTTTTTATTTTGCTTTTGATTAAAGTAATAAATTAGAAGCTGACATTAGGCTACATATTTAGCCTTTTGGTAACCTACTGTAAAGTAAAAAAGAGATTTTGGTGCCATAAAATAATCCCCAAACAGCTGTAAATATTATATTTAATTCAAATTGTTTTTGATCACTATTTGTAAACTGCATTGGCACAATGATACGATGAGATGAACCAGTCAAACGTTCTTTGCAAGCGAACGCAAAGTTTCTTGGGTGAACGCTATGCAGAACTTTTCTGAGCGAAAGCAAAAACATTTAAATGTTCCCCCATCTCATATTCTTTCTATCACCCTGTCCCTTTAGGAGCTCTGTAGAGCACTAGTCATCCAGATTCATCTGAAAAAGTGTGTATCTTGATCAGGGTGATCCAATACAATTTTGCTTTGAAAAACCAACACAAAAGTAACATCAATTACCTCATCCTGGATTTCCAAATCCTGATCGTTCAGATCCAGATTAAACTTTTTGAACACCTGCTCCCGGTAGTCACATATAATAGTGCTACTATACTAGTGCAGATGAGTAGTACGCTCAAACTGCCACAAATGAAAATGAAAATTTGCCATTGCATCCTGAATCTCAATCATCTTCATTAGAAGTAGTGAAACTAAATGAACTCACCAGTGCTGATCCCACTTTCTCTCCTGTTGCAGTCTTTGATCTTGAAATTAGCTCCTCTCTGATGTTAAATTCTCACATAGTGCCAGAATTGAAGATCGGATTTATAATTCAAGCCACACAAAAAACATTTTAGTGAAAAATCTTCTAACCTACGGTGAAGTCAATATGTACAGCCTGCTGAGTTGTAGCACCTGTGTGTGTATGCCTATAGAAAACAACGTGTTTGAATTTTAAAGACGTGGTGTATGCAAACACCTTGAGGGATCGCTGTTTCATATTCGTCGTCCCTTTCACAGTGTGTGCAGGTTTCGTTTTCTTTACTCATGTACACCCAGTTGGGGTTTATTAAAGTTTATTCTCTGCTATCTCCATAAAGGTAACTTTTTGAAGTATTCAAATCATTGAGTTATCACAAGCCCTTGCAATATGCATATCGTGATATGTACATTGGCAATTTTTCGATAATTTCTGTATATAGTGCAGCCTTACTGTGAAAACAAAATGTGGACAAAAACCAAATAACCAGTTGCAAATTCAATTTGCAGTTGTGTTTTCTAGTTATTCATCCGTTATGTGACCTAATTCAGACAGAATTAAAAGTTTAAGATTTTTTTTGTACATTTGTTAAAGGCACACTATGTATTTTCCTCGCCGCTAGGGGTCGCTAAACTCTTCAAAACAAAGCGTAGATTGATGAGTGGAACATGAAACTTGGCGTCGTGCCGATTGATCGAATAATTTTTATGGGGAAATAATGTTTATGGATGAGTGAATGCATGTTTAACATGACTGTGGTATGAAGCTGGCTGTGACCGAGAATCACGGGCGTGATTGCTAATGCGAGACAGATATCAGTGGCACACGCGGGTCCCACTACTCGTGCTGAAATGCTACTCCTACAGGTCCGTTTATTTGACGAATTAAAATTGTGAGGTAACGCAGCACTGTTTCACGTGTCACTATCGTACTAAACTTCATTTGAGTGTGTTGAAAATTGTAATGTTCTGTGTGTTAGTTTGTTAGTTGAATAAGACTTAACAGTAAGCTAGATTAACATTAGAATGTCATACTGATGATATTCTTACACTTCATCGTGTTGTGCTATACAGCATTGATTAGTCTTATGTAGCCTACATTGGTTTACCTTTTCTTATAACGTGCAAGAGCGCCATCTCTGTTTGTCGCAAAGCTCTCATCCCCTCGGAAACGCCATGCTAATAGTGATCCTCGTTTTATTTCTCTTTTTGTCCCAAAGTTTGCTTGCCATGGTCCATAATGTTTGTACGAAACAACAGCAGCGTGCCGCTAGATGTTATGCAGCTGTCCGTGTCTTTTGAAATGGTTACTGTGCAGTACAAGCAGAAACCAGGGATAACGCAGATATTACGTCATTGACAGGCACAAGGGAGTGACGGGGCACTATTTAAAATTGTGAATTTCTCTGAATTTACAAATTCTTGGAATTATTTAGGATAATGTTACATAGCTGAACGAAATGTATAACACTGTGCAAGTGGTTTTTGGATATTTTAATATAAAAAAAATACATTTTGTGCCTTTAAATGCAAAGTCTGTTTATATACCGTCATCACCAGTGACTTTTATCAATAAGTTACTTTGGGTGGTGTTTTTGGAGTGGGGTGTGTGAAAGTTTCCTGTTCTTACATTATCACATTTCTTAGTCTGTAATGTGAATTCAGTTCTCTGTGTTCCACTTTTTTTTCATTCTGTGCATCTCTGCTTTTGTATCCCTTTTGCACCCTGCTTTATCTTTTCCATCCTTTCTGTATTTCCATCAGTCCTTCCTCCCCTCCGGCCTCTTCCTCTCCCGTGTGTCAGCGGCCGTTGAGGCCTCGTACTTTTGTTGTTGATCTTGCTACCCGGCCCCTCAAGCGGAGGTGAGGTGTGTGTGTCTATGTGTCGTCTCTCTGCTTTACTGTCATTCACAAACAGGTCAGGGTACTTTTTTCCTCATAAAATTGATTTAATGTCTGTTTTTCTTTCCTCTAAAGTTTCTGAGCTTTCTGTGTAACAGTTTGTGAAAACAATGGGGGATTTCACTCAGAATAAATTGCACTCATAGGCTGGTTCTGAGCGAGGACACACGAGACTGCAGCCTCGATCAATAGAACATATACAAAACCCTTTCGAATAAAATAATTTTCAGGCAAGGAAATGCTGTTGTTTCTGAAGCTGATGCATTCTGTAATGTGGCTCATTTGCATAGAGCCAAGTTTGCCCAAAATATAACGTCAATATAATTGACTCAAATTATAAAATGTGATACTATTTTGTCGGTAACACTTTATAATAAGGTTCATTAGTTAAACATTTGTTAATATATTAACTAATATGAACTAACCATGAGCAATACATTTGTTACTGTATTTACTAATCTTCGTTAATGTTAGTTAATGAAAATACTGTTGTTCAGTGTTTGTTCATGATAGTTCACAGTACATTAACTAATGTTAACAAGATTTTAATAATGTATCAGTAAATGTTGAAATTAACATTAACAAAGATTAATAAAGTGCTGTATAAGTGCAGTTAAATATTAGTTCATGTTAGCTAACGTTAACTAATGTTTACTAATGAACCATATTGTAAAGTGTTACTATTTTATCTAAAAGAAAAGGAAAAAAAACTAAAAATTAAAATCGATCATTTTACCTGCATAAATTATTAATTTATTATTATTATAGTGTTTAACACCCACTTTCCACAATCCAGTCAATTCTTGGTGGTTAAAATCAAGTCCCAGTACTGGGAATATCATTTTTAATTCAAAATCAGCATTATTACAGCTGATTTTAGTATTATTTATATACTTTTATCATATTTTGTGTTCTGATTTTTGTTTTTATATTTTTATTTTTCACTTTTTTTATTGTAAGTTTTAGTAATTTTGTATTGTGAATTTTTATTAATTCTTTATAATTCTATTTATCTTTAATATTTTAATTTTAGTACTTAGACTTATTTTAGTGAGTTGGCAATGCATGGCAAAATTACAAATCTTTAAGTTTTTCATTAAAATATTACAATTTTTATTTCAACTTTATGTCATTTAACGGACACAATTTTTTGTTTTAAGTAATAATAACAACACTTTTCAGCATTATATTAATAGTAAATGAATTATTATATGAATAAACCAATATGAATTCACCCCAGTGTGTTTTCAATTTTGCTTCAATGAGCAAGATCGATTTCCCTTTTGTACTGGTTTCAGTGACTCTCTGTCTCACTCCTTTACTCTGTGGCCTCTCTCTCTCTCTCTGTCTCTCTCTCTCTTTCTTTCTCTCTCATGCTCTGTCTCAGTCCATCAGGGCTGAGTGGCTTTAGAGCGAGATTACACTCCTCCTCCTCTGTTCCAAATTTCCTCAAATTTCTGGCCCCCGTAGTGGAGAGTGATGATACCTGTGACTCTCAGAGGAAGAGGTACTCTGTTTCCTCTTCACATTCTGCCAATCCATCTTTCCATTTTTCTGTCCTCCATCTCTGTTCTTTTTCTGCACCTGCCACAGAGGCAGATGTAGATGAAGACTCATAGGAGTAAATAAAGAATATATTTTCTTGAAATAAATCGGGATGTGCATGGGAAATGAACTAATCGAGTTCTTGTTCCACAGCTAAGTTTTTGTTAATGTATATTGGGGGTTTTTGTAGTTGTTGTTTGTTAAAAGTCACAAATAACAAAATGACTCAAAATGCCAATTGCTAATATTGAGTTGGTCTAGGATTGCTTTTAAACAGATTGGAAATTGTGTTTGGTCTTGCTGTTTTACTGTGACTCACTTTACTACTGTCTCTCTGTGTTTGTGTATATTTGTGAATGGATGCCTATGCTTATGTATTTCTGTATGTGTGTAGTGATGTGGCAGCCCTGTCCAGTCCTGGTGCAGTGTGTGTCGTTGGGGATGACAGTCCATTACGTAGCCGTAGACACTCCTGGAGACAACAGATATTCTTAAGAGTCGCCACACCACAGAAGGGCTCAGAAACCAAAGGTAATACCCTACTCATGTAGGTTACATCAATACAAAACATCACCGATATCAACTACACAGTGAAGTAAGTGCCTCTTCATACTACGGTTCCTGTTGGTGTCCTCCAGGTGGCGCTCTTGCTCTTAATGATGCATAAAGAACTCATGTGTCCTAGTTTGACAGCTGACAGCCAACTTGAACTTGATGTTTCTTTTGGCAGGGAAGCATAATTACATTGAATATAACTCTCTTCATGTCCCCTGCACTGAGACATGATTCTGTCGGTGCTCGCTTTTTCTTGACCTGTTTTGTCATTTATTTTCTTGAACTGCCAAAACAGCAAATCAAGTCCGTTATTTTGAAATTGGCAGCTCAGTAAACTTGGCAGTAGCTCACAGTAAATGTTGTTCCGGATGTCACAACACCCCTCAGGTGTGTGTGAGTGAGAATGAAAGAAATTACCATTAATTATAGCACACCGTTGTTTAATTTTGTAGGCCCAAAACATTAAATGCCACAACTGTTTAAACCAGTGCTGTTGTTGAAAAGGCAAAGTGTATTATTTCTGTGCAAAATGACCCATGTGTTTGATGGCAGTTGGGACCTAATGGTTAGAAAGTCAGACTTGTAACCCGAAGGTTGCGGATTCGTGTGTTTACGGTGTGTGTGTTCAGTACTCACTGCTGTGTGCACTTGGGTGGGTGAAATGCAGAGCACAAAGTCCGAGTATGGGACGGACACCATACTTGGCTACATATCATGTCACTTTTTTTAAGATTGACCATCAATGTAGAACTTAATAGGGATTACTTAAACGTACAATATGTAAGATATTTTATTACAAAAGAGAACATCTGTTTTGATACATTTATAAACAGAAAACTAATTATTGTTATGTAGCTCAATACATTTAGTCTTATTTAAATCTAGCTTTCTTGATTTTCCAAGAGGACCATGCTTTTACCATGCCTCAGAGAAAAACATTATTTTGTCAGGTAGCCAAGTAATACAGCATTTTCTCCATCATAGAATACGTTTTAAAATTAATCGCATGCCATTTATCAACACAAGCCACCCAGCATTTATTAATGCAATTCTAATAATGATCTAGCTTACTGCAGTATGCAACAAGCAGCCGCTGAGTGAACGCTCAGAGTAACGTTTTAACATCATTTTCAACACACAAATTTATCTAATATGATAAAAACTGCACTGTATAATAAGGTTCATTAGTTAAACATTAGTTCATGTATTAACTAACATGAACTAACCATGAGCGATACATTTGTTATTCTGTTCACTAATCTTTGTTAATGTTAATAATGTATTAGTGAATGGTGAAATTAACATTAATAAAGACTAATAAATTCTGTAGAAGTGCAGTTCATTATTAGTTCATGGTAACTAATGTAGTTAACTAATGTTAACGAATGGACCTCATTGTAAATTGTTTCCCACATTTCAAATAAAAATAAAAAACTTGGAATAAGTAACTACATAGGTATGCACACTTCTGAACTAATATTTAATTGAAGCACCCTTTGATTTAATTACAGCCTTTATTTCAGTCTGTTTGGACAGGAGCCTATCAGCCTGGCACATCTTGAGTTGGGAATATTTTCCCACTTTTCTTTGAAAAAACGTTCCAGCTCCAATCAAATTGCGAGAGCATTTCCTGTGCAGTGACCTCTTCAGGTCCCCTCAGATTTTCTATAGAATTCAGTTCTGGGCTCTGCCCGGGACATTCCAAAACATTAATCTTTCTTTGCTGAAGCTATTCTTTTATTGATTTTAGATGTGTGTTTTGGATCATTTTCATGCTGAAAGTCAGTTTACCTTCACTAAAGCCCCATTTCCTGCTGAAGAAGAGCAGCCCTAAAGAATGATGCTGCCACCACCATGCTCCACCATCGGTATGGTGTTCTTTTGCTGAGGTGCTGTTGTTTTTCCGACGAACATACCTTTCAGAATTTTGGCTGGGAAGTTGGTCTTGGTCAGACTAGGGTTGGAACTAGCAATTTTTTATCGATTAAGCTATTAATTGGATATACCTACTGTAGATAGTAGTTACTGCTCTCATAAATATGATTTCTTGTGTTACAACACTTACATTTTTAGCAAAAACTGTGTGAATTTTAGTCAGAATTATTACGCTCGTATTCTACTGCACTTCATCTGTTTGACATGTATGCGCCTACCAGCACTCATTCATTGAGGTCTGTCAAGTGTAACAAGACGCTTGTCAGAATCTGCAAAATGGAAATACTTACGGGACTTTCTAACATTTACAGATAAGGATATAACCATAAAATATATGCTGTGCACTGAGGAAAATGCATATCAAAGGCACTAAACAGCACATACATCTCTCAAAGCACAAGAGGGCAAGGCGCGGTAAATTCTTAAGCTTTTGTTTGAAGCGTTTTATAAATGTAAAGCAGATGTTTATATCATGTTTCGGACAACTTGGATCACGTACCTCTCCCGGAGCTGCTTACTCTGTCCTCTGCTGTTTTTATATGCATTTTGACCATAGAAATGGTCTATTCAGTACTGTAAAGCGACATCATTATCGATAATAATTGATTTTTGCCATTAGTTGTTGGAGCCCAACAACAGACCATAACACCTTTTCCCATATGGTTTTTAGCAGACTGGATATGTATTTGCAAAGAGCTTGGATATTTTTTTTTGTTTGTTTGTTTTTATTTAGAAAAGGCTTGCGTCTTGCCACTCTGCCTCATCACCCAGGCAGATGGAGAATACGGGATATAGTTGTCGCATTTACGGAGCAAGCAGTACTTGCTAGAAAGAGCTGCAACTCTTGACAACACCATTCTTGAGAATGTCACTGTTGTACCATACAATCTAATGCCTTTTATTTATTTATTTTTTTTGTAACTCTTACCTGAGCCATTCAACAATCAGATCCTGATGATGATTTATAAGCTCTTGTGTCTTGTAAAATCTTACAAGAACAGCTATTTAAAGTTAATCAGTATCACTTGTGAAGACGGGTGTACTTCATGATTAGTTAGTTGTGAACACAGGCACATACCCAGTCATAAATGGGTGTGCACATTTATGTATTTAGGTAATTTTAGGTTAAGTTTTTATTTTTTATCTTTTTTTTTTTTCTCTGAAATGTGTCACTTTAGTTTTAGGGGCATTGCATAGGTTGTCATTTGTTCATTTTAGGTGCAAAAGTTCTGATATGATTTAAGTTTGCTTAATTTTTTACATCACAAAAAGTTTTATCAAAATTGTATTGACTTTTTTTATCCTCTCTACATAAAAACATTCTAAAAGTAATCCATATGAATCAGTTTAAACCACGTTTTCTGAGGAGACAAAAACTTTTTATACACTTTCATATATTAAGTATAATATTTATGTATAATAAATATAAGTATTTAGATTATAGATACAGTTGTGTTCAAAAAATTTCAACCCCCCCTGAAAATTGATTGTTTTGGCCGGGTTTTTGATTTTGATTTTCATCATTCAGTCCATCCTACTATTAAATAATCAAAAGGTGCAGGTGTAGAGGTCACAAATATATAATAATAATTTTATAAATATATAACCACATTCTTTTCTCTCTCTCACATCATATTTATCATTTTATTCAACCCAACCCCCATTCATCATATTAGTACTAGTCTTAACATCCTTACAGTTACAGTTATAACAGCTTATAAACGAAGACACATAGCTTGACACAGTGTCTTGCAGCGGAGCTACGGGTTCTTCGCGCCATCATCAATGGGCAAAAGCCTCCAGTTCAGTCTCAGTTCTTTAGGCTGCGCACTGCAATGCACCTTTTTTCTTTAAGTCCCAGAGTTTTCTCATCGGAAGTTAAGTGACTGACTGCGATGGCCATTTCATGTTCAATTTTTCAAATCTTGCAAGCTGCAATACTTGGACTTGGGACTGATTGGTTGGGGATTGTGTCCTGTTGAAAGTCCCCTCTCCCAAGCTCAGGGTTTGTGACGTGACGCATCACATTTCCCTCCCACCCTCCTCCTTCTCCTGGTACTGAAGAGGTACCTTGCACACATTCTTTGTAGGAAGTACAACAGAAGCAAAAAAAAAAAAAAAAGCCCCAAACCCCCCCCCCGCCCCCCCCCAGTAGGCATTCGGTGTTTTTTTCTCTTCTTTCTTTGTTCTTCCTCCTCCAAACATAGCCGCGCCAATCATGGGGCATTTTTGTTTAATTTTGTTTTTTTCAGTCAGTCACACACACCCAAAACCAAAAACTTTTGTTTTTTTTCCTTTGCACTTTTGTCTTGCAGTCGACTCTCATTATTCTTTGGAGGACAGCAAGGGGGTGCGCCCGGGGAGGGCTGGCAGGAGGGGGGTCATACGCAGCCGCGCGCAGTTGGTGTGTGAACAGAAGGCAACTTCAGTACCTGACACTGACAACTCTTTTTTCAGTCCCTCAGCCACCACACGGGACTTTTTCTCACTCTACGCTTCAGGCAGCGCCAGCAGCGCGAAGTCAGCACTCTCTTCTTTCTTCAGGTAGCGCCAACTTCGTTTTTGCCTTTGTGCCCTTGCTTTTGGCCCTTGAATTGCTGTGGCTTTCTGGTGCTTCCATTGTTGTTGTGGTCTTTTTTCCTCTTACTTCTTTGTGAAGAGTAATCACCCTTCCTCGTCTTCCCTCTCCTTTCTCTCTCTTCTTCTCTTTCTTGTCCATGTTTGTACCCACACCATGTTTACACCAGTAAAGGAGCAGAAGGAGCACAGTCTGTTTTTTTTTTGCCTTTTGCTGCTTTATAGCTCTTTATTTGTTAGGCTTTTAGCTCAATCCTGAGGTGCTTTCAATACCAACACCTTTCAATTTCTGGACTGATCTGTTGTTTGGGGTAGTAGTCTCTGTAGGGAATGAATAATGTCATTGAAGAATTCACAAAAAAAAAAAGATACAAACTTACTTGTCAAAAAAAAATTTGTGTGTTTTTTGCAAAATGCTCTTTAAGAAGAATATTGTAGGATTTTTCATTTTTAAATTTTTTAAAAATTCTAACTAATTCTATAAAAAACCAATTCAAAATTGGGGGGTTAAATATAATTTTTTTGACAACATGTATATATGAAAATACGTTGAAGTTGTAAAAACTTGTCAAAGTTCAATGTATTACTTTTTTCTTTGTAAGTATTTTTGAAATTTACTGAGAGGAAATTGTTTACGTAAACCCTACACCATTTTTTTCCAATGTATGATGAACTGATTTAGGCTTTTATTCAGATATTTACATAATCAACTAATATCAAATATAGTAAAGCTCAACTGAGTCTACTTGATATGCCAGAAAAACTTAATAGCGTTTGAGCTGCTCTTAACTATATTCGATGTTCTCTATTGGGTGAGTGAATGAATGAAAGATAGATTTTCTTTTTTTGGATGAACTCTCTTTGAAGAGATCCTCGTGACACTTAGAGCTGCTCATTTCCATGCAATAAAAATGACTGAGGGTGCTTTGGAGGATCACAAGGTCCAAAAGCTCTGAAATCCTCTGAAAAAAAAAAATCTGAATATGCACCCCTGCATATTCAAACTTGTAACAATGGATTCGTTGAGGATCATGATTAGGGGAGCCCAGAGTGGCAGTGGTTCCCAACCTGGGGTCCACACCAATCATACATGTGTCTACACATGGGCGGTGTGGCGTAACAAAAGTAATCATCACTTCTGTCTACACTGGATGCCGCATAGCATGATGGGACAAGTCACCAACAGTAAATTGATGCAATTGAGGAAATTGACGTTCTATTTATAACGTACTCCACACATCTGCGCTACTTCTGAAATGAAGAACAAATGGATTTGTAACTGCTGCTTGACGCATCCAGTGTAGACAGCCTCAAACTGACAATGGTTGAGCACATTGAAATACAGTGTTAGAGGTACATGGTGTATATGTGTGTTAAAAATTTTAAATAGGTAATTGTGAGAGTTTAAAATAAGGAAATCAACTCAAATTGTGAGATCTAAAGTTGCTTTTGTGAGAAACAAGATTCCAATGGTGAGATAAAGTCTCAAATAATTCGTTTTTTTTACTTGGTGGTAAACAGGCTTTCATAGCCATGTCGACTGTTTGTGTGCGGAATTAAAAGGTGTTCAGTATCTGATTCTGGGGAACTGGCTGGATTTTAAATACTTCTTTTTGTCATTTACAGAAAAGTGTGTGTCGATGTGTGCAGTAATATGAGTACTTCCTTAAAGTAAAATGCGTGCCAAGAGTGCTGTTGTTGTATGTGTGCTCGTTTCTCTAGTATTTTTGGGTGTGTCTTGACAAATGTGTGTCTGTGCTAAATGAAGTAATGTTTGTGTTAATGAGGTAATATATATTTCTAGATATGTGTGTGTGTGAGTTGGGTGTGGTGTTTTGCAGGAGGTCATGTTGACAGATATCTACAGGAAAGCACCGGCCTTATTGACCCACTTACATATGTGTGTTTACACACTTCCAAAGGCGTTGGCCTGGGCAGAAACACCACTTATTTACAGAGGGAGTGGCCAGTGTGCGTGTGTGCACGCGTGTGTGTTTGCAGAGGGAGTGACCGGCGCCCAAATGTCCGAGTGCGTCAGTGTCCGCTGTAGAAATCTCTACACATACACTCAAACACATGTGCTACTCCACCCCACTGGAACAGGGTCAGGTGTGTGTGTGTGTGTGTGTGTGTGTGTGTGTGTGTGTGTGTGTGTGCGTGTGTGTGTGTGTGTGTGTGTGCGTGTGTGCGTGTGTGCGTGTGTGCGTGTGTGTGTGTGCGTGCGCGTATGATTCTTCATATAAAAAATTGCTGTTTTGACAAAAGTTTTATGGCCCCTCTGCTGAAAGCCATGAATTATGTGATGCAGAGACATGACTGACCAAGACCAAATGTGTGTTTGTGTGTGTGGAGGCACTTCAGCTCTCTCAGTGTCTTGAGAAGTTTGTTCATAGCATACATACAATTGGCGGGTGGACAAAGAAGTCTATTCCCACACAATCCTTGAAATTCCTGCATATACATTTAGTCATTTAGCAGACGCTTTTTATCCAAAGCGACTTACAAGTGAGGAAAAAACAAACAAGATTCTCTTCATGAATGGCAATAAACACACAGAAGTGCTCACATACAAGTTTACATTACATTGCTCTACCACAAAGCTAGAAGTAGGGGGGAAAAGGGAAAGAAAAGGGTATTTTTTTTTTTTTTTTTTTTTTTTTTTTTGAGGGGAGTTCACGGAAGTGTTATATATATATATATATATGCTAGTATACAGCATATATAATATAATATAATATAATATATACACACATATATATTATATACGCTGTCTATAGAGTAGTGTTTAAAAGTGTTTGCCCCTTCCTGATTTCTTATTTTTTTGCATGTTTGTCATATGTAAATGTTTCAGATCATCAAACAAATTTTAATATTAGTCAAAGATAACACGAGTAAACACAAATTGCAGTTTTTAAATGAAGGTTGTTATAATTAATGGAAAACAATATCCAAACCTACATGGCCTTGTATGAAAAAGTGTTTGCCCCACCTGTTAAAACATAATTGTGGTTTATCACACCTGAGTTTAATCTCTCTAGCCACACCCAGGCCTGATTACTGCCACACCTGTTCTCGATCTCAAAATCACTTAAATAGGACCTGCCTGACAAAGTGAAGTAGACCAAAAAAATCTTCAAAAGCTCGACATCATGCCGAAATTCAGGAACAAATGAGAAAGAAAGTAATTGAGATCTGTCAGTCTGGAAAAGGTTATAAAGCCATTTCTAAAGTTTTGGCCATATAGCCATTATCCACATATGGCAAAAACATGAAACAGTGGTGAACCCAGGGGTAGCCAGCCGACCAAAATTACCCCCAGAGCACAGCGACGACTCATCCAAGAGGTCGCAAAAGACCCCACAACAACATCCAAAGAACTGCAGGCCTCACTTGCCTCAGTTAAGGTCAGTGTTCATGACTCCACCATAAGAAAGAGACTGGTCAAAAATGGCATGCATGGCAGAGTTCCATGACGAAAACCACTGCAGAACTAAAAGAACATTTAAGGCTTGTCTCATTTTTGCCAGAAAACATCTTGATGATCCCCAAGACTTTTGGGAAAAATGGTCTGGGGCTGTTTTGCTGCTTCAGGTACTTTGCTGTGCAAGTCCACCTCTGACTGGCTGAAGAAAAACAAAATGAAAACTTTGGAGTGGCCTAGTCAATGTCCTTACTTGAATCTTATTGAGATGCTGTGGCATGACCTTAAAAAGGCAGTTCATGCTCAAATATGGTGCCCCCATTGTGGCTGAATTACAACAATTCTGCAAAGATGAGAGGGCCAAAATTCCTCCACAGCGCTGCAAAAGACTCATTGCAAGTTATCGGAAATGCTTGATTGCAGTTGTTGCTGCTAAGGGTGGCCCAACCAGTTATTAGGTTTAGGGAGCAATCACTTTTTCACACAGGGCAATGTGGGTTTGAATTTTGTTTTCCTTTTATTATAACAACCTTATTTTAAAAACTACATTTTGTGTTTACCTGTGTTGTCTTTGACTAATATTTAAATTAGTTTGAGGATCTGAAACATTTAAGTGTGACTAAAAAAAAAGAAAAAAGAAAGAAATCAGGAAGGGCAAACACTTTTTCACACCACTGTATGTACAAAATATTTGTTTTATTTCACATATCTTTTTAGATAACTGGTCTCAATTTCAGACAGGTTAGTCAGTAGTTTGCCCGGTCTTCCTAGGTAAATGAAAAGAGGTTATTCCACATTATTAAGCAAGTCTCAGTTTTCATGCAGTATGGGGAGGAAGAAAGCTCTTTCTAAAGATGAAAATCATGAAATGTGCAACTAATATTTTAAGAAAAATGAATAGAGATAATCGAATTATCGAAAGATTTGCGAGTGATTTAGAGCACAGAAGAAACCAGTCAAGTAAAGACTTTAATAAGGAAAGTTTTTTGTCAAACAAATGAATTGTATTTGAAGGGAAGCTCTCTCTCTCTCTCTCTCTCTCTCTCTCTCTCTCTCTCTCTCTCTCTCTCTCTCTCTCTCTCTCTCTCTCTCTCTCTCTATCTATCTATCTATCTATCTATCTATCTATATCTATATATATATATATAAATATATATATAAAAATATATATTACCTACTGTCTAAAGAATCTCTCCATGTGGGCCATCCAGAAATCCATCCATCTTGACCATCCATTGAAGTGTGGCATTCGTCAGTGATTAAAACTATTTAAAAAAAAAATAGCTTGTTTGTGTTTCTGAACAGACTTCAGATGGACACCAGCATCAGGAACAAGTGGATGTTTTATTTTTAATAGCGTCCTGGATCACGTCAGAGGATTATGTTTGTTCAGAGTATTTTACCGCAGACTGGTTTGTAAACTAATCGCAGTGTAATGGAGAGTTCGCATAGAATCCACAATAAATCCATAATAAAATTCCATGTCAAGACCACTTTAAGAGAATGTATTTTAACAATTTAGAAATTCTCTATTCACAGTTATGCATCCAACAAGTGATTAAGCAGTATTTGGTTGGTCATGTGATTTCAGCATGGCAGCCCCGTGCAATGACCTGCTGCATGTGAAAAAACTGCTTTTATTCTACTGATGTTGTTTGTCTGGTGTCTACGTATCATATCATTGTAACATTTTTAAAGTATAAAGTATTTTTACTTTGTACTATTTATTTCTAAACCTTTTTAATAACAAAAAACAACCCAGTTCTCTTTGCAAGTGGGCTTTCTCTACAAGAGTAAACTTTCTCTTCACTCAGCTGTTTCGGAACAGTTAAGATTTTTAGTTTTTAACATTGTTATGGTATAGGTTTCCTGTCTTATTTTAAATACAGTGAAATAATGCAATGTTGCATTGAATGATGATGAGTACACATACACTATCGCTAATATATACAGCCACACATAACTGCATAAGTGTTTTGTGACCACTGGAATAAAGAAAGCAAGGAGAAAAACCTCCCTTTCATTTTGAAAATCAAACACAGGAGTTTGAAAATTGGTGATAGACATTTCTTCAATGATTATATTTATGCAAATGAGAAATCTTTCTTAAAATCCAGTTAACTTGTGACATTTTTGTCATTTATGTTTATACCATAAATTACAGAACATTTTATTTTTGCACATTTTCTCACTATGTGAAAAAAGGGGTATTTTGAGGTCTCGGATCCACCCTATAGTTTGGGTGGCGTTCGTTTTATTTTTAACACCTCTGCCTGTATGCATGGACATGTGTATGACTGTGATGCGTATTTTTTTTCTTTCTGTGTGTTTTGTGGTTTGCGCTTTTGTTAAGTGTTAATTTTTACAAACATGAGCAAAAAATACCAAATCGTATGGAGAGCCTGTGCAGTAATCAATACACATGCCATTTATTAAAATGTGTTGCTTTTAGGATTTAAAATTTAAATAGGTGATAAGTGATAGTGATGTTTGTTATTGATTTAGGTGTTGTTGATTTAGAGAGTTGATGGTTGTTTTTTTTAGGTAGTTACTTTAGGTGAAATTGCTTGTCTTGGTGAGACATTAAAGTAAACAAAATTGTGTTTGTCTTAAATTCATTTAAACAGCTCTAAAAGTTAAAAGCATTTAAATTTGAGTAGTATTATTTGACCTTTTATTACTTATGCTTTGTTTTTTTGTTCTTTGTCCAATTTCTGAATGCTTACTTAAATATTTTTGTACTTTTGTATCTTTCCTTACATTATTGTCTTATTTGTAATTTCTGTCTGTCTTTATTTTACTACAGTTTATTTAATACCTTGCAACAGTATTTACATAACTGAGACATACACAGAAAAAAAAAAATCCTGACATGAAAAAACATGGCCAATACTCGTATATAAATATAAATGACAGTGTACAAGGTCACACAGACAAAGACAAGTGTAACACATGTGACGTATAGTAAATGAATAAACACAGAACACATAATGTGCATTACTGATTACAAAACAAATACTGAACTATTTAAATGTAGTATAACCATATGTAAGATGTCACACAGGGACTTTTATTGTTTTCATTGTAAATTATTTAGTCATGGTTTTTACTTGGTTTAATAAACCATTTGCAGTTATATAATTTATATGTTAAGGTATCTTAAAGTTAATTCAACTTATTATTCAACTTTTCACTGTAGCATTTTACAGTCTTTTACTGACTGCTTACCAAAATACAGAATCTCTAAATTCCATTGTTTTTGCTATTTGCTAAAATGATGGTATAATTATGACATACGTAGACATGATGATATTGGTAGTTTATGTACATTTACATTTATTCATTTGGCAGAAGCTTTTATCCAAAGCGACTTACAAGGGGAGCAATTAGGGGTTAGGTGTCTTGCTCAAGGGCACTTTAGTCATGGTATCAAAGGTGGAGAGAGTGCTGTTTATTCACAATCCCCACTTTCAATTCCTGCTGGCATGGGAATCGAACCGGCAACCTTCAGGTTACAAGCCTGACTCCCTCACCATTAGGCCACAAGTTTTGTTTATGTAGATGTTGGTTTTATGTTGGGCTTATGTTGTTCTTTTTTTTTTTTTTTCAGAATCCAGCTTAGAGGTTGGCAGCAGAATGGCACTGGGTGGTGGAGTGGGGGCTGGGGACAGCACCCTGGGGGCGGTGCCAGAGGAGAGGAGAAAGAAGAGTGGGGCAGAGCTAAGAGAGTTATGGAGGAAAGCCATTCTTCAACAGATCCTCCTGCTGCGGATGGAGAAAGAGAATCAGAAACTACAAGGTAAAACAAAAACACACATGCAGTGAATCTTATCATAGTGAACACTTTCATTTCAGCATACAACTGACCAAGTAATCCAACTACCAGTGGAATGCCTTTACAGACTCAATTAACAAAAATTAAATCAATTGTCTGACTAATTTTGATTTTAGGTTTGACAAACAATAAGCTCACTTGTTTCCGCAATTAGCTCTAGTTCATGTTCGTCATTTCAGTGAAATATTGGTCATTATGTTAGTTTACGTTTATTATTAATACTTTTCATGATGTTAATATTATTCTTCCTGTACAAGATATTTCATTTGTTTTTATGAAGTCGCAAATCTAGGTTACTAGGTATTATGTGGCAATAAAGCTTAGTTTGTTGTTGTCAACAAATGAATGTTACTCAGCATTAAAACAAAATCCCTTCTGTGGTCCTTTGGAATTTAGAGCTGTTTTAGGCTGCTGTTAGACGGATGATTTGTCTGGTATACATTCACCCAGCATGCACAAAAGTAGCTGTGAAAAAGTACCATAAACAGTAGTACACACACACTTCTGCAAAACCTGGCACACCCATGCACTGCCTTACCTGGAAGTCCCTGCTGCAAGTTATGAGATGATCATGAAAGGTGAAGAGTTTTTCTGGCACAGATGGATTCTGATTTGGGCGTGCTAAAGATTGGCAGTGTCATGTCCTGCCCTGCCATGCTCAGTCATGCTTCTCATGACCTGAAAAGAAAGAACAGATGCTTGAAAAGAAAGAAGCTAGACCTATTGAAAAGGGTGTGGGCTTAAAAAAGTGGGTCACAAGAAGTGTACTGGGAAGACTGTCTGCCCTACATCTAGCTTGCGTTTATGTTACCACTTTTCCTCTCAATCACAAGACATTTGATGTTTGACACTTCGGAGACTTCCATTTCTGTTTCTTTCTTTTTTTTATTATTTATGCTTTCTTTTTGTCCCATGGGTAAGGATGGGTGGAGAAGGCATTATTCTCTTGTTCCTGAAATTTCCCTTCTTGCTGTTATATCTCTTCCTGTGTTTGTGTGTTTGTCTGAATGAGAATTCACACCGAACTGCAATGTACGACTGGACTTCCTAGACTTAATACAGCTAGCTTTTAATGAGATAACAAATGACAGTAAAGCAAATATAAATCAAAGACCACACTGCAAGGACAGCACGATCATGCAGGTTTGCACTGCACAACATCAGGAAGATCAGGCTCTTCCTAATGGAGCATACTACACAAATTCTTGTCCCGGCCCTTACCATTTCTAGGCTGGACTATTGCAATGCTCTTCTGGCTGGACTTCTATCATGTGCAATCAAACCTCTACAAATGATCCAGAATGCAGCAGCATGACTTGTCTTCAATTCACCCTCCTACCTCCTCACTCTTACGAGTCTACATCCACTCCAGAAGCCTGAGCCACATCTCGTGGTACCTTCACTGAGAGGCACAAAATCACTTTCCAGGACGTTTTCATTCACTGTATATTGCTGGAGGATTGAGCTTCCCAGAGCTACCCAGAACGCTGAATCCCTGACACTTAACTGACACTTAACGGCAGCACTTAACTGCATCCCACTCCATTCTTCCCGTGTGCTTTCACTATTCATTAATCTCTCCCTGTTCTAGCTTGTACTATTCTAAACAATGTTCTTCACCTTGTTCGATATATACCACCTTAATGTTCGAAAGTATGGGGTTAGTAAGATTTTTTTTTTCCATCAAGGATTCATTAAATCAAAAGTGACTAAAACATTTTATAACCTTAAAAAAGATTTGCATTTCTTTTGAAGTGGCAGTTTCCACAAAAATACTGAGCTTAAAGAACTTTTCAAAAACATTATTTTGTAACAGCTATTGTTACATACTGTTGTTTTTAGATATAAAATATTTTCACGTTGGTTTTGGGCTATGTTAGTTCACCCAAAAATGAAATTTCTGTCATTAAGTACTCACCCTCATGCCGTTCCACACCCATAAGACCTTCGTTCATCTTCAGAACACAAATTTTGATGAAATCCAAGGGTTTCTGAACCACACATAGGCTGCAACGTCATTGCACTTTTTGACATCCAGAAAGGTAGTAAAGTATTCTCGTCGCTTCATAACATAAAGTTTGAGCTACTGTAGTCACATGGACTATTTTAACAATGTGTTTAATACTTTGAATTACTATTAATTTCATCAAAAATATCTTATTTTGTGTTACGAAGATGAACGAAGGTCTTATGGTTGTGGAACGACATGAGGGTGAGTACTTAATGACAGAAATTTCATTTTTGCGTGAACTAACCCTTTAAACTTAAATGCTAAGAGTTTATCACATCAGGACCTGTAAGTGTTACTGAAAAAGTAATTCATGCAAACAGGAGCTTCTTAACTTTTCATTCGATGTGTGTACAGCATCAGAGAGTGATCTGCAGTGCAGGCGACTGAAGCTGGACTATGAAGAGATCACTCCATGTCTGAAAGATGTCACTCTGGTCTGGGAGAGAATGCTGAGCACTACTGGGAGGTCAAAGGTCAGATTCGACACAGAGGAGATCCGCACCGCTGTGGGACACGGTAACTAAAATGCACACACACACACACATACATAGATACATAAGAATGTTGAAGTTGATGTGATGTTGAGTTGCATGAGGTTTGCCATCAGCCTATTCAATGAATGTTTTGACAACTGGATTAACTGAACTAAAAATGATCATTGAGTGAGGAGTATGTAATATGTTGTTGTAGATGGTTTATGTATCAGCTTTCAGTTTAGAGGAGTAAAAATATTGTTGACTGTGTGCGGTTGATGGTGTATGCCAAATATGTGCGTGAGTTTTTGATATTCATAGATAGAGCTGTCTCTTTGATAGTCAGTTTTTTATAGTGGTGCTTCTGCAGAACATTATTGTGAATGGTGAGCTTGCTTGCACTATCAGCGCACACATACACGTACACACCTGTTCAAGTTCAGTGGAACTGTGGCATTTACATGAAATGTTCACGTACACCCACACATAAAGATGTTAAACCTAGTTCACCATGTTATCGCTGTGAATCTGCTGTAATTCTTCTCACACTGATGATCATTCTGATTTATGTATGATATGCTGCGGTGGAAACAAAATGCTGAGCGTTTGCAATTATATCTGGTCATGCGTGCATTTTCAGATGTGAATGGGATGCTTGTTACGGTTTTACGTCAATCCTTGCCAATGTTGACTTTGTCTTCTTGACGTGATTGTACTGACATCCATCTACATGTCAGATGAGATCACACAATACTGAAAAAACACACAAACTGTGGTGTTCTGCTCAAGGCATGCAAACATTCAAAGCTCCAGCGAAGATCCATCAGTGAAACACTGTCTTTCTCCTCTCTGTTTTTCTCTCTCTCAGGCGTTCCTCGTCAGCATCGAGGCGAGATCTGGAAGTTTCTTTCAGAGCAGTATTTGCTGAAGCAGGAGGTGCCCAGCGCCAAACCTCCTAACAATGACGCTCCTTACAAAGAGCTTCTGAAGCAGCTCACATCTCAACAGCATGCCATCCTCATAGACTTGGGTTAGTATTACAAACACCCTGGCTCTGTGCCAAACCTAGTGAGCTGCGTTGCTACCCACAGCTTACACCATCAAGCTAAAATAGAACCTCATAAGTGACCAATTTGGGACATTCTTGATAAGCAAAAACTGTACTTGATGCACAAATATCGCTCCTCTCATGAAACACACAGGAGACTTCGCCCACAACCGATTCAAATAGAATTTGACATTAGCATGTTGCTATACTAACAATTCAATATTTTTTAAACGGTGGTTCTCAACCAGGGGGCCAGAACTCTACTAGGGGCCTCTGCAAACTTTCAGTGGGGCCACAATAAGACTTAAAATGATCTATATTTAGTTATATTAACATGATCTTTATTCGGATGCTAAAATAAAGATGTACATCATTAAACTGGTATTTAGTAGGTTTATTTCCATTATTACCGCAGAACTGGCAAAGGTACTTATCAGCTTAAATACTGTAGGACATAATAAAGTCAAAAGGTTGACTGCTCTAAAAAAAATACGTAGAATTCTCAAATGTTGGGTTAAATTGTAAATAAAATAAATAAAATGTAGTTATTTATATTAAATTTACTCTTTAAATTGAAAGAAATAAAAGTATATTTTCATTATATTAATATGAACTGCTGTGTTTCAAAATGTTTGGGTCAGTAATTTTCTTTTTGAAAGAAATAAACATTTTTATTCATCTAGGATGCCTTAAATTGATCAAAAGTAACTGTGAAAATGTTTATAATATTACAAAAATGCATGTCAAATAAATGCTTCATCAAAGAATCCTGAAAACATGTATCATGGTTTCCACAAAAATATTAAACGGTAATTAAAAATCTGCGGACTAGAATGATTTCTGAAGGATCATGTGACACTAATGACTGGAGAAATGATTCAGCTTCACCATCAAAGGAATAAAATACATTTTAAATATTTTCATTAGAAAACAGTTATTTTAAGTTGCAGTAATATTTCCCTATAAAGCTGTTTTACTGTAATTTTGATCAAATAAATGAAGCCTTGGTGAGCTTAAGAGATTTGCAATGATTGAATCAAATTAACCAACTCAAAATGTATGATATCCTCATTTTTCAATAATGTTAAATGCCCTTAAAATGCTTTCTTCGTAGGCAGCTCACGAGGTTTTGAAACAGAGTTACTGTTGGCCTTTTGTATGGTCTGTAGTTATTTTTTTCCTTTGAAGGTTGTCAGTTATCCAGGTCATTGTTGAATGTCTAGTAGACTTATTCCAGTCAACTGGATGTGGTCAATTTGATTAGAATAACTCAACTGAACAGTTACTTTTTGGCCTTGCTTAATTTTATGTTCTAGCATGCCGAAAAAACAACTATTCTGCTGTTCGATGTCTTAAAAACACACTAACTTGTTCATGTTCATGCTTGCCCTGGAATGTTTTCTAAAATTGTCATTTGAGTATACACAAAAGTCTCCATTCTTTGCAAAATGATCATTACCTCAGTTATTATAGAAAACAACTTCTGCAGAACCTCAGGCTGAATGAATGGTTGAGACGCTAACGGAGATGGACAGATGTGGAGATGAGAGATTAATGGGGAGGCTCAGACAAAGAAAGGGAGGTGTCACTGGCTCTCAGCACAATGACAGTGGGTAGAAAGAGAGATAGATATCTTTAAAAATACAGGAAGATACCTAATCTTACAGGAATGTATATTGTTTCTAGGATGACGCCCTCTCAGAAGGGAACATGAAAGCTCTTATTCTATACATCTGTAATCCTGCAGATTACTATATTGCAAGACGCTTGCATACTTCATCTAAACATTTCCAACCAAAAAGTATTCAAAGGTCTAGGAAGATTATTGTTTTATTAAAGTGAGTGACACAATTTGCCAAGGACATTTTTATTTCATCTTATGCCAATCGAGCTCATAGTCTACTTTTTGTGCATTCTTAGATTTTCCATTTTCATCTTTTTTATGTTAAGTTAAAACTTGTCTTGAGACCTTGCATTTTTTCATTCTCTCTGCACCTCGCTTTTTAAAAGTAAACACTTATCCGTGTAAATGGGCCTTTAAGCTTTGGTAGTGATTCTGATGGTATTTTGCGCAAAACAGCCCCCCAATTCCCCGTTGTGCTCACATGATCCTGTATCACATCAGGCAATGTGACTACTGGATGGGAAATGAATCACTTAACCATCCCAGGCTGGACAAAAATGATCACACCTTGGCTGTTTGGCTGTAAATTCCCTCAAATAGTAACAATAACATTATGCTTTTTTTTGGGATTTTAGATTATTTGGGTCTTATGTACATGCACCCACCTGCTAAGTAAGAATTCTAGATTTTATGCTTGGAAGTTACCGTATTTTTCGGACTATAAGTCGTCACTTTTTACCCTCGCTTTGAACCTTACGGCTTAAACAATGACGAGGCTAATATATGTATTTTTCCCGCTTTCAATTTTATTTAAATTTTTTTCAAAAAAACACATTCTGTGACGTGCTCAGTTTTTTGGCGGCATGAAGCTTTCATTAGACCAATGAAATTGCAGAACGGGTTAAGGTCAAACAACTCTTTTTGTTTACTGTTTAGATTAAATTGACCTCACTCAAACTTCCCATCATTCTGATTATGGTAGTCATTTTGTCACCCTCTTCATGGCAAAGACACGGAGAAATGCATATAACTTGCAAGTTGAAGGCGATTGATCTGGCTGTTGGAAAAGGAAATGGAACTGCTGCACGGGAGCTTGGTCTTAATGAGTCGATGATAAGACGTTGGAAACAGCAGCGGGGAATTGAATCGGTGCAAAAAGATAACTAAAGCTTTCAGAGGGAAGAAAAGCAGATGGCCCGAACTAGAATTTCAACACATAGAGAGCAGACGTGTTTCGTTAAAGCCCGTGTAAAGTTAATTTGTTTCAGTGTACCTTTAGGCACCTGTGGCTTATAGACATGTACGGCTTATTTATGTTCAAAATCATTTTTTTTTAATTCAGCGGGCGCGAGTTCTATTCAGGTGCGCTCGATAGTCCGGAAATTACGGTATATCCATTAAGGAGAGTGGCATATTTAATCTAAATGTAGAAATGGAAATGCTCAAATGGAAAACTGATTTTAAATCCTTCTGTTTACTTCATTACTTCGCTCACTCCAGTAAAATAGTGTGTAGACACGGTCTTGAGTGTCAATACGGTGCGCACATATTTACTTCTGAATGGGTCTGAATACTGTAAGACCAGAGGGAAGAGGAGGAGATTGAGAAGATTGAAGAAAGGAGGGTAATATAATGTCTATGCCAACATCAACAACAACAACAACAGCAGCAGCAGCATTGTTTCACTTGAACTGCTTTGAGAAAAAAAAATACTTGAATGATTACGCCCTCTTCCTCTCCCAGGACGTACGTTTCCCACTCATCCGTATTTCAGCGCTCAGCTGGGGGCTGGCCAGCTGTCCCTCTATAATCTACTGAAGGCATATTCTCTCCTGGACCCAGAGGTGGGTTACTGCCAGGGCTTGAGTTTTGTGGCCGGCGTGTTGCTGCTCCATATGTGTGAGGAGGACGCATTCCACATGCTCAAATTCCTCATGTATGACATGGGGCTGCGGAAACAGTACAGACCCGATATGATCATACTGCAGGTACAGTAACATTCACATGGTCACATATATGACATCAAATGATATTTTTTTCACTTACTAATGCACTAAATGGTGCTTTTGCCAAATGTTTAAGGACGTACACTTATATGAGCTGAAGACTGCAGTCATATCAGTCTGCATTTCCTTCATGGTGGCTGCTATGTTTAATCACATGACCAGCCAAATATCAGCAAGCAGTACATTATTCAATCTCTTTCTGTTTTCCATGGAAGACGGTGTCAGACAGTGTGGAACGACATGTTGAATAAATGATGTTAGGATGAAGTTCTTTTAAATCAAATTTTATTGTAGGCATTTTAAATCATTGGATCTGTGATTGGATAAATGGTGTTTATGTGAATACTCTCCAAGTATTTTGGACATTATTTTGAGTGTATTTGACTGTTTTAGAGCAATAAGCAGTGAAAAAGAACTTCATTTGGTTTTGAGAGGTGGCTTTATGTGGTGGGGTTGCAGCTGGATACAAGTCGAGCCAAAAAAATGAAAAACAAAAATTTGATCAGAAATAAGAAATGTATGCAGTTTAATGTGTATATACACACAGTATATTCTACTGACTTGTGTCTTGTGAATTCTTTCTTTCTTAGATTCAGATGTATCAGCTGTCTCGTCTGTTGCATGACTATCACAGAGATCTGCACACTCATCTGGAGCAGTACGAGATCGGTCCCAGTCTGTACGCCGCTCCTTGGTTCCTCACTGCCTTTGCCTCGCATTTCCCTCTTGGATTCGTGGCTCGAGTGTTCGGTGAATGCACACACACTTGCTCACACACTCGCAATATACACTTTTCCAATGTAAATAAGTTCCTGAGATTACCCATTACCACAATGCCTTTTTATAATTATACATTAAGCAGAATTATTTAAAACTGGGACAGTCCCTTTGCACAAGTTCCTTGTGCAAGGGCACAGTGGTTGTAGTTCATGAATTGCATACTACCTACAATCCTTGGCTTTTGTTACCAGACCAGATGTTTAACCGCCAAGCCACACCAGCCACAGATAAAAAGCATATTTTATTGACGTAAAAACGAAAACACGTTAGGAGATATCAGCAGGCAGATCAGATGCCCCTGTGGTAGATAGTGGCACATTGCCATTCTCTTAATTTCCATAGAAGTGTTTATGAAGATGGTCTACATGTTTGGCATTCTTTTGTTGTTTCGATGGATACTGTGGAACACATACACAAAAGTGCACACTCTCTTTCGTCGTTACCATATACCACATATATCTGCACGTACACAAACACAGCCTGTCTACTGAGAGATATTATTATTTGAGCATGTGTGTTTTTCACTTTCTTTGTTATTTGTGGTGCCTGCTATTGCACATACTTTCACAAAACCCATGTGATGAACCCATGTGATGGATGATACCTTCAATCATGCAGCTAATTGTGCTGTTATTTTTGAAAGGACTTTTATTTTTAACTGAAGCTATTACAAATTTTCATTCATTTAAATACAATTGGTTAAATTAAAAATTGACAGCATAATTAATATTTACACCTGAGCATATGAAACTCACGATTATGGCAAGGGGATTGACATTTCCGGAAAATGCTCTAAGCAGTTCGCCCATCACAACAGACTGGTCCAGCCAACCAATCAGAGAACATTTGACGGAAACTAAACAGTGTGTTTGAGACAGACTGGGCAGAGAGGTGCTGCAATAATGTAAAATATTTGAAAAATAATGTCATTTTTTGAACAGTCAAGTATGAAAACCTATTCTGGTACACATCAAAAACAAAATCAAGACTTCTTAAAAGGGCATAATAACCCTTTTAACTACTTGTTTACATCATCATAGATTTAACCTTCGATTAATTTGTATTTTTATCATATAATTTTATATATTACATTTTAAAAGGCAACTGCAGTCTGAACAGAAAAAAAAAATTTTTGTATATGAATGTTTTTATTATATTATATATATATAATTTGCTTAATGAAAAAGAAAAAGACATTCCATCCGAAAGATCGGGGAAAAAATCTCAAATATACAGTTTTAAAAGAGTGAAACACTATTTTGCTATAATGAAATTACTGTCAACATCAGGGGTACTCAACTCTGGATCTTGAGGGACACTGTCCTGCACAGTTTATCTTCAACCTTGATCAAACTCATCTGCCTATAATGTTCTAGTAATCCTGAAGACCTTGATTAACTTAAGGTCTCTTTGATTAGGATTGGAGCAAAACTCTGCAAGAAAGTGGATCTAGAGGGCTTGAGTTGAGAACCCCTGGTTTATATATACATATGTGTGTTATATGTATATGTATGTATGTTCTGGGGTTTCAATTGACAATCTGCCCGATCTGCCCATTTATCATTTCAAAACAGCTGAAAATTCTGTGCCTTTATTTATCCTTCTTTGCGATCTCTCTTTATCTTCTATGGGAAAGCTCAAGTTAATTATGCATGATGATCACAATCACTGATGCCTAGCGACTGGCGCTAACTTTGTTTTGCTTTATCACAGTTCCGTGACAGTATGTGTGGTGTGATTATAAGGCTGAATGTCACTGGCCTTGTGGCACACAAACTCGCATAGCTCTTTCCAAGGGTAATCGGTTGAACCATCTTGTGCCATCTTGAATCTCTCGTCTCATTTTACACACACTAACTTACACACATACACATTTTTGTTTACAATCTTTTGTCTTCACACACATACAGTTCAAACACACAACTCTCAACAAATCTGCTGGAGACTTTCAGTTGCAGATTTTTTCTTCTGCTCTGTGTTAAAGCAGGTGCAATAAAGAAGAAAGTCATATAAAAATAATATAATAAATCATCATGGTCTTACGCACATTAATAATTAAACAAAATAAGAGTTCAGATAACTGCATGATGTTCTTTCTTATGCTATTTCATACAACAAGATTAAAACTATAATAATAATATAAACAAGTAGTTAAATAAACAAAATATGTGTTTTTGACCTTTTTCCCCACCCATTTCACTGGCTACCTGGTTAATCGACAGTTAATTAAATGACTTTAATGAATGACATTTTAGCAAAAATTGGATATTGAATTGTGAATGCTTATTTTCCCTATTTTATTTTACTTTTGCCTAGTATTGACTTTAAATTAATTTATAAACACAAATAATTTAATAAAACTGTTTAGCAATTCTCAAATTTTTAAATGATTGTTTTATTTTATTTATTTGTTTATTTTGACATACATTCATGCCTTCAAATGAATTCCTTGAAGTCAACTGAACAGTATTTATTGATTTTATTTTTCCAGACATGCTATTCCTTCAGGGTTCAGAGGTCATCTTCAAGGTTGCCTTGAGTCTTCTTGGCAGCCACAAGCCTCTGATTCTCCAGCATGACAATTTAGAGTCAATTGTCGAATTCATCAAAACAACCCTACCCAATCTGGGCCTTGTGCAAATGGAAAAAACAATCAATCAGGTAATATCAGTGTAATATGCATGCCTCCACTACCAAACCTGCCTTCCAAATAGGCGTATGAATCGCATAAACATATGTGCTTACGTTCACTAAGTGTCAAAGCAGTGCCACATTTGGGTGTGGATTCTTTTTGTGCTTTTGTGGTGACACCAATATACGTGTCTTTCCCTACACAATCAACACATACTCGTGCTTGGGTGTGTCCCGTGTTCATCTTCATATGTGGTTTTGCATAAGTACTAGTTTCATCATGAACTCGGCACAAATAATAGATGGAGTTTGTCAAGTATGGGTGTTGCTCAGTGTGTGTCTGTGCACGCGTGTGTGTGTTTTTATGTCTGAAATGATTCATACATGAAAAAGCATTTCATGCATGACAATTGCGAGGAGCACTGTCCTGTCTCTGGAATATTTTATACTATGTCCAACCCCATACGATGAGTATATTTAGCAGCAAAAAAAAATGATTAAATAAAACAAAAGTAACAATATGAACAAACATGAAAAGCATTGCGAAATATCTCTTTCACTCTTATTCTAGCAAGAAGACTCAATAAGCAAGCAGGCTTTTACATTTTTTGGATTTTTTATTTTAAGGGTTGGTAAATGCATTTTAGAGTAGACACACATAAATGAGAGAACCTGTAAAAGTGGTTTAATGTGGTCTGTATGCTATATTACGTCTTCCAAAGCCATATGATTGCTGTGTGAGAACAGATTGAAATGTACACCTTTATCCCATGAATGTCTTTCCCTGTCACGTAGAGGATGATGATAAATGATTTTAATGATGAATTTTAGTTCTATCTAATGGAAATCTGTAGGATAATATAGAATGAGAATCTTTTTAATCATTTTACAATTTATCTTTTTGCTTCGTATTTAAAATGTATACACTTAAATTATCATGTGAAAAAGTTAGGACACCCCATTGGATCCCATGATTTTCAGTATCTGGACATAATAAAAAATAATCTGGGGTGGGACTCACGAGAATCTTCTTAAGTAAGAAGTGAAGAAATTTCTTAAGATAAAGAAGTTCTTAGGAATGTGCAATTCTTGAAAAATCCTAAAGTTGTGAAATATTTTCTTAAGAACATCTAAATTTTTCAACTAAGAAGAAAATGAAAGGGGGGTATTACTGAAGACTCGCTGAATGAAAAACACCTCAAAGCCCGTCACTGCCTGTAGATTCCTGTAGATACCATAATAAGCAATGCAGTCTTTTTTTGTTGCTTTTGTTAATTTCTCAGCGTCATGTTTTTAATGCACTGTTAAAATTGCCATTTTAAAAGCTTTCTCAAGATGCAGTGTTCTTTCCCATTCATACGTGCTCCGTATTTTTTTTGCTTTCTCTCGAGTGAATGCGTCCTGTATCTGTGTGCTGCCTTGCTAGTTATAGCTTACGAAGCCATTGCAACTCCTTGATTCTTTTTTTTTCAGCCATCCTGTTGTAGATTTTTTGGTGTTCTTCAGATCATTGTCCAGTTGCATGACTCAATTTTGGCCAAGCTTCAGCTTTTGGACAGATGGCCTCACATTTGACTCTAGAATACTTTGGCTCAATACTTGGCGCTGTGCATTATGGCCAAATGTCTCCACTTTGGTCTTGTCTGTCCAAAGGCTCCAGAAGTCTTGTGGTTTGTTCAGATGCAGCTTTGCAAACCTCTGCCATGTTTTTTTTGTTTTTTATAGAGAAAAGAGGCTTTCTCCTGGAAACCCTTTCAAACATGCCATACTTGACCCATCTTTTTCTAATTGTACTGCCATGAACTTTAGCATGTAACATATTAACTGAGGCCTGTAGAGTCTGAGATGTAGTTCTTGGGTTGTCTGCAATTTCTCTGAGCATTACACAGTCTGATCTTTTTGCTGGGACGTCCACTCCTGAGAAGATTGGTGTCTGTCTTGAATGATTTCCACTTGTGAATAATCTTCCTTATTATAGAATAATGGACTTCAAATTGTTTGAAAATGGCCCTTCCCAGATTGATGACAGCAATAATTTCTTCTCCAAGATCATTGCTGATGTCTTTCCTCCTTGGCATTGTGTTAACACGCATCTAAAGGCTAACTTCCAAAACTTCTGCTTTTATAGAGGTGATCACACTGGCTGATGATCATTTAATCAAAGGCATTAAATTAGCAGCGCCTGACCTACCTACCGACTTAATTCCCAAGGAAACAATAAGGGTGTCCTTAGTTTGTCAACCATGGCTTTTCCATTTTGTTACATAAATTATGAAGTTCCACTGCCACATAAATGACTCCATTATAGGATCACCAGGATAACAATTTCATTGAAGATGTCTCTATATGAGCTCCCTCCTCTTAATGAGACTCTAAAACGGCAGTTGCGAAGCTCACACACACCAACACTGTTGGTATTCATTTTGTTATTTTTGGATGTTGAGTGGAGTTAGACCCCCCTCATCATATAACTGAATTTTGTATGCACAGAGAGACACACATGAAGAAACTTGCTTTGACTTGCCCATATTTGACATGCTCATCTTGTATATTTGTACATGTCTCTGTGTAGGTGTCTGAGATGGATATCAGTAAGCAGCTACAGGCCTATGAGGTGGAATATCATGTTCTTCAGGACGAGCTCTTGGACGGTCCCTCCACTCTCAGCCAATCACAGCGAGTGGCCCAGTTGGAGAAGACAAATGGAAGCCTCCGACAGCAAAACTTAGACCTCCTAGAGGAGCTACAGGTGACTCATGTTAACACAGAATAAGATTAAAGACTACGTTATCTGAATTTTCAGCATTAACATAATTAAGATTGTGAAGTGAAATAGTGCTGCATTCAAAACATTGCACTGCAAAAATTTGTTTTTGAATAGTTTTGTTTCAGCTGTTTAAATTCAGAATTAGATGTAGTATGAATAGTTTCCTCCAAAATATTCTTCCTGAATATTTTATACTTTTTAAATATTTTTTACATAGCATTTGACTTAACAGGTCATTATCTTCTTCCATCAGGTTGCCCACGCTAAGATCAGATGGCTAGAGACTCGTGTGGACGGCCTGGTGAATCGAGAGTCTGAGCTGCAGTCGGAGGTAAAGACTCTCCAGCAGGAACAGACAGAGCTGCAGCAGACTGTATCCAAACTGAGAGATCTCCTCGGGAGTCTGGGTATAAACAGCCCCTCCCCTGACCAGGACAACCTCACCAATACAAGCAACAGCCAATGACTGTGCCAGTGAGGATACAGAGTCTAGTCTTTATAAACACTCAACTGTCATCACCAGTTCTGCTGTCAAGCTCCTCCTGTAAATATCACTTCTGTCATAATCCTAGGACAGTGTAGGGTTTTTTCAGGGCACTGAAGTTCTTTAACGAGAGATGATCTTCGAGATATGATTTTGGTCTTTCTCGCCAGAACTGATCAAACAACCTAAAAGATCAAAACATTAAACGACTCCAAAAAATAGCTGAGATGCCTCCCTTTCTGGTTCTTACAGCTATCATGACTGGCTTTTACTTTATGGACAGGGAAGTTTTTGCTCACTGTTTTTTAATCGACACTCCCTGCTGTTGTTTCGGTGTTTTTAAATGGCAATGATCCGAACAAACCTCTCTAAGGTAGATTTGGTTAAGACATTAGATTGACAGCTCCCCAGCAAGCACCGAACAGCCCATTGAAAGTCTATGGATAAATGCACTCTTGCTGTGCAGTGTAATGTCTGCATCCTGTTCTTATTTCGTCTGAATGTTTGTGTGAGCATGTATGTATGTGGCATTCAACCATTATATTCCAGTGCAATATAAACTAAACTAAAAAAAGACAACCCTCCAGCACACTGTAAACCTGCACAATCTTCTGTTTTAACAGAAACCAAAGAAGAGCTTCAAAACCTGAGTGCACTTCCATAAACAGAAATATCTGTTTCATCCTTTTTCGTCTTCTTCTTCTGAAGCTCAGACCGAATGCTGCTGATTGACACATTTGCCGAATAACATTAAAAACATACAAGCAACATACGGTCCCTTTCATTAGAACACACAAACGCAAAAGTTCACATATAAGCTCAGTGTCCGTCAATTTGTTCGTGCGTTTTGGATCGTTTGGATTTTGAGGTTTCCAGTGATGGCGTTTTTAGCTGCTTGGCTGCACTGCTGTCGATATGAGACCCAAAACCAAAGACCTTAAGGATTTTTTAAGACTTCCTCTGCGACAAACCGTCAGGTGCTTTTATGTGTGTTGTTGTGTTTGTCTGAGCACACTGTACGCAGGTGTCTGTTTTAAAGGAGTTGTCGCGTCTGCATTTGAGCGTGAAATATTTTGGCAGGTGGATCATCTTGCTTCATTTGCGTGACAACATGCCTATACCCTTTGACCTCTTGTGCTTTTCTGGAGAATTCCATTTGTGTGTCACAGTGTTGGAAAGACAGGGACAGACACTTTTAAAGCACCCTTCTTGATGAAGTGCTTTGTTTTTTATTGAGAGTATTATTCTTATTATATGCATTAAAATACATTTTAAATTTTTTGATGTGATTTGCTTTGTTTTACTTTATATACAGCGTTGGTTTCTGTGTGTGTGTGTGTGTGTGTGTGTGTGTGTGCGTGTTTGTTTCACTCCAAAGAGCGATTCTATGTAATAATCAAATGTTCTGCTGAATCGTTTCATTAAACAACTTTACACCTGGTTTCGACAATCTAAAGTGAATACTAAGATACATTTCTTCAGGAAATCGTTTTGAAGCTTTGACATGAATGAAATACTCCACATGCTTCTGCTTGTTAAAGTGAACAAGTGTAGTTTACACTTGAAGAGGTGAGTTTGTGTTTGTAAAAAGCCATTTAAGCGTTCATAACAGGTATTTTTTATTGTGCATTCCAAGTAATATCAAACTGCGGTGGGGTTGTTTTGATTAAGTAATAACTACAAAAAATACAGGTAACTTACAAAATTAAAGTTGATTGAAAGTATGCTTTTATATTTATATCAAAAGTTTGTTTTTTAACTCCAACAGTCGTTTTTTGGCAAAAGCAGATAACTTCACAATTCATGTTTCTAAGTTAAACCAAACCAAGTAATGGACTCTTTTCACGAACTGTGACGACGTGTTTTAATGGTCATCGAAATTGTAAATCTTGTAGGGTTTTTTTTTTTTACATTTTCAAGTTTTTACACTATGCTTAGTATTGTATTACCTTTTCATCAAATTACAAAAAACCTGATTTTTTTGATTTCCAAAACACAAAAAGTTCCCAGAGACACAGCTGGCAGCCTTATTAATAATTTAAACATTTGTAATACCAGTAAACCTTTAGGTGTTGAAGAAAAAGTACAATATCTTTAAGGGAAATAAAAAGCAACTGAGAAAAACCCTCAATTTACTGCCAAAGACTTACAAAAACATTCTAAAGCAGATTATAAGAACACTAGCGCATGCTCTTCATGTTGGGGCATCTTGCCGAATGCCACTCTTGACCATGTGGAACATAATATTTTGACTCAAATATGTTAAAATGTATTTGGATAGACCTGTGGAGTTCTAGAAGAATGGAGTTATGTTACCAAACCGGAACTTTGGCGCAAAAAGCTCTCCATGGTCAAACATGGAGGTGGTGGAGTCTTGTTATGCAGATGCAGGAAGTTGAAATCTTGACTCTATGGACATCAGGAATTCTTTAAAGTATATATTTATGCATGTTCACAAAAGCTTTTATCCAAATTGCATTGCATTGAAATGCAATTTATAACAGTTCATTTAATCTCTGGTAATTAAACCCATGGCCTATTTGCAATGACATGACATTGCTTGTGCCATGCTCTACTGTTTCAATTAACATTCAAATTAATATATTTTGTTCTTGACAAGGCTGTAATAATAGCAGGATACATCTATATACATTACATCAGAAACGGCTTCATCAGTGATCACTATGGACCAGTGTTCTTAAAGTAATTCATCGTTATTTAGTGAAATCTATCGATCGATCGATCGCCAACATCAAAGTTTGTCTACAGACTTTTCAAACCATAATGATCTCTACAGAGATTTTACCTGTCCTACTTTCTGTGGAATAAAGTCCTGGTATTACGAAGCTGCTTTCTGTCTAAACCACAATAAACTTAAACTAATGGTTCCTGCAATAATGTGTTTAATTACCCTCCATATTTATACCTAAAATGAACATCTGCACTGGAGAGAAATATTTAACAACCTTTTATGCTCAATTGAAGAAGAAAATAATTATCCGCCGTGAAACATGAAAGAAATGTCATAGAAAGCATTAAATCTTACTTTCCCATTCAATTTTATGTTTATAAGTAAACTGTTTGCGTTTCTTGAAAAATAGTAAGAAAGTGATTTTCTAGAATTAGAAGGTCCATCTGCATTTGACCTGTTCCAAAAATCCCCATTTGCAAATTTTTGTACATTTACAATACACTATGGTCTCTGTCATTTTCATGTATGAAAGAGTCTCGTTCCCCATAGAATTTTTGCTATATGGAGTTGCTATGAAGATCAAGACCCCAAAACCACTCAGAATTCAGACAGAACCTTATAATTCCAAGGTGGCGATTGGCTCTTATTTGAGTCCTGAGCCAAAAGAAGTTTTTGAATAATCTTACAGGCTATTAATAACTTAAGACCTATTGAAGAGGCTGCTTTCGTCATGTGTTTGTATTGGATGATTGAATGATGTGGTCATGTGTTCAGGTTATTGATTGCCTAACTGCTGCACAACATTCATCAGTGCTCATCAAACATTTCTTAAACCACAAGTAAATACAGTGAGTTTTAACTTAAGCCCTGGAATCAGTGGAATCTGTGTGATGTGTAAAAGCCAGGGTTGGGGAGTAACGAAATACAAGTAACTTAGTTACGTATTTAAAATACAAAATTTGAGTAAGTGTGTTTCATTACAGTTACATTTTAAATGGGTGGTGATCAGATTACAGTTACATCTGAAAAGTGTTTTAGATTACCAAAGTGATTACTTTGAATTTTAAAGTCATTTAAACAGCGATTGGTGACTCTCTGACTCTGATGGTCTGAAAAAGCGGAGTTAAGTTTCATGTTTTCGACTGTTTTCATGTTTTGTGAGAGTTGTTTGTGAGTCATTTTATAATTGTAAAAAAGGTCAGTGCAACTTTTTCTCACAATTTGTTTTTCCCCTCACAATTGTGAGTTTGCATTTCACAATTCTGACTTCTTTTTCTCAGAATTGCGAGATTTAAACTCACAATTGCAAGTTATAAAGTCAGAATTGGGAGATAAAAACTTTTCTTGCAATTGTGAATTTAGTATGTGAGTTTATATCTCATAATTTTGACTTTTCTCAATATTGCGAGTTCATATCTCATCATTTTAACTTCATAACTCGCAATTGCAACTTTATATCACACAATTCTGAGGGAAAAAGTCAAAATTGTGAGATAAAAACTTGCAATTACCTGTTTTGTGTTTGTTCCGCACTTATTAGTATTCCACAGTATTCTAAAGTATTTAGATTGAGTTACTAAACTTGAGTAATGTAACGAAATACGTTACAAATGACTTTTTGAAGCATGTATTTTGTAATCTGTGGTGAAATACATTTTAAAAGTAACCTACCCAGCCCTGGTAATAGCCCACAACATTCAAATCCTGTAACTATATCAAAGTCAAAAGATAGCAGACATACACGTTACTTAACAACACCTGGTTGTTTCAATACTTCTGCACAAAGCGAGGAAGTTACTTATCTGGACCGTTTTCTAAGTTGATTTATGGCGAAACTGCCCTATTGTGTGTAATACTGAGTGTAGCAATATAGTTAGATTTTTCACAAACATGTACAAAGACTTTCTGTGATTAACTGCTGTAAATATCATATTTCATATTCCAGGTACAGTAGTTGCCAGTAATGCTTTAACTATCTATAATACATACACACCACAATGTGCCAACACACTCACCCTCCCACTCACTTTCTCACCCATCTTTAATTTCACTTAAATCTAGCTGTTGTTTTGTGTAATAGCTGAAGTGCTCTTTTTTTTATCCACACTTCTTTTCACAAAAGAGGCGTCAGACTATTTGCTGGCAAAGCCATCGTTCTATTGTACTGCTTCCTCGTTACCTTATACTTTTCATACCTATTTTTCCTCTCGATTTGGAGTTTTTGCCAACTTGTGGTTTTGCCACACCTGTCGAAGTTCTGTCACAACAGCAGTTATTCTGTGTGCATAAGATTTCTTTTTTGACTGAAGAAAATGTGAGGGGTTTGCTTGTGAAAAAGTCGGCATTATGTTGCGGCGATGGCTGGTTGCCAGGATATTGCTATGCTGTTGATTAGAGGGTCTGAGTGGTTGCTAAGGTGTTGCTATGCAGGTAATAAGGTGGTCTTAGTGGTTGCTAGAGTGTTGTAAATGTTTGCCAGGGGTGAAAAGAGCTCTGTGGTTTGGGTTCAGGGGGCCACACTCTACATTACACATTAACCAGTTTAAATGAATTAAAATAAATGTACGTTAATGAAATATGTTCAGTGTAGTTATTTTGAAAATATTTACCAAATTTTATTTTCATTCAGCTTTCTAAGATATTATTTCTCTTTACAGTGAGGTTCAATAAGTTTCCATTTGTTAACATTAGTTCATTAATTAACATGAACTAACAATGAAAAATAATTCTAAAGCATTTATTAATTTTAGTTTCTAAATAATTGCTAAAATAGCCAAGATTAGCATAAATTCTAAAAATGTGCACAAAAAGATGTATGTGCTCAATTGAGGCAGATAATGTTTTTATTTGATAAGAAGACATGAGCATAAACTAAGATGAAAACACTTTTACTCCATAAAAATCCCTTCGTGCACAACAAAAACCTCATGTGACTTTGCCTTAACAGCGGATGTGATTGATAGCTGGATTTATTGGAATCGTGAAGGGTTGGTTGTAGCATTTTTAATGGGTTAGGGTTAGGGTTAGGTTTTAACAACCCAACATAGCGAACTATTTTAGCGTGTGGGGTTGATGTTTGTATGAATGTAAAACATCAAATCAAACTTGAAAAACAGCTTCTTCAGATTATGAATGTCAAATAACTCTATCAACAATACAATGACTGATAGGAAAAATCAAAAAGGGAGTGTAGACAGTTAAAAGTTCACATAGATAATGAGGTGCCAAATCAAGAATTTTCAAATCTATACGAAACCTGACAGGAAGCCAATGTAAGGACTCCAAAATAGGATTGATATGCTCTCTAGTTCTTGTCCTTGTTAGGATTCTAGCAGCTGAATTTTGGACACATTGTACTTTATTAAAGGTATTTTTGAAACCTCTGCGAGCAAAGCTTTGCAATAATCAATGCGCGAAAAAACAAATGTATTCATCAGTTTTTCTACAACATTAAAGGATAACATGGGGCGCAGTCTTGCAATGTTTTAACAGTGTTTTGTACATGAGTGTCAAATGTTAGATGAGCATCAAATATCACCTCCAAATTCTTTAGTTTAGTTTGAAACTCCAAGACAGCCATCTACATTAAGATCCAGCTTTGCGTAATTGATGGGTTGAGCCAATAAGTATAACCTCTGTCTTATCACTGTCAACACAAAGAACATTTTTAGACGTCCATATTTTAATCTCAGAAATGCAGTGTTCGAGGAAAACAACTGCTGTGTAATTGTCAGGTTTTGAGTGAATATAAATCTGTGTGCCATCTGCATACAAGTGATACCTTAGACCAAGCGATTTGGAAAAGATGACCTAGAGGAAAGATACACATACTAAAAAGTAATGGACTCAAAATCGATCCCTGGGGCACCCCAAATTTGACTGAGCCAATTTTTGACTTGTACCCACCCATGGAAACAAACGACCTAAGGTCGGTGAGGTAGGAAACCAGTGTAATGCCGTCTCACAGATTCCATATGAGTGAGTAAAAGAGAATGATCGACAGGGTCAAAGGCTGCACTGAGATCAAGAAGAATGAGGAGATTACGCAGCAAGTAACAAGTCATTAGCAACCTTCACTAATGCCGTTTCTTTACTGTGAAATTTACGGAAACCAGATTGAAAGGGCTCAAACAGATCATTTATTGTAAAGTGAGCATACAATTGAGATTCCACAGTTTGCTCAATTTTGCCTGAAAAGGGGAGATTAGAAATGGGACGATAATTATGGAAATTGTCCAGGTCAGTGTTAGTCTTTTTTGGTGTCTATTTTAAAATCTGCTGAGGGTCATTCACAATGCTCTACACCACGTGGCCATCACAAGCAAACAGGTTGGTACTGGGTCAACTATGGAGGTCGCAGCCTTCATTTGTGAAACTTCTTCGCCCAGAGAGGTCAAATCAAGTGTGGAGCAGTTTGAGAGAGGAGTGCCAGAGAAAGAGAAGGTACTGAAAGCAATGAGCACAGAAGTGTTACTCATACTACTTCAAGAAACCTATTACAGACAACAGCTGCAGTGTTTGGGAAGAACTGTTACCTTTTAAAAGAGATGAAACAATCACCATATCTCTTTTCTGACTCGTCAAACTGACAGTGTTATAACTGACCCTCGTGTTCCAACACTTCCCGGTCTCACCCTGTGACAAAATCAATTATTTAGCTTGTCATTACAATGTCACACCTTACATTGTTCACACACAGGGTTTTATACATAATATATTACTGTTATATATTTAATATTATATCATACTTGGGGTTGATTTGGAGTATATGCAGGCGTTCTACATGTGTTAGTATGTGCTATACAGCAACATTTGGGGTTTGTTTAAAAAAGGATGTCTAAGGCTTGTTTTAAAAAACGACAGTAAGAAAAACATGCCCTAGCAAGCACCACTCATATACTCAGGTGTATTTATATTTTATATGTTTTCTGCTTAAAATAAGTGCATTAAAAGTCTAAAAACTACTTGACAAGGTTATTTTAGGACCGTAGAGAAACACGTACACTCATATGGGATGGTCAGGAAGCAATCTGCCCTGCCTGTGAGCTCCATGTGCACAGAGGAAATGTAGCCCAGGACAGCATCTGAAAACACACACACACACACACACACACACACACACAAACCTCCCTGGTCGTATTTCAGCCTGAGAAGGCCCTATAGTCAAAAACACTGTATGGTGGTTCAGGACATTGAGGTCACATCCGAAAATGTGGCAGATGACCCATTTGGTGACCCATCCCTCCCTTTTCTTTCTCCTTTTCCTTCTTTTTTTTTCTATTCTCCTGTGTCTGATGCAATGCAATTTTCATTGGTTCCAACCCCAAATGTTCATGTTCATCTGTTGTTTCTACTGCAACACTGACACAAAAGGTTCCTGGCAAAAGATGGATGAAAGTCATACAAATGCAAATATTTCACCACTCTTATAGATACTGCTTGAAACGCCTCATAAATCTTTCCCCTCAACATATAGGTTGTTCATTCTTAAAAGCTTCAACCGGTCATCTTTTTGTACAGAGCTTATATTGTCACAATAACCAAAGCGCAAGTAAACAATGTAAAACGAGCACAGGCAAATGTCTTCTTTTGTTTGTGGGAGCTGTATGGAATGTGTTCAGAACTAGTTAGTGTACGTCACTTCAGTTTGTTGGCCTAAATGAGTGGTAATATTCCTGATGTTATCAATCACCACACCTAGTTTATGCAAATATCTCTGGGTGTGGTGTTACAGGAAAGACGTTTAATCAAGTTTTATTTGATTCCTTTCTATTCAAAAGAAATGTGCTTTGCATTTTGGTTTTGATCAAGATCAATGTTTCTAAACCTCATTGTCACATGTCTGCTATGTTGTATTCCTTAGTTTGACCCTAGGTTTCCTGAGTTGTCTAATTAATAATTTCCTTCACCTGTGTCCTGTTAATCACCTTGTTTGCTTCATGCATTTCTACCATGTGTTCTCCCTCATTCCTCGTCCGTTCTCGTCAATGTTAAGTGTGTTTGTTAGTATTCATTCTATCATATTTCATATTATTTGAGTTTGGTCATTAAATCCTGTTATTATTGTTCGCCTTCGTCTGCCTGTTCTTTTCTCTACAAGTTACGTGACACTCAAAAACAGCTCTGAGGGAAAGATCTCAATAAAAATTTCAAGACAAAAGTTTGAATAAATTGTTTTAAATTTTCTCTAAAAAATAAATAAATAAATAAAAATAAAATGCTGACCTGGGAATAATTAATAAATAGATATGCACAATTTTATTTATATAAATTATATAAAATTATACACACACACAACAAATATAATTTTATATCATTTATATATAAATAATAAAATTGTATGTTGGCAAAAACAATGATTTAATATTTTTGTATCTTATGTTTAGGTTTTATATTTTTGCTGTTTCATTAATGTTTTTTGCATTTCAAGTAAATAAAATGGTAGGTTCCATTGTGGCAATCTAGCCACTTTTTCCTACTTGCAAACATCATTTGGAACAATTACAGATTGACACTTTCGATAACAGAATGTTTAGAGGCAGTCTTTGTTCAATTCCATTATGTTGTTTTTGAGTACTTTGTGTTATTTGTGATTTATGATTTTTAAAGTGATGATTTGACTGAACTAATAAATCCCTCAATTAAAATTGACACATTTAAAGCCTTGTTGCTCTTACGGTTGAGCCAGTTAAACTGAGTGACTATGATGTGACTCACAGCCAAACAGAATCTGAAACCATCTCTGAGAAGAACTCTATGGAATTCAAACTGAAAATAAATGTGGATAATTCCGCAGCTTTCGAAGGAAACAGGCGCATTTTTTTAGTCTTTGTGTTACTGGAATGTAGAATTTCTTGTCACAATCATGAAAGTCCTTGAACTAGAACAGATCATTACTGTCTGTGATTTATACTTTTATCTGGCTTGTTATGAAAAAAATAAACCCTTCATGTTTTCGATAAGCCATTATATCAGTCATACTAGGCACCTCTTGTAATCTCTAACTATAGAGTACCGAATAAGCCTTTAAGCACATAACACTGATAAGATAAATGACAGGCAGATGCAAACGGAACAAATCACCTGTTTTGGACAGATGCCACGTGTTTATGTAACTGCTGTTTTTGAGGTTTCTGGGTGACGCCATAAATTTTTTCTGTAATATGCAAATTAGGCACATAGGTGGAGTTGCTGCTTGAACATATAGGACCTGTGAAAACCTGAAAGGCATGTTCTTCCTCCAAAACACTTTTACTTAAACATGTAGAACAAACCACGTTATGATACCATCATATGTTTAACAACTGTTTTCTATTTTAATATATTTTCAAATGTAATTTTTGATGACAAAGCTGGATTTTTAGTGTCCCTTGATCCTTAAGAAATCATTTTAATATGCTGCTTTGGTGCTCAAGAAACATTTCTTATTATCATCAAAGTTTGAAAGCAGTTTTAAAAGCAGCTAGACCTCCCAGGTCAAGAAAATATGAATATAAAAATCCATAAATAAAGGACATTATCCAGGAATTTTACAGACATTTCTGTTAACCCACAACACAATGAAGTTCAATGGTTTAGCTCTTGTCTATTTGACCGATCTTCTATCACGCTACAATCCATCATGCTCTTTAAGGTCACAAAACTCTGGACTTTTGGTAGAACCCATCTAAATCCAGTAAAGGAGGGAGTGTTCCTCCCGAACTTTGTTAATAAAACATCATTTAAAGGCGCATCTTTGTAGCCTTCACGTAATGCATCTCATAATCTTATGTTCCAGGTACATCAGTTCAAATGTGCATGACTATCTATTGCTTGAATGTTATGAACAGCAGCTAGCTATGCAAGCTCCAGCTTGGATCCAACCTCTTCCGAAGATTTCAAAAGACCCAAGACTTGTGAAGAGATGATGCCAACCCAAGTGAGGACTTCAGATGACGCCAACTCTTAATCAACATACACAAGTGCCAAATTTTGATCTCAACTTGCAATAATTGTTTTAATCAGATCATTGTTTCTGCCTAAATGAATACATGATGTTATTTAACTGCATGATTTGTATTATCTTAGAACTGTACATTTCAGACACCTCTGATAACACATTACTCTAAATCATAATGTCATTTAAATGCAAAGCTGTGTTGTAAAAAGCGCTATGCAAAGAAATGATTTTAAATTAAATATGAATTGAATTTGATTTAGTTTTGGATGAGTTACACTTGTACCAATTATTTTGTTTTTGTTTTTCTCATTTTTGGCTTTTTAAGATTGTGGAAGTGAAACATCACTTTTTCCCCCCCACTAACAGTCAATGTAACGCCTCCCTCAATCAACTGATTCACTTTGTTTAGTACACATTGTGCCCATAGTAACCTTCATGCCTTGAGTGAACTGAGGGATTCACTCAACCAGAAATTAGTTAAATAATAGAACCATCAGTAATGGATATTCCAAATGAGGCGCTCACGTGACTCAAAATTCTCATGAATCCAAGCATGTACCCGTATTTCAGTAAAACTGGCATAATCTGTTTTTGGAAATCAGTATGCATGTACATGGTACATAATTGGAATCTGTAGCTTAATTTGCAGATTCTGACTAGTCCAAAGTGACCACATTTTTCCCACAGGAGCATTTTGATTTCTTTGGGTAACAGCTTATATCTTTATCCATTTCTGTCTGTTTCCTGTTCCATGGCAACCAGATGATATGAGCTTCATTTTCATTTTTCATCATTTAGCAGACGCTTTTATCCAAAGCGACTTACAAGGGGAGCATTTAGGGGTTAGGTGTCTTGCTCAAGGGCACTTTAGTCATGGTATCGAAGGTGGAGAGAGTGCTGTTCATTCACAATCCCCACTTTCAATTTCTGCCGGCATGGGAATCGAACCAGCAACCTTTGGGTTACAAGCCCGACTCCCTCACCACTAGCATGTCACAGGAATGGCATTATAGGGATGGAGGGTAAACCAGCAGGGTAAGGTTAGATGCGCTTCCTCCTTAAAAACACATTTAAATAGAATGTCTCGAAATAGTTTCAAGTTACATGTCGTCTAGCAACAACCTACTCATAAGTGAATTATTATTAAAGTTTGCAAACCACTGTAATGTGAACACTTATAATGAGACGTGAAATTGAGTGAAATTCAATTATTGACTGAGAATACAAATCAGTCTTTATATTAATTGGAGCTTGATATGGGCTTTCTCTTCTTTCTTGCTGAGTCTATGCATTATGTATTCATTAAATGTTTACTTTAGCCTGCAGACTGGAATGAGTTCATTTTAAAGGAATGTGTACAGTTCTTACAATGTAGACAATTCACAGTAATGTTAATGAGCCTGTTTGTGCAATATCTATTGGTTTCCAATCACACCTAAGGAATGATTGCTTTCCACAAGATACTTTGCCCGTCAGGGGCTGGAGCGTGTTCAAACACAGGGTTTAAAACAATGAACATGAGGGTGAAGAAAGCGTGTCACAGGAATGGCATTATAGGGATGGAGGGTAAACCAGCAGGGTAAGGTTAGATGCGCTTCCTCCTTAAAAACACATTTAAATAGAATGTCTCGAAATAGTTTCAAGTTACACGTCGTCTAGCAACAACCTACTCATAAGTGAATTATTATTAAAGTTTGCAAACCACTATAATGTGAACACTTATAATGAGACGTGAAATTGAGTGAAATTCAATTATTGACGGAGAATACAAATCAGTCTTTATATTAATTTTGTTAAATTATTGCAATTTGCTAATGTGACCCTATAATATTAATTTCAATTTTGAGTTGCATTGTATAGCTTTAAAGAAATTCGATGAAGTAGCAGCCTAGCAGACTATTTCAGCATCATTCAGTTTCAATATGCCTTGATTTAAATCATGTTAGAATGGATAAAAGGTCAATAATCCAACATGTTTTATGCAAGACATTTTCAGCCCTGTTACATTCAAAATAGTAGGCTAAGTATAACTGATGATGTTCTTGATGGGGTAAAAATTAGTGCGACCATAATGTTTTAACCATATGGTCAAAAATCTTTGATAATGTCTCTAAAACATATTAAAATGGGTGAGTTGAACTAAATATGAGTTGAGGTAAGAGGCAAAGGCATATTCTGAAATCCGTACACACACAAACATAGAAGCTATTGATACTTTCACTGGAAGTCACACCTTTTTTTACTGTCTGTTTATATCACATCATTCACCATGGTGATTATTACTCATTACTGTCAGATATTCCCTTGTCAAAGCTTGACATCTTTACAGGTCTAATTGGTTCTTTTTATTTTTTGGCATGTCTCGACAGATATGAACAAAGTATTTTTTTTGTTAAGAATAGATATTGTAGAAATTATAAATATAAAATGGCAAATTTACTCCAAAAGTGTCCGTTGGGAAAAATGTTTTGGAGAAGATGAAGTCAAACATTACATTGGATATGTACCATACACACATGATTATGACACATGAATGGCATGTTATGACTGGTCCTTCAGGCTATCAAGCTGACACACAGCTGGTTATGTAACTGTTCAGTTTCTTGTAAATGAATGGCTTAATAAATAAATGTACTAAATCTGGAAAGTTTGCCAAAAGATTTCTCTGAGTTTATGTTCAGGTTAGGAGAAAATGTGACTCGCTCGGGTTGAGAAAACATTATCAAATTATTTATTAAATTAAAGAACGTCTTTAGGTGCATGCTAATGAATTTTATTGTGATCATATCATTTAAAGTGACAGTACACTATTGAGGTGAAAAAGACGTCATAGAGAGATAAATCATCCTCTTATAATTAAAATGAATGTTTTTAAATAAATGCGATTAATATAAAAAAATTGTATCATAGAGAAAAATAAGTTCCATAAATTTGTTTAAATTATTTAATGTATGTCATCATTACATGCAATAATATTTTAAAATAGAAATAGGTATATTTATTTATATAACATACTTAATCTTAAAAACACTGATTGTGGGCACAAACGGTACTTTCATGGAATGACTCATGCCTTTATATCTGTATGCTGAGTGACAAATCTATTTCATTTTAGACAAATCTAAAATGTGTTAACCTGGAGCTCATGTTTACAGAGGCAATTGATGTGAGATAGAGCGAGACCTCTACTTCACTTCCCAGGAGGTTCTTATTCTTCAGAAACGTTTTTGGGTGTGGTCCAGGCTTTATCATAGCTGTCTTCAATAACCTTTTAAAGGGTAAGCATTGCTTCAGGGATGGGTTTTGGTCAGGTCTTGGCCACGCGTAGCAATATATATGAAATCAGAGCTGTCTTTGTGAAATATTTCACAATAATAAATATCAGCTGTCATTCCCAGCGCTCAGCCTGTCATAACGGCCTGTTTAACCTTTTTTTTTTGTACATATTTGCATTTAACAGAGATTTTTTAACCTGTATTTTGCCAAGAGTGGCCCTCTGAATCTATTTAAGGAGAACTTTTGAACAGAAGTTGAGAAGTTCAGCAGAACATATAGAATACTTGTAGAACATGTTAAACCAGGAGTAGAGTTTGTGTGTGTGTGTGTGTGTGTGTGTGTGTGTGTGTATATATATATATATATATATATATATATATATATATATATATATATATATATATATATATATATATATAAGAAACCTTAATATGTTTACACAAAACAGCAGTTGTCACACCCAACCAGAGTTAATTCCCTCACTATAACCTGAATCTCTGAATCAAATGAGGACAACTGAAAGCATTTTGTATCTCATTCCATTTTTATGACACATATTGTTAATGACTCCCATAAATTCTCACTGCTGGCAAACTATTGTGTGGTTTTAATGCAGAGTTAGAGATGAAGTTTCATGCCAGGGTTTACAAACAATGCCATTCTCTCCTGGAGCATCATTTTGCCACCCAACCCTCTTAGGTGACAGTGAATGTTCTGCGAAATTCATCATTTTGATAAACCATGCGTTGATGTGGAAGAACTCTCAATTCACTGTAGAGGGGTGGATGCTAGAGGTGAAGACTAAATAAGTTCCTTCATTAAATTGCAACAGGTGTTCTGTTTTATCTAAGATAGGCCAACTGTCAAACATATCCGGTTACATACGGTATTTAAACATTTCCATTCAGAAACTAAAGTGTTTGAACACTAAAAAAAAGTGTAGGATTTACTTCGAAAAACGTTCAGGTTTTTCCATCTGTAGGGAATACCTCACGCACTCACACACGTGACCCGTGAATGATTCGGAATGCACATGAGCAAATTTCGAGCTACAGTCAAAACAAGTGAAAAATGTCAATTTTTGTCACAATTGAGGTTTTCACAAAAATGAGTACATTAAGTCCTCCGAATAGAAATGAAAAATCTAAAAGTATCTTTATTTTTAATGTTTTCTGAGAGGATAACCTTTCATTTGACCATGTGAAATGCAGTTTTTCTCTGCTCGCTTCTCGACGACTGGCGCTTCCTCTCAGCACAAGTTTGATATTGTTGTAAAGCACAGCATTCCGACTTTATGAATATTCATTGCGAATTCTCAATGGCATGAGTCTGAACCAATGAAATGCAATTTTCAAACTAATGCTGAGGTAAACAAAAACGATGAACACAATATATACAGGTGCTGGTCATATAATAAGAATATCATTTAAAAAAAATTGATTTATTTCACTAATTCCATTCAAAAAGTGAAACTTGTATATTATATTCATTCATTACACACAGACTGATATATATCAAATGTTTATTTCTTTTATTTTTGATGATTATAACTGACAACTAAGGAAAATACCAAATTCAGTATCTCAGAAAATTAGAATATTACTTAAGACCAATACAAAGAAAGGACTTTTAGAAATCTTGGCCAACTGAAAAGTATGAACATGAAAAGTATGATCATGTACAGCACTCAATACTGAGTCGGGGCTCCTTTTGCCTGAATTTCTGCAGCAATGCGGTGTGGCATGGAGTCGATCAGTCTGTGGCACTGCTCAGGTGTTATGAGAGCCCAGGTTGCTCTGATAGTGGCCTTCAGCTCTTCTGCATTGTTGGGTCTGGCATATCGCATCTTCCTCTTCACAATACCCCATAGATTTTCTATAGGGTTAAGGTCAGGTGAGTTTGCTGGCCAATTAAGAACACCATGGACCTTAAACCAGGTACTGCTTGCTTTGGCACTGTGTGCAGGTGCCAAGTCCTGTTGGAAAATGAATTCTGCATCTCCATAGAGTTGGTTAGCAGCAGGAAGCTTGAAGTGCTCTAAAATATTCTGGTATGCGGCTGCGTTGACTTTGGACCTCAGAAACACAGTGGACCAACACCAACAGGTGACATGGCAACCCAAACCATCACTGACTGTGGAAACTTGACACTGGACCTCAAGCGACGTGGATTGTGTGCCTCTCCTCTCTTCCTCCAGAATCTGGGACCCTGATTTCCAAAGAAAATACAAAATTACTTTCATCAGAGAACATAGCTTTGGACCACTCAGCAGCAGTCCAGTCCTTTCTGTCTTTAACCCAGGCGAGACGCTTCTGACGCTGTCTGTTGTTCAAGAGTGGCTTGACACAAGGAATGCGACAGCTGAAACCCATGTCTTTCATACATCTGTGTGTAGTGGTTCTTGAAGCACTGACTCCAGCTGCAGTCCACTCTTTATGAATCTCCCCCACATTTTTGAATGGGTTTTGTTTCACAATCCTCTCCAGGATGCAGTTATCCCTATTGCTTGTACACTTTTTTTTTTTTTACCACATCTTTTCCTTCCCTTCGCCTCTCTATTAATGTGTTTGGACACAGAGCTCAGTGAACAGCCAGCCTCTTTTGCAATGACCTTTTGTGTCTTGCCCTCCTTGTGGAAGGTGTCAATGGTCGTCTTTTGGACAACTGTCAAGTCAGCAGTCTTCCCCATGATTGTGTAGCCTACAGAACTACACTGAGAGACCATTTAAAGACCTTTAAAATGCTCCAATCACTTGTGGTCTTCAGAAATAATATAAGAATCCATAAATGCATTAATTTTCTGTACATTATGAACTTTCCAATTCTGTAATTATTGTAGTGTGTTGTTTGGAATCTATTCATTTTATTGTTAACAATTCATTAGTTTCCTTTTTTAATTAAAAATCTATAATGGCAAAATAATGACAATATATAATGACAAAATGCCATAACTTCCAGTTAATTCCGTAAAGCTCTTTGAAACAGTGTGTTTTTTGAAAATCACTGTACAAATAAAGTTTACTTGACCAGTAATAAACAAACATAAAGCATCAATCATAATAAGTAAATACCACACTGTTAACTGGCATTTGTTCATGTTTCAAATCTTTGCGTTTTATTTCTATCACTATCTTTTTTCTGGCTTTCTCGTTTTCTTATTTTTTACAAGATCATCTCTGCCGAAGGGGTTTTGTAAGTTTCAACAGAACATTCCGCTACGCATGTTTTACAGTAATGAAAAAGTGGGTGTTTGGTTTCATATTTGTGTGCTAAACGTGCATGTGCTTGAATGCACGTGTTCAGGTGAGTCTATACATTCAAATTGTTTAAATATAAGTGGTTAATTTTTTAACAAAATATTCACTTATTTATTAGTGGATCTCATTCACAATCTGAGCTTCCTCAGAAAACATCTATGTGAAATGACACTACATTATTGATTGTTGAATATTATTGGAATCTATCTTATGTGTCGAAGACATTTTATTGTGTAGTTATTGTCTCTTGACGAACACAGTTTTATCATTCACAAAGCCCTGAATGAGATAAGTGAGATAAGTGTAAATGTTCCATCCATTACATCATGAGATAAATTCTCATTGGCTGGACGAAATGAGTCTATGATGACATCATGTCCTTCATTCTAAAAATATTTTAGCATTCTATTTTGGGCTCACATGAGGGGTAAAGTAATTAAAACGAATACTTTATTATTTATTTGATGGTGTGAACCAGATGAAAGCACAGAGTTTTCAAATTTTCAGCAACTTTTCTATTACAGATTTTTGCCCAACTTGACGTACCTGAAAATATTTTGGGCAAGGTGTTTACAAAGCAAAATGATGTCGTACTCTATTGTTTCACTAATTAATCGTCGCCAAACAGGCTGTCACAGAAATATCAGAAGTCGGAAAATCCCGTATGTCCACCTTCACACAACCACACGCAATATTGTAGACTTGATATCCTTAATCATTTCACACCCTCTTGAATCAACGCACAAGTGCACAGCGTTACATGAAAGCACAGATGTTTGTACAATAATGAATGCATGCATACAAACAAACCTGTGTGCTTGGAGTTTCGCCAGTTCCACTTCCACACCCCTAACTGCCAAAAGAAGAAGAAAGTAAATTCACTGTAGTGCAGTATTGGTTTTGCAGGTGTTTGCGAAATAGGGACAGAGAGAGAGATGTGGGTGTAAGGTGAGAGTGTTGGGGGCGAGGGTAATTCTGGTAAAGGTCTAGTAAATCTGAAAGGTTTGCTTTGTTACGGGTAAATAGACATAGGTTGGGTTTATGTGCATTGTCGTCATCAGGTATGCAATATGTTATTGTTGCTGATGACTTGGCATTACTCCAGTATTAAAAACTTTAATAACACACCTTTGCGTGACTGACAGGTTCAGTAATATGCGTTAATATTTCAGTATATCATTGAGTTATATGTGAATAATATATATATATATATATATATATATATATATATATATATATATATATATATATATATATATATATACAGAGAGAGAGAGAGAGAGAGAGAGAGAGAGAGAGAGAGATAGCCTATAGGCCTACAAAATACAATGGTAAAAGTGGCTGTAATGAACTTGATAATGAGCTGTAATGAACTTGAACATAACCCCCAGCATTCTAAATGCACCTTTTATTAACATGATCAAACAACAATAAAAACTCTATCATTTGTAAACCAGGCGACCTTTATCCATGCTCGTTAGATCTTTGAAACTCTGTGAGGCGTGTCTTGTCAGGAAGGGAAAGAGGAGAGATAGAGAGAGACAAACAGAGAAGGAAGGAAAGGGCGGAGAGGGAGAGGCAGGCAGGCAGGCACACACACCCAGCCCTTTCTCTTCTCTTCTGCCCCCTCCTGTCTCCGGCTGAGTGTATCTGGAGCCAAGAGCGCGCCCGTGAGCGCGCCCCACCCTCACCTCCCGCGAGCGCCCTCCCGCCCGGCCTTAATCATGTGACAGACTCTAAATTCACTCAGGACACTTTAAACGCTTCGACAAGAAGTTGTTTCGTAACTCTCGGAATAGTTTTTCGGCGTCTGCCTAGATGCAAGTGTGTCGTTTGGATGTGTTTCATGCTGTCGTGATTCGGGTTGTTGCTGTCGTCTGCGGTCCTTCGTAACGTCTCACTTTTAACTTGAGGAATATTTATCTACATGTAAGTTTCTATCTTTATTCCATACCATCGACTGAAGTGAGCAAAAAACGAAGCCTTTTGCTGCTCCTGCTAGTAAACTAACATTTTAGTCCATCTCTAAATATTAGCCTACTTTAAAAAATAAATAAAAAATATTTCATAAATTAAAACAAAATACTAACAAAAGTATGAATTATGTGTGTGCATAAGTACAACAGACCTATTTCATTTTTTCCCAGTCCCTTTTAGAAAGTGGACTTTTCTCACAAGACAAACATTTATGGGTCAATGTCAAATAAGGATGTCCGAGATATTTATTTTCATGTTTTTATAGGGTTACTCCATCTGACCTTAACAACATATTTCGTAAAACGTTAAAGTATGTGATATTCTTAAACATTTAATTAGTTTGACACACAATCAAGAACATCTAAATGGGTCCTTTCTATTTTATAAGGCTGATTTTCTTTTTCCAATCCAATTCCAATTGGAAAGTTGCACCACCTAGACATTTTTACTTCAACAGCATCACTTGCTTGAATTGAGAATTTATGTATTGGTCATTTACATTTTTATTGTATTTTTGAACAAATTCATTGACATTGACACGAACAGGCATCTCATGTGTTTGTTTTGATTATTGAGAGTTGTATTGATATTGCTCTTTGCCACTCACTGTTTTATTGCTGAGATCAACCTGTACCGGTGATGTAGTTGTTCTTGGCTTGGTTCTTTGTACTTTAATCTTGTATCAGCACAAGTAATTGACATAATTTACAGTCTCTCAGTTCATTTATGATTAGTACCATTAGTACCATAAATGAAAATGTAATTTCCAGGCAAATTAAACGCACTGTACAGCCATAGCAGAACCTGTGCAGGATCATGTTGATGTGTGTCTGCTTTGGCACAGTAGCGTTTTTTAACTAAACATATATTTAAACATTTCTGTGTTAGGAAATGAAGAGGATTTCTCTGCAACCCCTTATATAAGAGGTTTAATTATTAACAATAACAGTATTGCATTAATACCTGGCAGGTCTTTAGTTAATGTACATTCAGACAGTTAGAAATTTCATGACACCTTGATTTACATGTTTTTATAGACCTATATATTCATTTTTGAATATGCATTAGGTAAATTAAGGTGCATGGCACGCATAGTTTTATTTGAATATACATTCGAAAAAAGGTTTTGACTTTGTCTTAATGTGGTACCATCTGTTTTTATTCAAGTCAAAAATATTATTTAACATGGCTTCAAGCCCCATTCTGGCTCATACAGTAATTGGTTTGGGTTTTGATCAGCTTTGGCTATATTTAGAGCGAGTATGTTCAGCTATTCATAACTGGATGGCCTGCTTCTGCAATTTGGACTGTATGAAGATTAGGTACACTGTATATATGTGCATAGTCGACATAGCATTTTAGGTGTAAAAATCAAATGCAATAAAACTCATAGTCCAAGTCCCAGGGTCAGCTGTATTCTGAGCTTTGTTTCAAGGCTGAGTTTTGCGTCAGACATTCCATCTGGCATATGGAGCCTCTTTTCCTGTTTTCAGCATTTGAGGGGAGGCTGCCTAGGGGGAGTGAACACACACACACACACACACACACACTAACACACACACACGCCTGGACCCTCCACCCACTTACACGACTCTTTCCTTGGATCAATACTCTGATGTTATCACAATACACACACTAACAATCCACTACAAAAGAGGATCATTTTCAGAGCCGCATTCCATTGTTAAAATGCTCAGCCTCTCTCTCTCTCTCTCTTCTCTCTCTCTCTCTCTCTGTCCCTCTCTTTCCCTATGTCTCTCTTTATCTTATTCGTTAGTTTGAGAAAAGACAAGAAAGGAAACTATGGCCCCCATGGAACAGAGCTCCTCTATGTGTTAGTCTCTCTATGGAAACAATAACAGACATATTTGGCCCTTCTTGCTAAATTTGGTCTTCGGTTTAAGTTTCAGTCTAATCTGATCTAATCTTTTAGGCAGATAGAAGCCTACCTGTAAAGTTTTCCACATTGGGATCTCTTTCAATTTCAGATCTAGCTAACAAAATCTAAATCTCATGCAGCTAACAGAAATGTTCTGAGAATGTTTAGCTAACATTCCCATTTAAGTTATGTTCTTTAAATTCCAGTTTTTGAGAATGCTTTGAGGACATTATTAAAGGGTCTATATGTTGAATTTAGAAACCTTATTCCGCGTGCAGATGAAATATACAAGAGACTGAAGTGCTAACCTTTAACCTGCAGAAAAAATCAGCCCTCGGCAACAATTTAAAAGTAGCCAAACTATGCGGGAAAACGGTGGTAGTGTGTAAACATCGCATCCTTTTGATTTTCCCGGCAAAAGCGCCCCAAGTCCTCCTCATTAAAATCACAGCTTTCACACAACCTAGGAAGACTGAGAAGGTCTCGTTTTTTAAGCTTCGTTATAAGCTGTTCACATGTTGACAATAAAACAGCTATTAATGCTTGAATTTTTTTTTTACATATAACCCATTTAAGACCAGGTAACTTTGAAATAACATTCTGTTAACGTTACTAGAGTAGAGGGAAGTTTGTTCATAACTTTGAGAGAACCTAGCCAGAACATCCAAAGTTCTGAGAACGTTTCCTGTTCGCTGGGCAAGCGTCTCTCAGACACCTGGCAGAAAAATCTGTCATCTGAGATCGGTGGTTATTGATGGGTTGTGTGCATTGAACCAGTGCTGTTTAGTTTGGTTTTGGGTTTTGCATGGGCTTGCTATTAGATTCTGCACTTTGTAATTTTGGTTTTTGTATTTTCTCCATGTCAGCAAACCGGACCATTTCTCTCTACTAGGAAAGTGCATTAGAGCGTAACACTGTCGTTCTGTGGTTTTGAGTGTGTGTGTGCCTTAACGGATTTGCCTACTTCACTGGTCTGCAATGCTGAGTGAAGAGCGTATGTAATTTAAAAAGGTAGATTTGACAGAAAGAGTTTTAAAATTTTCTTCGAATAGTCTGAACTACTCATTCACAACGCCTGAGGTCAAGAAAAAGAATTAATAGTGACTCTAAACCCTAAAGATACTTGCAATGTGAAGTTAAAGTGATAATGTGATATGACAGAGGTATTAAGTTATCAACTTATAAAAACTAAAATTATAGTAAAGTGAAGCATTTAAACCACTCAATTTGATTGGTTGTAGAGAATGATAATTATTGGTTTTTGATGTGTTACGAAGTCTTGGCACTTCATAATAACCGCATCTAATAACTCTGCATTTTATAAGACTGTTAAGTTTAATTGACGGTTGTGTGAGTTTATCTGTGTGTGTATGTGAGTCTGTGTTTTGTTGTCGTTAGCAGTTAAAGGATTCATGATTAATGTAACAGATTCACTTGAACTCTGCCAAGCCTGGAGGATAGCTGTGATTGTGAACAGTTCACTTTATCATATTGTCGTATAAAGAACTTCCTCACCCTTTTGTGAAAAACAAAAAACAAACAACAAAATCCATATGGAAAATTCGCACTTAAAACCTGTCCATGTGGCGATATGAAAACTGTCTCTCTTATTTGGAAAAGGACTGTTTGTTTGACTAAGATTTCCTAAGAAGGAGCTTAGCAGGCTTTGATGCTTCTGTATACAAAGTTGAAAAGAAAAGCTGTGCTAAAGGTTTGGGTTCAATAAGATTTTGCATTGAATGAAATGCATTGAGCTGAACAAAGGTGACTTTTACATTTTTATAAAAAAATTATATTTCCAATAATTGCTGTTTTTTTTTTTGAATGTTCAATTCATAGAAGAATGGAAACAAACATGGAAATTAAGCAGCTCAACTGCTTTTTAAATGGACAATTATAAGAAATCTTTCTTCAGCAGCAAATCGGCACATTAGAATGATTTGTGAAGGATCATGTGACACTGAAGACTGGAGTAATGATGCTGAAAATTCAGATTTGATCACCGGAAAAAATTACGTATTTTAAATAGTAATAATGTTTTCAGAATATTTCTTTTTTAATTGGTTTTAATTTAAAAAAAAAATGCATTTTTGAAGTGCATAAGAGACTTCTTTCAAAATCTTATACTAATATCAATTAACTACTAGTATACTTGTAAGTGTACTATTTCAATACTACTTGAGACTAAACTGGCCCCCTTTTTAGTGTATTAAAGTATACTTTTGAGTATACTTTAAGCATAACAATAGTAAACTTTGAACTGCAACTATACTACAAGAGCACTTATAGGTGAACCAAACTTTCGAACAGTTCATAGAGGCAATTTCTTACAGGAGCATGACTAACAAATACCACCCTTATTTTCACAAATCTTACAGATGGTTCAGCTCATGCAGTTTTATAAATGTGAGGTTAGTTCAACCAGTAATAAAAAAATCTGTCATCATTTTCGCACCCTCATGCCATTCCAAACCTATGTAACTTTTCTTTTAATCCCCCGTCCATCCAGTTTCGAAACCGTTTGTCCTCTTTATGGTGACATGTAGCATGTTGAATTCCGAATGAAATATGATAGGACTGTAATGCTTTTTTGTCGTTTTTGCAGCTATGTAGCATCCCCATTCACTTTGATTGTATGGAAAAGAACAGCCTGTACATTCTGCTAAACTTCTCATTTTTTGTGTCTAATGGAAGAAAGAAAGCCATACAGGCTTAACATTAGCGTGAATAAATTATGGCAGAACTTTGATCATTGGCTGATCTATTCATTTAATACACTACAGACATTAAGTCAGTGTCTAGTTACCCTTTGTGAAGTATTCAAAATGATGTCATGAATAGTGTTTAACTCATCTGCTGTAACTTTTCTTTTGGTTCGGTATATCTTTAGCTGTATGAAAGTGGTGAATTTGATTTCACCAAGTACAACATGTTCGTGGATCAACATCTTTGTCAATCCTGGAACAACATTCCAATCAACTAGTCAGATTTGAAGCACGGGTTTACAGTTTATGTCAAGTTTAGGCTTACAACAAGGGTTAGAGGCTTCTGCATCATTCTTATTCACCTATCAGTTCCCTCTGATTTCAAGGATAATTTATGGGTATGGTCAGGTTTAGGGGTAGGGATGGGATTAGCACTCAATTTTCAGACAAGAATGTTGTTCCAGGATCAACAAACTATGTCGATGCAGGGACATGTCTTACTTGGCAAAATCACAGTGATTATATAGAACTCTATACTGTTGGTTTGAGGTTTGAATAAGTATGTCTGTATTTGTGTGTATGCTCTAATGTGTTGTTTTGTTAACCCACACCTGACCCTGGGGCCAATGGGAGTGCTTAGCAAGTCTGTGTGTGTGTGTGTGTGTGTGTGTGTGTGTGTGAGCGCCATTGTCTCTCGCAATAGTAGACCTGTTTACAAGTACATATGTGTGTCTCTGAAGTCTCAGAAAGACTGAATTTGCTGGGAGTGTATCTGGACTCAGTGGACCTAGTATGGATTGTTCTGTGTGTGCGTGTGTGTGCATGTGTGTTAACGGCACCACCCTGGGTTAATGATTGTAAAAAGAGACTTTACATTCACCCCTCTCTCTCTTTCTTCCTCTCTTTCTCAGACTTTGGACTGTAAAAGCGCTCACAAATCATTAAGTCACTGATGAAGTGTCCCACATCCCGTCTCTGCCTTACTGAGTCCACGTACTCCACTGAATTCCAATGAAAACAAGTCCTGTGGGTCTTTTTACTCTAACTTTTGGAAACAGAAATGGTAGTCCAGGAACAATATCACCTGTAGACTTTAGCACCTGCATCCTTGTGTAGGTGTTTGCGCACTCGGACAAAACGCACAGATAGTTCCGCAAAATATATTAGTCTCTTTTGTGTTAGCAAGACCACATGCTTTCATGTAAGATATCTGATGTGCTGGTGCTGCGGTTCTTCCCTTGCTTTTAACTTCCATTGTGCATTGTAGTCTTCTTAGCTATATTGTTCTTCTATATGGGCGCTTTTGAGCTTGTGGACTTTTACAAAATAAACTTAAAATACACTCACTAGGTCATTTAGCCTAATTTCAGCTTACAACATCAAATAGGCTTGCGGCATCATGCTATTTTTTAAACTTTTCCATCAGATCTCAAATGCTGTATCTTCTGGTTTACTGGCATTCTGTGGTGAAAATTACATTTTAACATATTTGGAATAAAATAGAAAGATAGGTTTGTCTTGCTAAGATTAATTTAAGAGATTGCTTTATCTTTTTTCATGCCTCACATGTCTTTTCAATTCATATCTCTTTTTGATTTGAATACACTAACTTTAGATTATGTGTGTAAAGTTGTTTATTTTATCTGAGTCATTTGTAAAAATCGATATATTTTTCAGAAAATGTACTAATAGTAATGTTTAACTCTTTGATCAGGTTGCAATTAATTAATTTTATTTATGTGAAATAAGTTTGGGGTCAGTAAGCCTTTTTTTTTTTGAGAGAGAGACATTTACAGTAATTTCACTTTTGACAATATAATTGATCGATAAGGTCCCAAAAGATTTCTATTTCAAATAAATGCAAATAAATGTCTGTAGGATCATGTGACACTGTAACATCTTCTGAAAATTTAGCTTTGCAATATTAAAATAAAAACAGTGAATAATAAAACTGTATTATTATTATTATTATTATTATTATTATTTATTTGATTATTATTTAAACTGTAATAATCTCACAATATTTTAATCTCACAAAATTTCACAATATTACGGTTTTTATTGTATTTTTGATTAAAAAATGGGTAACACTTTATTTTAAGGTGACGTAGTTTCACGTTACTACATGCACTTACTTGTAATAACAGGAAATTTTACATAATTACAAGAAACGAACCCTAACCGTAACTCTATAGTACGTACATCTAGTTAATTAATATCGCTCAGTACTTATTTGAGTAAGTAAAATGTAACTACGTCACAATAAAGTGTAACCAAAAAACATAGCTTTGTTGACTAGCATGAGATTTCTTTCAAAAACATTAAAGAAATCTTACTGACCCCAAAGTTTTGAACAGTAGTGCATATTTATAGTTTATTATTAATATTAATATTATATAGAATGATGATTTTTCATATTTCAACACTGAAAATATGGGTCTGAGACAATAGTATCTAAAAAAAAACCCAAAACAAAAACCTATTAGACATTAACAGCAACAACAAAAAGCTAAGAAAAAGAAAAAGGGCTGTTTCAGTGCAAACTTTTTCATTCAAAACAAAGATTCTGGAGTTGAAGAAACACCCTAAGATGTGAAAAGATCAGGGAACGGAATCATTATCTAAGGATGAAATAGTAGCATTTAGTAGAAATTTAATGATGTGGCTTATCTGTTCCCCAAGACCATACTGGGTGAGAGGGTCAGGTGGAAAAAGCTCTAATAGTGTTGCGATCTTATGCAAAACCACACACAAACAGTGTTCATTGCCCTGGGCATGTTAAATTCCCCTGTAGTTTAAGCGATTAGTGTTTCAACACCTCTCTCATGCTTCTCTGCTTTCATGTGCTTGGAATGAAGAATGACTTCCTGATGGCTCACGATACGCCTCTGATGCTGGATTTTTTTTTTTTTTTTTACCACTAACTTATTTACTACTGTTTGTTTTCTGTATTTCCCAGAATTCCAGTGGCAGCAGCCATGCTCACCTGTGACTCGATAAATACAGACATGGTGAGTACAGCTGTTAGGGTAAATATTCTGAAATAAATTAGTTGTAAAGAAATGGTTGGTATGTTGATACATTTCTGAAAAGTTTTGTTGAGATCTCTTCTACACTGTAAAAAGGTGTAAATAAAACATAGGTTACTGAAGCATGTTTGACGAGGCAGCTACTTCAAAATTTAAATTCTTAATTGCAGATTCATTATAATTCTATTTGTGAAATTTACTACCAATTTCTGAGTGAAAATTGTTTCTATACCAAGTTTTTTTTTTACCACCTTTCTTTAGGGTAGTTTTTTGGACTAATCTGAAATATTTGTTCTCTTTCCGACGCTTGTCTGGTTCTTTGCATCCGGTTTACGGGATTTTAAAGAAAACAATGCTTCACTTTCCATTTCCAATAACAAACCTGCCTTACCAACTAACTCACAATGGGCTCCCTGGCACATGTCCATCTGAACACCTTGGTCTTGGGCCATCGGAGTGTTTGTTCAAGTGCGATCTTGAATTCTGGGTAATAGGACGAGATTCATTTAGAGAGACTAATAAGGATATTTTTGAATTGCATGAGTATATTATTAGGATATTACAAAATGTATCTCTAAAACTCATCTCGTGCTTGCTTTCTCATTTTCTCTCTTTCTCTAGCTGCAGATGGACATGCATTCCTTTCTTATTAGGTTAGGAGTTTACATGGGGTGGGAAGTTGAATTTGGCTCATACTCAGTCATTCAAAGTTAGTCTTTTTTTCTGGGTTTATAGTCCCCAGACTCAACTTCTGCTCAGCACAGCTGCTTTATATGAGTGCTTGTGTAATTATGTACATGTGAATGTGTAAATATGCTAGCAAGTTCACAGTGTATTTAAAGTCTCTCTTTCTCTTTCTGTCACAGTCATTATACCAGCCTTATCCCATCGCGATTAAACCACCGTCTGAGGCTTACGGAGTCATATCTCCCATGGTCACCACATCCGCGCCCCAGCTGTACCATCCTCACTTCCATTACTCCAGCTATTCAGCACACTATCCCTACGGGAGCCCGCCTCACACGCACTCTCAGTCCCAGGATGTCCATCACTCTCAGAACGAACCTGTCGACTTAACCGTCAGCAAAAGATCCTCCGTTTCGTCACCTTCATCGTCTCTGGCATCATCATCGCCGAGAGCCACCCCTCCATCCCACTATGAGCGCGCCAGTCCAGTCTCACGTCCTCACCTCGGCTCCGGCTCTGTAACAGGAAGCCCTTCCCGGTCATCTCAGACAAGGCAGCGGACCCCACCATTGGCCCTTCCCATTCCTGCGGTAAGAATAGGAGTGATGCTATACTGTTGGTGCCATGGTACTGAATGATTAACATATTCCCATGCCATTTTACATGTGTAAAAAACATGTTATTACCAAACATGAAAGTAATCTATAAATGTATAATTTTATACATTTAGTTCACATGATATGACACTCATTTAAAAAAAACATTAAAAATGCAATTCGTAAATATGTTTATTTGAATACAAATCTTCTAAGTAATTTCTGATTTAAAATAGATATTATTATTATTTATTATGTTAACAAAACTGCTTTAATGCTTATTAATATTTGAAAAACTTTTGTCCACCAAGTAAAATTTTTCTGGTGTGAAACATCTAACATGCAGAAACATGCATAAAAAACATTTGAGCTCCTATGATTTTTTTTAATGTTTTTGAAAGAAGTCCTGATTGCCTTTACTCCAGTCTTCAGTGTCACATGATCGTTCAGAAATCATTCTGATATACTAATTTGGTGTTTAAGAAACATTTTTTATTAATTTATATATATATATATATTTCTGACTGAGTAATGCACTGACCCATGCACTGTATTAATGATTAATGAAGGCATATCATAAACTATAAAATTGTCTTTGTGTCTTCTTGTCTAAAATATAGAGGCCAACAGACATTTCTTATGTCATGTCTTATCCGTCTGGGTTTTCTGGTATACAGGTGACACAGGTTTTGACACCCTTCGTACAGAGTCCTGGCATCATTCCAGTCATTTCCATGCTGCAGCCGTTACCTGTACTCTACCCCTCCCCCCTTCACCTGTCTTCCTCCATCATGATTTCACCCGTCACACCTGAGGATCCTGCTCACCACAAACAGTGTAAGGGGATGACATACTGTATCACACACATTTGATCCTTAAAGGGATAGTTCACCCAAAAATGAAAATTCTATCATTTACTCACCCTCAAGTAGTTCCAAACCTGTATATATTTATTTGTTCTGCCGTACACAAAGGAAGATATTTGAAAGAATGTCAGAAACCAAACAGATCTCCCCCCCCCCCCCCATCTACTACCATAGTAGGAAAAATAAATACTATGGTAGTCAATGGGGGGTGAGATCTGTTGGACATTCTTCCAAATATCTTGCTTTGTGTTCAGCAGAACAAAGAAATTCAAGTTTGGAACTACTTGAGGGTGAGTAAATGGCGACAGAATTTTCATTTTTGGGTGAACTATCCCTTTAAGTAAGCAATCGCGAGTTTTAATGGGTGATTAGTTGTGGTAATATAGCCTTACATATTTTGTGTGTGTTTGATTGATTTCTCTCTTGTCTCTTGTCTTCAGTCCCTACAATGAAGTCAGAGAATCCCACAGACAAACATGCCAAGCCAATCAAATCTGAACCCCACCCTGAACACACTCAGGATCCCCGCAGCCAGGAAATGACCTCATCCGTCATTACTGTCCCACAGACTTACAATGAGTAAGTGCTGAGCCCTCAAACACTATATGCTCACTTTGTTCTTTATTAAATCACCATTAATTTGTACAATAACGGGTAACACTTGTGCATGTATGCTGTGACAATGTTAATGAAAAATTGTGTCTTAAAAATTAGAATAAGTTAGGGACTTGGTGATTGTGTTTCTTTGTGAGACAGGTAACAGCTTGGTAATAGCGGGTTTTGTAGCATGTTTTCACCTCTTACAGTAGGGTCAATGTACCGTCAACACTGTACATCTGCTCGTAAAAACAACCTACTGGATTCCATTTAGAAGTCTGTAATTATTACACACAGATCCAAAAGGTTTAACAGTAGAAATAGAAATAATTTCTGCATGGAAAAACTGCATGACCTCTTGAAATGGGATAGTGGGTTTGGCCTACAATTGTCTTTCAATCGTGAAAGTATGTGTGCATGTTTGTGTGGTGTAACTCGTATATTTCTATATCTGATCTGACGCATATATTCCTGCTGTGGGTTTGATAAAATCATAATTGATAAATGCTCCCCAGAGACAGTATGTCTCCAAGTATTTTTCAAACCCTCATTGGGTGTGAACGTATCTGTACTTGTGTGTTAGATGTTATTATTTTGTGTTATTAGTGCAGTTTTACAGTGCATGTTTATGTGTGATGTCTTCCAATGGGTGTGGTGTTCTCTTCAGTTATGGACATACTGTGTGACAGAAAGAAAATTAAGAGGTGAAGTAAAGAGAATGCAGCGATGTTTACGAGGAAGGGTGGAGAGAGCGCTTGATGGAGAGAGGAAGGGAGGAAGAAGGTGGAGTGATAATTTTATAGTGGGTACGCAGCCAAAAAACAGCTACTTTTAGGAACAAATGACAGAAAGTGAGAGAATAAGTGACATACTGTAGACGATGGCTTAACCCGACAGGGAGGGTAAGGTATATGGAGAGATGAGAGAGAAAGAGAGAGAGAGAGAAGCAGAATGTATTTAATTAAAGGGTGTATTTAGGCCAAATGTACCGTTAGAGGTATTTTTTTTAACTGGTTTATTTGTCTGCCGGTCGGAAATCGTAAGTTAAGTCACTTAGAAAAGTAATAGCCTTTCCTCAACAAGTTAGATATATTATTCATGTCTGTAGCACAAATGGTGCAGAACAAGTTACGTGCTTAAGTGCCCTGTGGTTATGGCCAAAGTGTGAGTAGTAGTAGTAGTAGTAATAAGGGTTCTTGCTTCAGCGAGCCGAGCACTACTGAAAAAAATCAAAGAGGAAACACATAACAGCACCAAAAAACATATACTCTAATTAAACAAACTCTAATGTGGACCTAACTAGGGTCATCAATACATACAATACTCAATGCTTTGAGGTTGACTGTATGGTATAGCTCTGACCCCTGGTGGTTAAAGGAAGAGCTGCACTCAAAACGAAAACCATTAATAAATACATTCCTCTTTTTTGTCTTTAACAGGGTAAAAACACCCTCTGTGATTGTACGTCGAAAAGTAGAATCTCCGGATCCATTGAAGAAGCGTCGAATTCATCGCTGTGACTTCAATGGTTGCAATAAAGTCTACACCAAAAGCTCCCACCTGAAAGCTCATAGACGCACGCATACAGGTAAATATATGCACAGACATTACACACATGACTGTGATTTTGCCAGGTAAGACATGTTCATATTTTGTTGATCCTTGGACTGGTCATTTGGTCCTAACCTTATTTTCTGAGGAGACACGATCCCTTTATATGATGAACAGATTTATTTTAGTCTTTTATTCATAGATAAACATTGATCAATGCACACATCAGTTGTGTAAAAATGACAATGACGGTATCTAAATAATGTCTGGAAAAAAAATGGAAATTCATCTGTATTTAAGGTGTAAGGAAAATAATTCTTATTTAATTCACATTTTTAGAAGCTTTTTGTAGAAAATGTTATTAATGCGTTTCATAAATGCATGAAAAGAAAAAAATAATTGCAAAGACGTATACGCATATTTTTTAATCGTCAAATCCTTTTCATCTTAGAGATTATTATTGACCCATATACAGCTATCCATATACACATACACATATCTAAATATTCTTTTTCATCTCTTTGTGTGACTATTTAGGAGAGAAGCCCTATAAGTGCATGTGGGAAGGCTGTACATGGAAGTTTGCCCGCTCCGATGAGCTGACCCGTCACTTTCGGAAACACACGGGGGTAAAGCCGTTCCAGTGCCCTGACTGTGATCGCACCTTCTCTCGCTCCGATCACCTCGCCCTGCACAAAAAGCGCCACCTGCTGGTGTGAGCTCAATACAACACGTGAACAGAGCAGAAATCGCACCATGTATCAAGCCGATGTTAAGGGCCGTTTTGTGTACCCCGTTCCCTTTCTGTCCAAGAAACGATGCGTATACGCAGAAAGAGTGGAGCTGATGGATTATACGTGGGCTAGTTCTTGGATTTTGTCACCATTACTATGGATATGGACAAATGCTGATAGTGCTGTCGATATGACCCATATATAGACGCAATTCAATGCCATTCAAATTCAAAGCAATAGGCGCCTTTAAGTCTTTTTCTTGATACCAAGCTCTCTTTCTCTCCTTTATCTCTCCACAAACGTCTCTCTATCGTCATGTTTTGCCCTCTGCCGGTCAGAGGGCCCATTGTGTCAGTTACAGCACTACACAAACAAGCAAATGCACATGCAGTATGCCAGTAGCCAGACACACACACAGCTCAGACAATTTCACACCATCTCACATTTATAATGTTGTTTTAGGTTGCAACTCGGGTCAAACCTGCACAATGTGAATTTTTCTCTTTTTTTTTATATATATTACTAGGATAAATGAATGTGTACACGCAGATCCTGTATATGTATTCAGCATGTGAGTTTCATGTTTCAGTGTAACGACCAAAGCTGACTGATCATTTGATTTGGTCTGTCAGTAATTATTCGTTGACTCTTAAGAGTTAAGTTTTGAGAAAAAAAAAGTTGTTGGTCCCAAAAGTAGCTTCTGAGCACCTGACCTATTACTAAACCTAGTAAAACAGTAACATGTTTTATTAATCGTGATCATGAATTAATACTGTAGTTTATTACCGTAAGTACTATGTACTGTGTAAGTTCTTGCAACTATGCACATGCACAATTTTGGATTTAGAAATGAATTTTTAGTATTGATTTTACCCCAGATATTTTAAAAATACAGGTTATTATGTATGAGAGGTCAAAGTAGTGTCTTAAATGCTAATAGGCTGCTCTTAAAAGTGAACGCTTGATCGTCCAACACATAAATGGTAGTTGCAAGGACTTATAGAATGCTTCAGTTTGCTTAATCTCACCATTATTCATTTTTGAATAATTTCTGTAATCATGAATATTCATATAATCCTACATATGTTGTTGTGTTTTATGAAATCCAGTGTCTGAGGCTCAAAAGGGTAATATCTTTATTTCATTGAGGGGTGTTTAGGTGGAGAAATATGATAAATGTGAACCATTAAATAAGGGGCATTATTTTATTAGAGTGAGTTCATCTAGGTTATGGGTAACATTGTTTTACTGCTAACACTTTGTTTGTGAGAGATATGTTTAACATGTGAGACAATCATGGATATATATGCAGGGATGAGTGTAGCCTACTCTTGTTTTTCTGTTTGTAGGTTTTGCAAATCATTTTTATGTGAACAAATGTATGTAAAGGGCAATGTGTAAACGGAAACAGTGCACTTTAAAAACAGATTTGAAATGGCAAATATCTATAAATGGGGGCCATGAATAGCTTGAAGCTTTGGGCTACATCTCAGTATGTTTCTTTCTTAGAGTAGTTTAACAGTTTGTTATAGGCCGGTTTTCTGTTTTTCTCTTCTCAACTGAAGGACAAATTTGAAGAACATTTCGAAGGAGGAAAAGAACAAGGGGGTGCTAACATAAGAAAGGAAAAAGTCCTTTATGAAATGATTGAGATGAGTCAAAGAAAGAATTACAGAGAAAAGGATGAGGCATTTGTTTCTTGGTCTAATGTATAAACCACAGCAAAGCTGTACTACACTTCACAGAAATTAACTAATCAGATAGGATAATGCAAATATTAATATATATATATATATATATATAGCCTATATTTTTAAAGGAATAATATGACTGAATGGGCAATTTATAGAAAGCATGATTATGATATATGTTAAATCCAAAACAAATATACATTTTTATAAAGATGTGAATCTTCTGTCTTTTTAATTCACTTATATTTTTTCACAGTTCAAGGGGAATATTGTATTGTGTCATTATATCAAACTGTGAATTTAAATACAAATTGTTCAGACACTTTTTGTATAATATAGATTTAATTATGTATTATTCAATAAACTTTTTACGGTGAATATTTTGTATAAATGTGTTGTCATTGTGTTTGATTCTTTTCTAATTCATTGACCAATTTAGAAGTTTCCTATTTGCTGCTCGCACCAAGTTCAAAGCGCTGATGCTTGCTTACAGATCCACCACAGGCTCTGCACCTTCCTACCTCCACACACTGCTACAACGCTACGTCCCCACCAGAAGCCTGCGATCACTAAAGGAGCAAAGGCTTGTGGTGCCGACACAGAGAGGCACAAAATCACTCTCCAGAACCTTCTCTTTCACTGCTCCCTGCTGGTGGAATGATCTCCCTACTTTCATTAGGAACGCAGAATCCCTGGCAATATTCAAGAGACAGCTGAAAACTCATCTCTTCCGTGAACACTTGATCCCCTCATAAAAAACAAACAAACAAACAAAAAACCCTATCCTTCCCTTTTCCCTGCCTACTCTAGCTTATGGTTCTGAGCAATGTATGGAACTTGTATTGTGAGCACTTCCTGTGTTATTTGCCAATTCATGAAGAATTGCTTGTTTGTTTCCCTCACTTGTAAGTCGCTTTGGATAACAGCGTCTGCTAAATGACAAAATGTAAATGTCCTATATGTTTCATAACGTTAGATCAAAAGTGTGGGCTCGTCCGGGATTTGAACCCGGGACCTCTCGCACCCTAAGCGAGAATCATACCCCTAGACCAACGAGCCGACTGAGGAAAACCTTGTTCATATACTGACATTAAAAAAACCTTAAGATAGAATGTAAACGTAATCATTATTAATTATTTTATTATTATAAACAGATTATTTACAGTGACTTGTGTATTTTCTCAAAAAACGTTTTTTTAAAAATAATTTTCCAATGATTCATTATCTAATTTCTTCACATTCATAGTTTTCCCATTCGCAAAGCAAACTCTGAAATACATCGCCACCTTAAAAGCCGAGATCACACAGATTAATACCTCTTTCTGTCTGTCCCAAACAGGAGTCAGTACTACACAGCATTTTGCTGCAATGTTTACGCGACATGTGATTTGAATATTTTCTCACTTGCCGTTATCTACAGTGTGCCAAACGGTCAGGTGACGTCACCGGCCACAGCCGCACGCGACCCTGCTGCCGACGTGGCGCGAGCTCGAGCGGAAGGGTTGCGCGAGCGCGACTGTCAGCAGAACTGGTAAGAAGGGATGACTCCATGAATTAACTTTATTTCAGAAGAAATAATACATATGTTCATTTTACATGCGTATCTTGCATTTTAGCGTTATGCTCCTCTTTATAGAGAACTTCCACATTTCGCGTTTGTTGTTGTTCATTTGGTTGTTATTTAAGTTAAATTCGCTTCTGCTGTCGCATTTGACGCGCTCGCAGAGTATATTTGGAATACTTTAACATTCTTTAAATAAATAAGGTACAATAAAAAATACACATTAAACGGACACGAATAAACGATTTATAATCAAACGTGGGCGTTTGATTTGAGCTAGTAGAAATACAGCCTCGGAGGCATCATAAAACTGCACGCGTATTGTTTTGCATAGAAACTGTAACGTGTAACCTGTGGTTAATTTTATGCCTTATTCAGAATCTGCGTATTCATGTAGCCTACAGTACGTCTATTTACAAACTAAAGTTTGAATGTTGCTTGTACATGTAAAAAGCAACCGCTAGATGGCGCCGCAATCCGCATCAAACAAAGGCGCTTGACAGTGCTGCACCATTCAGGGACAGCGCTGCTCACTCTGTGAGTGAATGCTTTCACTATAATAATAATATAGTGTTTTTTATATAGAGATGATGATAGTTGCTAAACCCAAATCCTAAATCCTGAACCTAACCGTAACACAAACCAGTCGACATACTTAGGTAAAAAACAAAACAAAAGTTTCGTGTACATGGGTGTGTGTTCACATAATGAATGAAACTATAGTGTCATTGTGTTTAACTGTTACATTTTATTCTACTGGAAATCTTCCTCATTGAAAACGAAATCCCTAGTCTAAATGTCCAAAAGGAATGCTAATGGAATTCCTAGCATAATTTGGAAGCAAACGACCATAAAACAAATCCTGTAAGAATCAAATAAAACCGTACTAGATAAATAATTTAAAAAAATCAGTTATCAAATTATTCTTGAACCTTTCAGGACCGATTCCAAATTATTCTAGAAATTATATTAGCAACCCATTGGCATCCTAAATAATACCCAGTATGTTCTCTATGCACAATCCGATTCATATCCGCCTGTTTGAGAAATGAGTCTCTGAACATCATATTTTATAATGCGACTTGACATTTCACAAGTTCATTGTGGTGTATTTCTTGTAATTGCCTGACACTGATAAATTAGTTATTTTGCAAAGATGAAGTTCTTCAGAGTTAGTTTGTTGCCTGTCATCTTCCAGCTGCTTGCATGACTTCTCACTACACTTTATTTGTTTAACGTTTTTCATCAGAGCACCATGTCGCAAGATGAGACTGTGGAAGACCTCGCCGCAAAATCCCCCCCTTTCCTGCAAGCGTCTGCCTCTGATGAAACTGCCTCCATAGATGCAGTCAATACAGATGAGGTCCCGTCTTTAGCACAGCTTTCAATAGGCACGTCGACCCCTGATGCAGAAGAGCACGGTACAGCCAGAGCTATTGATGAGAAGCAGGTACACCAATCAATAGAAAACCCTGAGGGTCAGGTGACTGAATGTGTGGAATCGGTGAACTTGGACACGGATGTTACACAAGAAGAAGCACAGGAAACAGAGGTACATTTAATAGTGTTGAGCTGTGTTTTGTCAAAGTAATATTATGTGCCATGATACCAAATCCATGATTTTTTTGTGTGTATTTTGTGACCGTATCCTTCGGCTTTGTGGATGCATGTTATCAGCCCCTGGATGAGTCTAAATCTAAAGGATGGGGTAGTTGGGGCTCCTGGGGAAAGTCACTTCTGACCACTGCTACATCCACTGTGGGTAAGTCACCATAGCAACCTGTCACTACAGTGAGTTTGGCATAATTAAACTTACAGTAGATCCAGTTAACTATTAGATAACACGGTCACAATAGCAAAGTACACATATGAGATAAATAGCAAATTAGGAACAATAGTAAATAGCAGAAAAACATATGAGATTTCATTTGTTCTCATCCAATTTGGTGTGGGTAACCAAACCATTAAAAAGCCATTCTAAATTCAATATGAAATACACTACAGTTCAAAAGTTCAGAACTTTTAATGTTTTAAAAGGTCTCATATGCTCACTCAGGCTGCATTTATTTGATCAAAAATACAGTGATAGTAGTAAAATATTGTGAAATATTGTTACAATATAAAATAATGGCTTTCCATTTTAACACACGGCGCCTGTCCAAAAAAGTTTGCAGTTTGTATTTAAATAGGCAAATGCGCAAGAGTCTATGTTTTGATCATTATTGCAGTGATTGTTGTGTTTCTGGCATGTTTGGCAGCAGTTGATGGAGTGTGTCGTTTTTCATTTCTTAAACAACAATATAGGAAGACACATCATGGCCATATTCTGGGATGACAAAGCCAAGTATCATCAGGCTCAAATTGTGAAAAAATGGTTGTGAGGGAGCATGAAGAATCATTTTGACACATGAATTGGCTCCTCTGAGTCCAGATCTTAAATTCATTGAAAGTCTTTGGGTTGTGCTGGAGTAGACTTTACTGAGTGCTCCACTCTTGCGTTGTTAATGCAAGATCTTGACCGAAAATGATGCACTTCTTGATGGAAATAAATGTTGTGATGTTATTTCCATAAAGAGAGGCATCATTTCTTGGCCAAGATTAAAAATTTAGAATGATAAATCTTGGCTTTGTCATCCTGGAATATGGCCGTGGTTGTTTAAGAAATGAAAAGCTACTCACTCCATCAACTAGGGTTATAAAAACTGCTGCCAGACACACCAGAAACACAATAATCACTGAAATAATGATCTAATCATTGACTCTTAAGCATTTGCCTATTTAAATCCAAACAGCAACTTTTTTTTTTTTTTTTTTGGGCTGGGCTATGTATATTAAAATTTTATTTATAAGTGTGGTTATTACTCCAGTCTTCAGTGTCACATGATCCTTCAGAAATCATTCTAAAATGCTTATTTAATGCAGATTTATAGCTCAAGAAACATTTATTATTATTATTATTATTATCACTGTTGAAAACTGTTCAACTGCTGCTGAATATTTTTCTTGAATTCTTTCTTGAATAGAAGGCTCAGCATTCATTTCAAAAAGAAATCTCTTTTAACATTCGAAATGTACAGTATGTACTGTACGTTTTGATCAATTTAATTTATCCTTGCTGAATAAAATAATTAAGTTCTTAAAAACTTTTGCACGTGTTTATCTGATATTTCTGCTTTTGCAATGGATTGGCTACATCTAGTTTATTTATCCTAAGTCCTGTTATTTGATAATTGGCAGCAAATCCTAAGTCTTATTATTTTAATTAACTAATTGCATACAAAACATGTACATGCACAATTATGTCATATTGCAGTAAATAGGATTCATATAAAAACACATGTGAGGCAAACTACTAAAAACTATTTTGGTCTAGTGTGTCTCAGCAGGTATTATAATAAACACAGTTGTGTAAATGTAAACTATCGGGACAATAAATCAGATTATTTGTCAATATCTGTTTGATTTATCAGGCCTTGCAGATTTAATGCACCCCTAAAGTTGAATAATGTTCTTCCTTCTTTTGATTGTCCTTAGGTCAAGGGTTAAGCTCTGTAAAAGAGAAAGCAGGTGTGGCGTTCCGAATTCGTCAGACCTCATCATGTGAGGAGGCCGAAGAGGCCCAAGAGCATTCTGGGACAGAGACTGCAGAACATGTTCATTCAGAGGAGGAGGTGCACAGGGGAGTACTGTCAACCATCAGCAGTGCTGTTCAGAACACTGTGAGTCTGCACAAGTATAGCACACTTCATTAATCTTAACATGACTTGATCAATGACATGTAACAAAATCAGACCCTACACTTGATGATGCATTTGAGATAGCATGAGATTCGGCTGACAGCTTGTGATTGAATCACCCAGGATGAAGTAATCTTTCTTGTCCCTCCATCTTAGACACGTTTTCATGCACTTAGTTTTTTTCTCCCTTTTGCTTTCTCAGGGAAAGTCAGTAATAACAGGAGGTCTTGATGCTTTGGAGTTCATTGGAAAGAAGACCATGAATGTCTTGGCAGAGAGTGATCCAGGCTTCAAAAAGACTAAAATACTGATGCAGAGAACTGTCTCTCTGTCTCAGGTAAGATGGTCAACAAATGCTTAAATTTTTCTCACCATATGATGTAAAAATCTAGCCTAATGTTACTTTACAATAAGGTGAAGTATAGAGGCTGTGCTATATTGTGAATATAGTCATGTCAATGGATGCCTATAACCATGGGGGTAAATTTCATCGAACAGTTGGGGGGAACAATAAACATAAAATTCCCAACAGCAATTTTTGAAGCAGACACAAATAATACTGTCAAAATTGAACTTGTGAGGATATGTGTACACAGACGAAAACTACTATTATTAGTGTAGCACAGGGGTGGCCAACGTCGGTCCTGGAGAGCCACAATCCAACCCTGATAAAAACTCACCTTCCTGTAGCTTTCTAGTAACCCTTAAGACCTCGATTAGCTTGTTCAGGTGTGTTTGATTAGGGTTGGAGCAAAAATTTGCAGGATTGTGGCTCTCCAGGACCGACGTTGGCCACCCCTGGTGTAGCACGAGACCGTGCCATATTGAGCAAACCCCAACACAACGGTAGATCTACAATATGAGGCTAATGTCAGTTCACATATACATTTCATCAGCTCAAACAATGCTTCTAAATTAAAAATGAATTGTATTGTTTTTATGCTGACACAATTATTTAAGTAACGATAAAGTATATACCATTATATTAGTTACAATACACAGCATAGTTTGTTTTCAATGATATTTTTAGGGGGGGACAACTCTCAGATGGGGTAGGTCCTGACCCCCTGATCCCCTGGCAATTTCCATCTATGCCTACATCTGTCGCTGCATGGAAGATACTTGCATTATTGACTTCAACAGTGGTTTTTTGGGAAAATCCTGCCATATTTTCAGTTCATGTTTATTTGACACTTGCCTGATGTACAGTATGTGCTTATGTTGTATCTGTCTGCAGATGTTAAAAGAAGCAAAGGAAAAGGAGAGAGAGAGACTGAGCAGTCAGATGGTCACAGAACCAACTGCCCACTATGGGATCTTGTTCGATGATTACCAAGGCTTGTCTCATCTCGAGGCACTGGAGATTCTTTCCAATGAGAGTGAAGGAAGGGTTAGTAGTAACACCCACCACATACTATACAATCACACATAGTACCTGTTACTATCCAAAAACAAGCTGTGTAATACAAAAAAAGTCCTCATCTTTTCCTCATTGTGCTGCTCTCTATTTCAGGTGCAGGAATTCTTGTCATCTTTGGAAGAGGAAGATTTGGAAGTTCTGAAGAAGGAGCTGATTGCTATTAAAGAGATCTTCATCACTCGCGAGGAGGAGGAAGCTGAAGCCGCCTCAGGGGAAAACGGTGATCTTAATTCACAAATTCATTGTTCCACTCCTCTCTGTGAGTCTTCAAATGCCAAAACCTGGTCACAATCTGGTGTGAACAAATCCAGACCACAATCAAGATCCTATGCGGGATAAATCTGTATTACGATTTCTGTGTTAATGGATATTAATCAGGTTAAATGGTCAAGTTCACACTTTTAAATTTTAAATCCAATCACAGATTTTGAGTTAAAATGATTAGTATCTACATAATTATTAAAGGCCCGTTCACAACAAGAACTATAACTATAAAGATAACAATAAAGATATCTTTTTGAAAATAGTACTAAATACAAAAGAGTAGACCACACCACAGCTATAACGAGAAACGATATCGTTGGGATCACTTTCAGAATGATTTTTTTCCAGCTGTTGAATGATAAAACACTGACAGCTAATCAGAATCCATTCTAGTTAAAGAGCTTGCGCATTTAAAATGGAAAATGACATTGCAAAGTTAATTGTCGAGGTCCAGAAAAAGTCAAAGACCCTTTTCAAGGATGCTTTAAAGAAAATGGATATATTACATTTACCATTTAGCAGACGCTTTTATCCAAAGCGACTTACAAGGGGAGCAGTTAGGGGTTAGGTGCCTTGCTCAAGGGCACTTAAGTCATGGTATCGAAGGTGGAGAGAGTGCTGTTCATTCACAATCCCCACCTTCAATTCCTGCCGGCGTGAGAATCGAACCAGCAACCTTTAGATTACAAGCCCGACTCCCTCACCATTAGGCCACAACTACCGCCCAATAATTGGTCAAACCCTCAGAATAAATGGTTAGAAGTATTAACGATGAGTGGCTAGCAAACAGCGTAACATAAAATCACCTCAGTTATCCAGCACTAGTTTCGACAACATTGTCTTGCAGTGAAAAAGACAAGGCTTTTTTTTTTTATTCCACTATATTGACTTTGTCTGCCAGATTCACTGTTAGATTAGAAGTAATTATACTAGCTATTCACTCGAAGCATGCTGCTGGTTAAAGCCGTGTAAATGCAACAAGAACAGCAAAAACACGTTGTTAACATTTTGAAACCGCAGCACGTGAATAAACAGATCGTTACTGTTCGCTGGTGTGGACACAAATATATTTATCATTCTTGGTGTGAATGGGCCTTGAGGCTGTGAAATGATTATAATCTCTTAATTCTGGTTGAAATAACCATCCCACAAGTGAATAAACATTGATTTCATATGACATGTGACTCAGTCCGAGCACTATAAATATTTCAGTCCTCCTCATTTTTGCTCTTGGGTATTAAATTGATGTGATATGTGTATTTCAGCTGCTGATGGAGAGGAGTTTGTCAGTGTTCTTACTGAGCTACTCTTTGAGCTCCACGTTGCTGCAACTCCAGACAAACTGAACAAAGTACAGCCACACTTACTCACACACACTTATGCATTTCCACATGCAACACAAACATGTACTTGCTCTCTCTCCAACACACAAACACGCATGTTATTCACAAGCACAAACAATAATCAAACCATGTGCTCTGCAGGCCCGTATAAAAGCTCATGATTGGGTGCGAGAAGTGGAACAATCCCTGGAAGTTGTCAAGAATGTAACGGAGGTATTAAAGGACGAGTGCTCCACCCCTTGCACCGCTCCAGAAAAGGAGGAACAAAAAGAAGAAGAAAATAAAGAAGAGGGAGAGAACGAGAAAAATAATACAGAAGACGGAAACCCGGATGCTGTTGAAGTGAGAAATGTTTTGAATGTGTCGTTGAGTCTGAGCTATATATAGACTGCATGTATATATATATATATATATATGTTTCTTATGCTCTCTTAGGGGGCCGTACACACAGAATGGGTTCTGCACTATTTCTTTCCATTGTTTTTCTCATTGACTGTAAAAAAAACTTTAACTTTAACTTTGGAAAAATGAAGTAAATATGCCAGAAATGTTTGTTTCCGGTTATGTAATTCGGGGCCCAAGTCTGTGCATAGGTGATGCTGATGTGGAGCCATACTCCCACCCCCCATATTTTGCAGGCTCAATGACAGCTGTCAATCATGACATGATTAGAAGGGCTGCCAACTCACTCAATTGACGCTGTTCTTATGCCACATGTCTTTTCTCTCTGCAATTTAAAAGAAGTTTAAAAAAAAAAAAAATGCTTCTCTAAACCTTCCACTGATCTGCCTCTTGCGTTTTTAACAGCAAAAACACATTCTGTGTGAACTGGCCCTTAGGCCGGTTTATTTATTTGGATTTAGAATTTATTTATTTGAAAATATTTGAATGTTAATATGTTTCAGTAATTTATTCCTGTGATGAAAGCAGAATTTCCAGCAGCCATTACTCCAGTTATTAGTGTCTACTTAAAGGGATAGTTCACCCGAAAATGAAAATTGTGTCATCCATTACTCACCCTTATGTTGTTCCAAACCTGTATGAGTTTCTGTCTTCTGTTGAACACAGAAGAAGATATTTTGAAGAATGGTGGTGACTTCCATATTATTTTTTCCTACTATGGTAGACAATGGTTACCATTAACCATTTGATTAACAACATTCTTTAAAATATCTGAAACTGTGAACAGGTTTGGAACAACTTGAGGATGAGTAAATGATGACAAAATTTTCATTTTTGGGTGAACTGTTCCTGTAATATTTTTGTGGATATATATATATATATATATATATATATATTTTTTTTTATTTATTTTTTTCAGAATTCCTTGATGAATAGAATTTTGAAAAGCATTTATTTGAAATATAAACATTTTGTTACTTAAACTTTACTGTCACTTTTGACCAATTTAATGCATCCTTGCTGAATAAGAGTATTACTTTCTTTAAAAACAAAAACGTGTATGTTTGTGTATGCAGAAGGTGTATCTGTCATCAGTGGGCAGTCTTGCTGAGGTGACCGCTCGTAGTATAGAACAGCTACACAAAGTGGCTGAGCTGATTTTACACGGACAAGAGCTGGAGAAGCCAGCCTGCCAACAGGCCAGTATACTAGTCAGGTGAGTTCCTCAGCCATTTCCATAATATGTTATTGGAAAGGTCCTTTTATTAGCTGTTTAGTAACTGTTCTGTATACCCAGGTTAACCAGTGCCATGTGTAAGGAGGTCGGATGCCTGGCCCGAAAGTTTTCGGACACATTACTGTCAGTAGGGGTGAGTCTGACTGACCCTAAACCTGGTCTTATTTGAACTATCAGTGGATGTTATGGTGAAGAAACTTCAAAATTGAATAACTAATAGCTCCACCTCTGAAATGACTTTCCCTCTTGGTTAATACTTTGGACGCCTTCTGTTGATGCCCTGTTATTTTTCAACCCCTTATGACTTCTCATACAGAGATATTTCATGATCACGATCGGTTCCTGTCAGATTAAACATGTGATGTTATATGTGATAAAAAAAAAGACATTAATTTTACTCGCATTGAGCATCTTTTATTTAATGCCAGTAATTTGCCAGTGATTTTGACATTTGAATTTGAAATGCATCACATCGTGGAAGTAATCCAGGTTGTATATGGTCTATTTAAAAAAATAAAATTAAAAATGTTTTCATTAACTGAAATAAATCTGCAATAAAATAATGATTCTAGATAGAAAAATTAAACTTAAGAACTAAATGATTGCTAAAAAAACAACTACTAAATCAAAAACTAATGAAAGCTAATAAGAAATAAAAAAATAAGAACTGACAAAAACACATAACAAAATTACAAAAACTTAAAATTTAAAAGAAAACTGAAAATATACAAATAAAAAATAATTAAGAATATTATTAAACAAATAATATTAAAACGACTGAGTCACTCACTGAGCCAAAAATGTCTATACATTTTTTTTTTTCTCATGATGTTTAAAATTAACGTCCTCCTGTTTTTTGTCTCTATTTGTCCCTATAGAATCAGAGAAAGGCAGAAGAATTAAATCCTCTAGTGGACAGTGTGATGCTGGAGGTAAAACTGAATGATTCTTTTCATAATGCACAGCTAACAAATGATTAGAAGGCTATATGGGATTTTATGATGGTGATGATTATAATAATGACAACCCATCATGTTGCAACCCGTCTTGTTTCCCCAGGGCTGTAATAGCACTACCTACATCCATAATGCATTCCAGCTGCTGTTGCCTGTTCTTCAGGTATCACACATCCAGACCAGCAGAACCACGGTCAAGGTCAAGCGAGCCCCAGAACCGGCATCCACAGAATAGTGCCTTCATTCTGTATGTGTATTGTGTTTAGGTATGTTGCTTCAATATGAGAGCTTAAACCAAAAAAGTGCAATTCTAGTCTATATATAGACTCTTACAAAGAGATAATTAAGAAAATAAGATTGAAACTCCTAACTTATTTAGGAAGCTGCTTAATTATGTATCATCCTCTTGATACTATGTCCATTTTTTTAAGTTACATTACTAAGAATGATTATTAATCATGTTTTGCATTGTCTGAGCAGATTTAGAGCTCCAACTGTCATTCACCTAAATTAATCAATCATACACAATTACAGTTTTGAATAAAATGGATCAAGAACATAATCTGTAATATAAATGATAAACTAAAGACTGAAATTATTAGTACAGTAATGTTTTATTTTTTGAAAATGTTCAGTTCTCACTGTTCTCAGTACATCACATGATCTTCATTAGACATTATGTTATCATTGAGGATCAAGAGGATAGTTTGTTTTAAGGTGAATGGAAGATTAAAGTTCGAAAGCAAGTGAAGATGAAAAGTGCTTTATGGAAACATAAATAGTAGTTTTAATAGCCACAAGAGCTTTAGACTGGTGTTATATACAGTAATTAAAAAATCACATTAGTGTAGTAGCCATGCTAACTAAATGGCTATTAGAAAACCAAGCAATGGTCCCTCTCAGTTTTACAGCATTGCGCAAATAGACACTTTTGAGCCTGTTCGAGTCACATTATTCCACATTGTGATTATTATCAATGTTCCTGTGGTTTAGATAAAGGAACTGTAATACACTGTTCAGTCATTTGCAGATCTGTGGAAGAATCAGCTTCTAAACACACTTTTGTTTCACTGTTAGTGAGGAAATTGCATAGACTTCCATTGATTTTTTTTCAATGTAAAATATTCCCCTAAACATAACCCTCAAAGAAACATGAGCAAAACACTAGATTGAAATAAAAACATGTGTTTGGCTGATTTATAAGCCCTTTTAACTGTAGTGAGGACCAGTAAAATGTTCTCACCAGTTGTCATATTATTTCACTATACAGTATACATACGTTAGGACATTTGTTCTTCAGAATAATTAGCCAAACCTGTACACAATACAATAACTTTTTGCAATACAAGAAATGTTTACAGTTTTGAGATGCTTTTTGCCTTTCAATAATTCTGTTATAATGTGTATAGTGGAAGCCCATATATGAAAAGCCAGAAGTTGAGCGTAATTTCCCATCCAACGACAACGGCTTAAAGTGTGCTCACGTTTATCAATCGTAATTAACTGTTCAGCGAATCTTTACGATCGGAATCGAGTAGTTTCAGAAGGAATTTGCGTGTTTAGAATTTTAGCTTGAGGGCTAAAGTTTTCACCACACAAATTTTGCATCTGGTTCAAGTTGGTCATGCGAACCGAATCAACTGAAAGCTTCTTTGGAAGAAGTGTTTCGTCAATTGCATGTCGCAATTAACATAATTGCGTAATGACAACATAACTCATACTCTGAATTACGCGATTCTATGGTAGCACACCGTCAACGCCAAAATCAGTCTGTAGTGAACGTTTTTTTTTTTTTTTTAAATAAGTGACAATTTCATAATTAAGGTAATTACAACATGGTGTGAACACACTTGCACTATTGACAATGAAAGTTGGTTGTGTGTGTGTATGTGTGTACAGGTTTAGAGTACATTGTGGGGACGAGTGTCTATTTCAGTGACTGCCCTTCTAGAACTGCTAACTTCATTTACAGTCCCTTCTAGCGTAATGTTATTCTCAGGAGAAATCATGTCAAAAGTTAACCTGCCCCTGTCGTGTATTTAAATAAATAAACTTTACATTTTATAAAGTGCCTCCGCTGTTTCTCGTGGATTTAAAGGGTTAAAACTCCCCATCTCCTTCATGGCTGGAATAAGAAAAGTTGCTTCGATGATGCAGGTAAGCTGAAGATGGAAAAATAGAGAAAGGGGGTGTGGTGTAAAATGAGAAAAATATAACAAATGAATAATTCTGCTGCTACATTCACGAATGAGAGACTGGAAACGTCACTTACTTGATGTTTCACAGTTGCCCTGTGCTGCCAGATCTTGGTGGTTTTTAAAATCTGTAAAAATAACCATTTTTTTTTATTAAAAACTAGAATTATCTTCTAGAATTATATAACCATTGCAACATCAGTCTTGCCAGGAGGCCATCTGTAGTGTAATTTATTCTGCCTCAAGCAACATACTGGCATCAAAGATCTATCGATCATCAGCTTGTGTCATACTCATTGTGATTGGATGAGACATTATGCAAGATTCAAAGAGTGTTTCAGGCCATACTGGATAGGAACTAGTAGTGACAACCAAATACTAAGAGTAGGCCTGTACCATCATCAGACATCAGACAGTGTTACATCAGCTGATGGATGAGGAAATTGATGTGGACATCTTTTTGAAGTATTAATCTGCTTTGTAAAGTCTCCACTTATTGTAGATTGAATTTAAAGCAAAAAATGCTGTTTAATATTCCAAACACATGACATGTTTGAGAGTTTTAAGGCATTTTTATCCAAATTAATAAGTTATCTCTATTATACCGAGGAAAACTAGACTCATACTCTATTTATATTTACCTTCTTTTGTTTCCGAGGCATTACATTGCTCCTCTTCCTCCTTTTCCTCTAATGGGGTCTCTAGAATCAAGTCAATTTTCAAGTCAGTTTTATTTGAAAAGGTCTTTTCACAATACACATTGTTTCGAAGCAGCTTTAAGAAAATCGATGTGATGTTAATGTTTTTAATGTCTTCAAGGGTCCTATTATGTTTTTGAAGTCTGTTAGAATAGGTTTGCAAGCTTGAATATTTTTTTCTTTTTCTCAAATATCATACATTATTGCAGTGTACTCTGATCTGAGTGTGTTTTTGATATGTCACAGCCCTTACCATCACTGCAAGTTTGACACACTGGCTGTATCTGAAAGCTTTAGGAAGCTGACTTGTTGCCTCGCTGCCTTATCAGGCATGTATAACATTGAAAATGAATGTGCCTTTATGCATACCTACCTTGGAATGCATCCTCCCAAGGTAATATTTTTAAGCTTTCAGACACAGCCACTACTAACGCAACTCTTGCCAGGCCTCGTCCTTTTTTAGCGCATGAATTATTTAAATGAGGAATATTGTGACGTGTACTTTCCCAGAGGAAAACTAGACATTTCAGAGCATTCAGAAACACTGCTTATAGAGAATGACTCCCTTTAGAGTGGAATGTTGCAGACCTTTTTTTCATGCTCAAACATTACACACTAAAGAAAGAAATGTAAAAATGTTAATGACAATGTAAAAAGCATAATATTACGCCTTTAATGTCTTCATGCCTTACAGTTGCATTTAGCAGAGCTGGGCGATTTTGCAAAATGTAAACAATCAAGCAGTTTTGCTCTACAGTATGCTTTATGGGACAATATATAATTTTAAATATATCGCAGAGTGATAATAGTTTATATTTTGTGAAAATATAAACAATCAAGGAGTTGAGATTTGTTATGTGACGTGTGTATTCTATACATAAAATATGTGTATTCAATGCTACAGCGCGTTTCTTGAAAGAATATGTAAATGTGTTATGTGTCTCATTCATACCTGTAATCTCAAAGATTGGTGACAATCCTAAAACATGAGAGACCATTATACAAAATTAAACACACATAATAGGAATACATGAATATACTGTATGAAACCAGGTCTTCCCTACACAACCTCATCTAGTTTATGCCGAATGTGGTTGTCTATACACCCATACGGAAGACATTTTGATTGATGTAGGCATCACAGTAGCATATTGCTGCAGGTTTAAAGGAATAACCCATCCAAAATAAAAGTTGAAATGACTTTCATTCTTCCAGGGAGCAAAAAAGTTATATATAACAGAATGCAATAAAAGAAAATGGTGGCCATGACTCACGAAAGGGCACACAAAACTATCATATGGCTTCCGAAGATTTGGAAGAATCACATATGATGCGTTTATGTCCTTTTTGGAGCTTGGTGTTTTTCTGGTCCTCATCCACTATATGGTCATGAGCAGCGTGAACATTTGCAAAACTATGATGTTCCACAGAAGAAAGAAAGTCATAAAGGTTTGTAACAACTTGAGGGGAGTAAATGATGACAGAATTTTAATCATGAGTGTCTCTTAAATTTCTCCAAGGACACTTCTCTTGTAATTATTGTACTCTATAGGTGCATCCCAATTTGCATACTAATGCACTATTCTGGGCCATTTTGTAGTATAAACAGTGTGATTAGTGTGTTCACACTGTCGCCGCTTTAATTATGTAGAGGAGGGTGAGCGGACTCCAATGTTGAATGACAAAATAACCATATAAAATTCATACATGGTAGAGCGTGTAGTGCATAAGTACATAGTGTGTACAAGTGCGTACACGCATTTGGGACACAACTTATGTCTCTCTGCATAAAAAGACATGTCCAAATACTTACTTTTCTTGCACATTAGGTCAGCTACCTTGAGCTGGATTTCTGTGAAAGGTATAGATTGTGAGTTAGTGGTTTGGAGTTAGTCAGTGCTGGTTAAAGCATGCAAGGTTACTTTATAGCATTATGATAAAGCACAAATTTCTTCTGAGTAAAATAACTGCAGTATGATAGAACAGGATGTTTGTTTACCTTCCGCGCTGTTTTGAATCAAAGAGATCTCAGAGAATACATCGTCATCATCTATATGAGAGAGACAGAAATATATCAACCTTCAATAACTGTAACTGTGAAACAGGTAAAGGTTTTATGAAACTATATAAAATATGACACAAGTCTATTAGCAAGCCCTAGTGTCTGGTAAATATAGTCAGAACACTTATTTCTTCACTTGAAAATACTAAAATTACATAATAGTATAATAAAAACCAATAGTAATAAAAGATAAAAAATTAAATGTAACAAAATTATTTTACAAAAAAAAAATGCATTAGCAATTTTTTTTTTTTTGGGGGGGGGGGGGGGGAACAACAATATGCCAATGGTAATATGGTATTCTTCCTTGAAAAACCAAAATATCATATGTTATTATGGATTTTATATCAAATATTTCAAATACCACTGATATCATTACTGTACTGCCACAGTTTATTTACAAAGATGGAGAACCTTTGCTTTAACAAGGACACATTTACATTTACATTTATTCATTTGGCAGACGCTTTTATCCAAAGCGACGTACAGGACATAAACACTTGCTTACCCCTCGTGCTGCATATTGGTATGGTCACATTAGGGACATTGTTCATCACTGAAAGCAAAAATTAGAAAATTAATTTGCTGTAATGTCTGATCTGTGTTTGTGTTTTCCTTGAGTTGGACTTTGAGTAAGTTTTACATTGTTCTCAGTCGTTTTCTTTATTCTGTTGTCTTATTATCTTGTTTAGTCCCAGTGTGTCCCGGTGTATTTATAACCCTGTTTTTGATTCAGTTTTTGTCTGATTGCGCTGCTACATTGTAGTTGTTGTGATTCATGTTACCTTGAGAAGTTCTATTTTGAGTTTGATCTTATTAAGAAGAACTGCTTGCAACTAGATCGAGCTCTTTTATTTCTGTGTTGTTTCAACCCAAGGGTGACATTAGAATAATCATAGAAAAGCTTTGCAATTATATAAACTTGTTAGTGTCACTCACAATTATCCGTTTGCGTGCCGAGCTGATGTCCACTGGCTGAAACCGGCACAAATGTGAACAATTGGGACTTTCCTAAAGGGAAAAGATTCAGATAGATTAATCAAATGTGATGACCATTTGCACTGTCAATTGTATTATAATGGATTCCAATCTGAACACCCCAGTGTCAAATAACTGTTGGGTCTGACTAGATTTGTTTTGTAGAAGTGACACTCACTAGGTTTGCTCTTGAAGATCAGGCAGCCCGCACTCAATAGCGTCACCACAACCACAGTTAGTACCAGAGCCAACCACACCGAAGTGATCACACACCAGCCTTCTAAGAACAAGGAAATTAAGTACAATAGCAACAGAACATGTAACAATTAGAGTACAGCGAAACACAATACATGAATGAAACATGAAAAACAATACCGCATACAATATTGCAATGCTTAAACCTCAGAAGCTCCAAGTTTGCACGATTTCCTAGTCTTAAAAGTCTTGCCAAGTTCATTTTACACTTACATGAACTCAAGTGACCTTGCATGAGTCTGGCAGTGCTGTCTGAAAGCATTTGTGGATTTGGAAAAGTCAAACACTGAATAGACTGGCTTGATGTATTGCTATAATATATTTATCAAAAGTTAGGTTGAATTATGAAGTCCTGCTGTCTCCTTCCATGCCCAAATCAATAGACAGGATAAAAGACAGTCTCGGCTCTCGTTCAGAGGGAATTTATGAGGGAGGTAGAGATGCTTGGGTGAGAACGATTTACTGTTTTTGGACAAATATATTTGATATGTTGTAATCAGCATGGCTGAAAGAAATATATATAATAAATATTTTATTTTGTATTATAAAATGTGCTACAAGACCAAAAAACGTATAAAGCAGCTATTTTCTATTTTTGCGCTGAAGTTTTTTTTATTTTTCCAAAAAAGCACACACACACACACACACACACTTGTGTGTATATGGGTGTGTATATATGAATATATGTATATATATATATGCTTTACAATATGATTTTAAATAATATCTATATCTATTTTATATATATATATATATATTATTTTAAATCATATTGTAAACATTAAAGTAGGGTAAATAAATAATTATTTCTGAAAGTTTTCTGAATGTGCAAAAAAAAATATTCCAAAAAATTTTTTTTTTTGGTTATGTGAATGTTAAAGGAACATTCCATTTTATCATTTTGCAAACATTATGGGATATTACTCTTGAATGTTCTCTGAATGTTCTGAAACATTTAGAAAAACATTACGATGTCCATCTAAAACGTTTATAAAAAAACGTGTTTAGTGAACGATGAATAAATAACATTTTTGAACATTATTAACTTTGACTGAATGTTAGATTAACTTTACTGGAAGAATGTTTGCTCATAACTTCAAGAGAAACAGAATGTTAGCAAAAGTTCTGAGAACATTCCCTGTTATGTTATTATTATTATTTTTTTTTTAATTATTTTGGCCCCTTTGTGTTAAAATCTGGTTTGATAACGTTTGTCTGTGTAGTATTGTGGGAGACAACAGAGTTTTCTGACCGTTTCTCACCTTTTTTTGTTTGTGTAACTGATAATGCAGCAGATCTTGCTGATTCATTGTGATCCTGGTAGTAAAAGAGGAAACTGCTGCTAGTTGTTTGGCACTTAAGCTCAAGTGTAGAAGCTGTTGCTTGGAAAGATGTTGTAGCTGTTTTGAGTGAAGAGCTGATTGGTTTGGCGGAAGAAGTGGTTTGTAAAATGGAGGTGTTTTGTCTCGGAGGATTGGTGTTTTCTTGTGTGGACATGTTCAGATCTGGACATGTGCTGTTGTCTGGTGGGAGGTAGCAGTAGAATCTCTGGTCATTTTGGGGTCCAGTGTATAGATCAGTGTTGTTGAGAAACGCAAATACACTAATGCTCCATCCAGAGAGATTGCCTGCCTTCATTGTCAGAACCACCACCACATCCTCTCCTATGAAATGTACAACATGCACATAGTTATCATTATTATTGATTATTGTTGTAAACGATAAACAACAAACAGCAGTAAATTTCACAAATAAATAATAATAAATCTACCTGACGGTGAGGTATTGTTGTGGAGAAGTTGCAAATCCATTTCAGCCTTACACAGATACCATCCTTCATCAAGTCTGTGTCGACTGCTGGCATTCGTGAGTTCTGTTGCACATGGAGGGTCAGCCTGACCACATACTTGTGCATCATTTTCAGGTGTGCAAGGGTCAAAGGGCTCACAGAGAAACTGAACTTGTGATACGTCTGAGAGGAAAAAAGAAGAAGAAGAAAATGCTCTTCAGATTTTAAGTCATGCACAATACCTACATTCGCTGAAAAAGAAAATCTTTTAAGTTTAAGTAGTCTATGTATTCATGTTGGTTTTACAGCATTGTATTTTATGGAATATTGCAGCATTTATTATAAATAAATTATTTTATATATATATATATATATATATATATATATATATATATATATATATATATATATATATATATATATATATGTATGTATGTATATATAATTCATATTTATATATATATATTTAATCTTTAGTCAAAATAACTTTTGCGTTCCCTCGCAAAGATGTTTGTTTTCCCACGTAAAACTTTGCGTTCGCACGCAAAGATATTATCGTTCCCTTGCAAAACCTGTTGTGAGCTCGGACAAAACCTTCCTGTTTAATGTCCCTCTGGCTGGCAGTAGTGTTTATTAAGTCAGCTCGAGCATTAATACACACAAATGATTGCGCGGCACATTTAGAGTTTGAACTTTGACTCAAATATAAAGAAATGCGGTCAGTGCTTAAGGAGTTCAGTAAAGTTGGCAATATATTCACATATTCGAGCTTCCCGGATCAATAACTAATTAAACGTTGTTAAAACACAAATGCAGCTATTTCCAATCAAAGTAACATAACGAGCTACAACAACCCAATTTTCCTCAAATGTGCTTTACAATATACAAATTTGTCTATACAAGCCGGCGGCGAGACAAGGAACCGTCTAAAAAGTGCAAAACCCAAAACCCTTTTTCTCATTTTATAATATGATATTATGAAAAACGCTCAATAACTTCACTGTAACACGTCACTGCTCTCCTGCTGGTTGTAGTAGAACACTTAGTTTGATAAAAAAAAATTATATATAACTTTTATGATTATTATGAAACAAAATCAATCACCGTTAATAGTAAAACATCTAATAACTTGTAATGCCACCAAATTCAGTAAGCAATTATCATGCTGATCCATGCTGGTTGTAAGTATGTAAACTGCATAATCATCATTTTGTAAAGAAGGCCTTTTTGTGCAATTTGCCAAGCTTTTACCTTTAAGTGTAACCAGCATTAGAGCAGTGATGTTTTAACTGAGTTTTGTTACACTATGTGTGTAACATTGAAGTTATTAATGACTATTTTTGTAGAAATGGTTTTCTGATTTTGCACTTTTCAGACGGTCCCTTCGGACTTGTCTCACCGCCGCCTGCTGATAGAGACCAATTTATATATTATAAAGGTTGTTTGAGGAAAATCGGGTTGTTGTAGCTCGTTGGAAATAGCTGCACTTGTGAAAAAAGAAAAACGTTTTTGAAAATGCACGTGAAGCATTGCGAACGGCATAATCAAATTATAAACAATGGTGAAATATAAAAGTTCTCATTAATTTTGATTTCACATAAATAAAACAACATATATTTTGAGTTTATTGCAAAATATATCTGTCAGCTCAAGTCCACTACACTTTAAGGCCCGGGTATGCTTCTTTTCCCGCGTTACGCTCCGTCTCGCGCACGGGTGAGCGCGAAGAGACTCCTTTGCACGTGAGCGCGGAAAGACTGGGCTCATGCACACGCATATGGAGGACCAGGAGTGCCACATTAAAATAATACGATGAATCAATTAATTCATTTAATAATTCACACATAAAAATGTAAATAAATAAATCACTTTTAAATAGGCAAATAAATAGACGTATTTAAAGTTGTTTATTTAATTCCTGTTTTTAAACGTAGATTAATAGAACAATAAAAAAATACATTTGTAAATCATTTTAAATCTCTTTTTAAATCGCCTTTTAAATGGCTTTTTAAATCGCTTTTTAAATGGCTTTTTAAATCGCTTTTTAAATGGCTTTTTAAAACGCTTTTTAAAAAAAGGATTTGCCAATTGCTTTTCTCTCTCAGTTTGCCAAATGCTTTTCTTTATCCATTTGTCAATCAAGTGCTAAAATGCCATTGGACAGTCCACACGTGGGAGCAACCAATCAGCTTTCGCCTCCATTTGAAGACCCGCCCCTGTCTACAAGAGTTCGAGCAACGCGATGTCAGGTGAATGCTAAATGTGTTTTTAGAAGTGTTGTAGATGATTTGTTAGCTTTAGCTTATTTTTGCGAAAGAACTTCTCCTCTCGATTATCATTTTATATGTAAAAGAGTTTTTCAGTTGAGGGAAGACGCGGCTAACGGCGCGGATAATTGTGCTTGTACAATAAATGGACGGATTTGGGTTCAGTTTAAGGTCATTCAGCGACTCCGCGGCCCTCACGCTATGATTGAACTTCCAAGCGTTCTCGAACAACACCAGTCGTTGATGTACCGGCAGAAGAGACAGCAGGATTTATTGTTGTGTCGCTGAGGACAGTCTGACGAAAACCATTATAACCTCTCCAAACACGTTCAGATTCGCCTGACACTTTGCGTGATCGCGTTGCTCGAACTGTCTTAGGAGGGGCGGGTCTTCAAATTGAGGCGAAAGCTGATTGGTTGCTCCCACCTGTGTACTGTCCAATGGCATTTTAGCACTCGATTGACAAATGGATAAAGAAAAGCGTTTGGCAAACCGAGAGAGAAAAGCAATTGGCAAATCCTTTTTTTAAAAAGCGTTTTAAAAGGCGATTTAAAAAGAGATTTAAAATGATTTACAAATGTATTTTTTTATTGTTCTATTAATCTACGTTTAAAAACAGGAATTAAATAAACAACTTTAAATACGTCTATTTATTTGCCTATTTAAAAGTGATTTATTTATTTACATTTTTATGTGTGAATTATTAAATGAATTAATTGATTCATCGTTTTATTTTAATGTGGCACTCCTGGTCCTCCATACGGTCCGGTCACAAAAATCAGCTGCACAGAGTCAAAGCTAGTCCATAGTCTAGTCTAGTAAATATTTCTTGCTTGCGCCGACTGAAAACATTTGAGAAACATCATGAGGAGAGACTCGGACATTGTAGTACTGAACATTGAACGCTCTATGCTTGTGGATTTGGATAAAACAGGTAATCTCTTTGATACCGTGTTTGAACTTGTCGAGGTCTATTAAATTCTTCTTCTTATTTTTATGCTACTTTTATTATGAAATTATTGCAATCACTGCATAGCCGGCGCGCTGCGAGGATTAGATTAGATAGTTTACTCCTCATCAGCTTGTTTAACACGAAATACTTCTCGAATCACCAAAAATACTATTTCTTTCTCACTATGGACCACAAGAGAAATATTCAGAAAATGAATTAGATTCATCTTGCAGTCTCTAAGAGAACATGAGTCGTAAATACAGCGACAGATCCCAGCTCAGTCATTTTTTACTTTCAGTTTCTGTGGTGAATACTTAATTGTGAGAATTCTTCAACTCTTATGCAAAGTTTGAAAATTGTTTGTGTGATATCCACTGGCTCGCCTTAATGGTTTAAAATGGAAATATTTTCAATATTGAGACATGGCATTTTCACCAGTTGTTCGCAAAATGGCTTACACTGATTCACATATCCGCCTGATTTCCTGTGATAATATAATTCAGTGAAATAAATGAGTGAATAAACAAAAAGCAAAAAAGTTAAACTTAAACTTGTTTGCTCAAAATTTCTGATGAGGGTACAAGAAAACGTTGTGTACCTACAAAAAAGAAAAAAAGTTTTTTTCTAACTCGAGTCAAATGTCGCCCATGTATGTATGTATGTATGTGTGTATATAACATTATAGTATTTAGAGAGCATAGAAAGATCTCCTCAATTACGCAATGCTTCATGGGAATGGGCAGAGCTAAACAGCTATTTTCCACTCTCTGATTGGTGTAATTTTCCTTATGCATCATGGGAAATGTAGTTTTCCACAAGGAATTCCAAAGTTAAACATGATTATTTTAAAATTAAGCTTAAATAATACAGTTGTTGGCTTTACCAGAGACAAATGCCATTAATTAACATCCTTGTTGCTCACAGTAGGTCTGTCTTTAAAGGTTTATGTTATTGTTCAAAATTAATTTCCCTATGGAGAAAATGAATTAAGTTTTTACTTCCAGGACCCGACTGTTGCACTATATCCACTTTTTTCTGAACGCGAAAGTCTCGCCCGACTCGTACTAGAATGCTTTACATTTCTGGTCTCCAGTTAGTCTAGTCAAATTAGCGTATTTTCCGAGCTGAAAATGCATTGTTAAACCAATGAAAATGGCTTTAAAAGTACATGGCTCCAAAGGGCCATCACTTTACAGAGTAGCAATGACTGTCTTTCGTTAACGCCTCACTCATCGAATTTTAGCAGTGCGTAGATGACGCAAAGCTGTCCAAAGTTAGCTGCACTGAAAAACGTATAGTATGAGCACTCATATCCTACATGCAGCTCCCGATTGGGATGAAGTTCAGGGGATTTTGTACTCTGATTGATTATAACCCACATATACCTTCTTTGGGGAATATATTAACTTAAGTGCTGCAAGCCATGCTCGTTTGCTCTTGCCAGTCTAGCATAAATTGCAGTGCATATGGCGCTGTATGCAGACATTCTCTTCAGATTCGCTGGTGCTCAAAACACGTACTTAGCAAGAATTTCTTCAGTTTATTGCTGTTATGTAGCAGCCAACAACAAGACAGCTTAACCCTGCACACATTTTTATTAATGTTCAAAAAGTTTCCATTTAGTTCATTCAAACGCTACTTTTACCCTGTTCCTTCGGAGACCGGCAGGACAGCATGCAAATGGAAGTTGGAATTCCTCATCGTTTACTCAGGAAAAAGGTGGATAGCAAATGACAACAATCCAACGATCTAATCAAATCCTGATGGACAAAATCACGTTTTCTTGTTCGAAAAGCCGTTTTACTCAGACGGAATCCCACAATAGGGGAAGAAAAGACCATAGCACATTCCATTTCATGCCAACTTTAAGAATTTTTAAATTTTAATAAGCAGTTTTGTTTAAATTCAATTAAAAAATTATCATTTTAAAAATAATATTAAAAGACTATGGCAAACTAGTTTAGTTTACTTTATGATTTCAGGACATATTTTTGACTTCATGCCCCCGAGAAATATCGAAATGATTATGTTATAAAAGATTAATAATCTTAATAATAATCCATTTAAGTCATTGTATGTATGCATTTATTTATTTTTTTAAAAAATGATTTTCTTAAATTAATAGATAATTAAAAACTTTGCCGCCAGTTTGATTGACAGGCGATCTAACCAATCATTACTCAGAATCTGCCATTTTGTCAGGGGAGTATATAGTTAACTTTAGTGAAATTGAACTTGAAAAATTGTGTGTACTCACGTCTTTCCGGGCTTGAAACAACATTCCTTCTGATGTTCATTCATGTTTATTTGATGCTATAAATAAACTAGTGTGAAGAGATGGTCGGTTCACGAGCCGTTTGAAGGAGCTACAGCCACTATATGGTATTTATTGTTTAAACTTAAAAAATGACAATATATGAAATGTGAAACTTTCATATCGAAAGTAACCTGCTCTGTCTTGTCTTTTGACTCGTTGTCAATGTCCTCTTTGGACAGTGTCCCGCGATGTATTTTTCACCTCGTGAGAACATGATGTGTGGCGTGAGAGCGGCTTGTCAGACAAAGCAACAGTAACTAAATAATTAGTAACTACTATATTTGTCTTTGCGAAGGGTCAATTGACTTATCGTTCATCCGATATCTCACCTAAATCAGTATTCATAATAAAGCATTACTTAAACTCTACAAACACTAACAGAACAGGTTTAAATGGGTTACAGCAAAAACTAAAGCTATTCTCATTTGCACATTTGTGTATATCTGACACCTTTGTCACAAATGTACAACTGTAATCTTTTGAGAAGTTGCTCTTCCTGTTTTTTCAAACACAAGAGTGGTTTTCTGTTACTGTTGGGAAGTTAGAGTGACATTTCCTGTCTAAAAGTTAAAAACCTAACAAACCGTACAAAAAAAGTTTTATACTGTAGACGTACATAAGGTTATGGCTTTTAAAACACACACACACACACACACACACAGGTTTGTTTTGCTATCTTAGTGAGGACATTCCATAGGCGTAATGGTTTTTATACTGTACAAACTGTACATACTATCCCCCTTCACTAACCCTACTCCTAAACCTACCCATCACAGAAAACATTCTGCATTTTTACATTTTTAATAAAACATTGTTTAGTATGTTTTTTAAGCTATTTGAAATATGAGACGCATGAAATGTCCTCATATTTCATGTTAATTCGTAATACCAGTATAATACACATGTCATTATTCACATTTGTGTCCTCATAACTCACAAAACACACACACACATTCAGTGGATTTTGATACCATGATACCATGTCCAGACCAGCCAACTGTTTTAAAGTTAAATATTGTTGGATGACATACCCAAGGTACATTAACAATGCACTATATCGTATATCTCTAAAAGACCTGGACAATACTGAAGTGTACTCATGCTGTCAATCAAACATTTCCTTCTGAACACGCTTTTCTCGTAAACACACGTGCTCACAGAAACACACACCAGTGTCACATTACCCTCACCTACGTTTGCTCGAGGACCCCAAACCCTCTTCCTCGGCTATTTTTACTTACTTGGAAAAAACTCTGGTAGGCACAAGATGAAGGCGAGAAAGAAGACGATGCTGAGTTTGATGGCACCCGATCTCGTCATGGTAAAAGACAGTGATGACTGCGCTGCTGTAAGGTCACCAACCTCTCAACTTGTTGACTGTACATTGGAAATCTGACACAATCTCACATCTCACCCTTTATCTTATTTAGTCCGAAATTTAGATTAAAATAATCCTAAGTACTTCACCTACAGATATTTTCAGTGTGTCACCTTCAAAACTAATTAACACTGTCTAGATTACACAGATGATCCGTTGTACCACTTCCTGCTTGTCTTCCTGTTTTGTTCAATCTTGAAAACAGAGCAAAGAAGGACATTTTTTAGGTTGTTCATGTATTTGCTTGTCTCACAAAGGATTCAAATCATTGCAGACATTAATTTAGAGCTACATTTGTGTTTGCCAACCTGTTTTGTCTAATGCACCCCTACTTTTGCATTGGGGCTAAATTACTGTATTATCGACCTCAAATTTGGTCAAAGCGGTGTTTTTTTTTTAAAAACTAACAAAAAAAAAAAACATTATGCTTGAAGTCATGTAGAATGATCTTATCCTTTCTCATTGTGTTTGTATATATATATATATATATATATATATATAAAAGATTACTGTATTTGTGACAGTATATTTAACTACTATTTCACAACAATATCACAACAATCTTTCATTTGAAAGCCACATTTCTAGCATATGTAAAACCGCATTCTTCCATCTTAAATTGCGATATATGCTCTCAATGACAAATGCGGAACAGCTAGTTCATGCGTTTATGACCTCGAGACTAGATTACTGTAATGCTCTACTGGGTGGTTGCCCTGCTAGCGTGATAAACAAAAAACAATCTTCCTAGCATTGTTCGGGAAGCAGACACACTCTGTCAGTTTAAATCTAGACTAAAAACGCATCTATTTAACCTGGCATACACATGACGCACTATAAACTTTTGTCTTCATATCCGTTAAAGGATTGTTAGGCTGCATAGATCAGGTCAGCCGGAACCGGGAACACTTCCTATAACACCAGATGTACTCGGTACATCAGAAGAAGAATGGCCTCTACGCTAATTTTTTGTCTCTTTGCTTATCCCGAGGTTTACCAATTAACGTGATTGGCTGGATCCGGGCCGTGTCCGGGTCGGACGGGGAACCTGTGCCTGTGTGCGGCAGCAATGTGGCCTGTGGTGTCGGCGGAGACTGTGTTAACTAGCTCATCCTTTGTTAAGACCTTACCGACTCATCAGCCAGTGGCACATATCCCAACAAACCGTCCCATACCGGCGTGATCAAAAAGATCTTAAACTAGATGGAACTAGATTAAATATTTTGACTGTTGCGATCCTAAATCGGTTTAATGACCCGTAACTCTGCCTGAGTATCGGACAAGTGTTCACTGTTGGCCAGAGGAGAACTGGCCCCCCGACTAAGCCTGGTTTCTCCCAAGGTTTTTTTCTCCATTTGTTGGAGTTTTGGTTCCTTGCCGCTGTTGCCTTTGGCTTGCTTACGTTGGGGACACTTGCTTGATAATCAGCAGTGTTTTTGATATGCCTGCATTGGTGCCGTTGTATGCGAACTGAGCTGAGCCGGACGATTACGTCACTGTTTTCTGCAGTGCTGATATACATAAATTAACTAGACTAATAACTATTGATATTTGCAACGGAATGAATCAATAATATATAGAATAAGCAGCACAATGACACCCTTTTCTTATTAATGTAAAGCTGCTTTGCCACAATCTGCATTGTAAAAAGCGCTATATAAATAAAGATGACTTGACTTGACTAACAATACAACATACATTTATGGTAGTATATAATATTATTATATTATAAGTGTTATCTGAAACAATGGCCTCTGTCATCTCTTGGATATTGTTAAACCAATCTACATATTAATTTTTCATTTGTTATTATTTTACTTAAAAATATTATTTGATTAATTTTTTAATCTGTTGACAGCCCTGAAATTTTGTTGGTGTTTCTTTTTTACAGGTTTATCAAAGCAAAATCAATGAAATGTTTCGAGGTACCTTTGGCTCACACATACATAAACTCTTGATGGAATATTGGAGTATGGAGTATTGTGTGTGTGTGTGTGTGTGTGTGATGGAGCCTGAAGGACATTCCTGCTGCAAAGCAAACAGGTTTGATCAGGCACAGGAGCATCCGGTTATCATGTCAGGGCAGGAGGAAGGTTCTCATCAGGACCCACACTGGGATTAGGAGAGCTCTCAGCACCAAGCACCTTATCAGCATCATCCAGTGAGAGGACTACTGCTGCATTCAAACCCTTTGAGCTGTCTGCTGGGGGATTTAAACTCACACCAAAATATGATGTAACAATGCATTCAAAAATTGTTTTTAAAAAAAACTGAGTACCTCAGTGCTTACCAAAGCTGCATTTATAAAAACAAAAAAAGAAGAAGAAGCAGACAGTGGCCATGTGGCGATCACTACACCAGGAAAGGAGAGGCTTTCGTGTACACTTCATCTAAGAGTGAGGATCCAGTCCAAACTACCCACCCATCCCCATATAAATATTATAAGGAGGATGTCACTGCAGATGTTCTCTGGTGGTTATATATATATATATATATATATATATATATATATATATATGTATATGTATATGTATACACACACGCATATATATGTATATGTGTATGTATTTGTGTGTGTGTGTGTATATATATATATATATATATATATATATATATATAAATTAAATTAAGAAAAAAATTAAGACCACCAATAGCATATGAAACTTTAATATTCAATATTTTATGTCTGAAAATGCAAATTATAGCACTAACATTATTCAAAATTGGCTGCTTTGGGTTTTTTTTTTTTCAAAAAGGCAATAAGGTGTTTAAAATGCATTGACGTGTCTTGCTCACTGTCACATATTCAGAGAAGTCACTTCTTAATGTTAGCATTTTCCCTCTTTCCACATAATTTATTGTGAAGATTTAGGAACAACAGGCTGACATCAGATCAACATAGCAAGGTAAATAATAAAAAGATTTATATATATATATATATATATATATATATATATATATATATAAATAGTCTATAAATAGTATTGACCTTGACAACCCTCAATCTTCGTGCTCATCTGTGCAATACCCACTGGGTGGAGACACTGTCTTTCACCCCCCAAAAGTTTAGTAATGGTTAGAATATCGATTATTGGTGTCAGAAATAATTAATGAGCTACTGAGAAAATAACTGCTTTATTTATGAACTGTCTGTCACACAATAATACGTATTGTAGGCATATTTAAAATATCATATATGTGTAATATTTAAGATCATATATAAATATATATATCATATATATATATAAACCCTAAAATAACTCTCCATTAAATAAGGTCGCAATGTGAAGCGAAAGTCCACGTTTTTTTTTTTTTTTTGCATATTTCGATAATATTAAAACTTCTTTGAATCCGTCAGTTACAGTTTTAGGGCCCCTAGTCATACTCCACGCCTTTCCACCCAAAAGCGACTCACGCGATTATAATCAGAGTTTAAAGAGCCAGTCTTTCTTCAGCTACTAAATGTGCAAAATACATCCGAAACAAGCGATAACATCAGCTTTTAAGCCGCCAGGTAAGAGAACTCATTTCACGCGCTGTGACGTGGAGTTATTTTGGTTGACAGCTGAAGCCCATTAGAAATGCGCGCAGCTACAAGTTCGCAGATAGTTATGCGGTAAAAAGGAAATGAATCAGCCCATAAACGCTTTTAATATGCGGACTCATTCAGCAGGAAAACACGGGGTTCAGACTGGCCTGCGAGTGCCGATAGTTTTCAAAGAAACAAGCCCTATTCATGAACTAAAAGTTGTTTCAAATGCACGATCATTGTGTCCAGCTCGGTCTAGCTCCTCTGACAAAGGAAGTGCAGCGAGCTGGATTTTGTTGATAAACCCAACAGGAAACGAAAGCGTTTGCGCTGTTTAAAGAATTATGCCACTGGGAAATATATTAATTAGACATTTATCATAAACTGTCTGGCGCAGGTACGCTCACAATATCAGGCAGACAGATGCAGCGCGTGGGGCACAACTACATGCACGTGCGTCAGGAATGAAAATATATATTTCATCTATTTTAGAATTTCATAGAAATGTTTCTTAAAAGGTGGACACGGTTCAATCTGTTTTTGTATAATCTTAATCCGTGGATTCATTAAGACATAAGGCAAATCTTCTGTTATGTTGTTTGTTAAGCTCTGGATTATTCCTGTTAGATGTTATAAATAGAGATGTTTAAGGATATTTGTGAGTAAGAAGTCATGGATGCATTTAGAGTCACTGAGGGCAGATGTTGCATTGGATTTGATTCAAGCAGGAGATGAGAAAAAGAGTATATGCATTCATGTACACCTATAGAAGCCCAGGGTTTCAGAGCCTTGTTCTTTTTAATTAGTGTCTGCATATGACCCGGCACTAAATATAGAACAGAGATGTGCAGCATGTCCTTGTGTTTATTTGTTTTCTGTCCTTTTTCCGTGCATCTTGTTAAAGTAGTAATGATTCTCCTCTTGTGTTTTTAACCGTGTGCATTGCGAGTAAACAGTTTGAGCGTGTTTACACATCAGTGGTGGGGATTTAGCTTAAAGTCCCCATGAAATCAAAATGGACAATTCCCCACCCCCTCGCAGTGATGTCATTTCCCTGATGACATTTGCACCAGTGTGAGGGCTGTCATGATCTATAAACCCTGTCACATTGGGATTTATAGACTGATATATGTCTGATGATGTCCTAATATTAGTACAAATTTATGGAGCCCTGTTTCAGCGCAGCTTCGACGCGTTCTACGTGATCTTATCTAACAAAACGGTGGGTCATTTTCTTAAAAATATCAAAAAACGTATATACGTTGTAACCACAAATGCTCGTCTTGCACTATCTCTCTTCTTCTTGTAGAAAACAGGTGTTCTGTAGATACTGTATTACTGCCCTGTATTACATCTATGAACAATAAGAATATTAAGTGTAATATGTGTAAATTATCATGAAATTTAAGGATTAAATATAAGGACAAGCTTATACTTGTATCTTACTTGCTGCTAGCTTCCTTTTCAGTGCAGCTGCTAGGAAAGAAGCATACAATGTATCTGGTTTCCATGTGAACTTCAAAAACTTGCTGCTGCTCTGGTGTCATAAAAGTGCTTGAATATTTTATATGGAGGTGCAATAATAATAATAATAATAATAATACAATAATGTCTTTGCGTTTTGTGTGCTTTTGGTCATCAATGATCTTGCACAAATTTTTCAATCGAGGTTATCAGCAGGTTACATGGTGGAAACGAGTGAGTCAGTGAATTATTTATTTAACAGAATCTTTATATGTCCTTCGGTTGATCTCATTCGTTTGGTCAGCAGATCATCGTTCACAGACAAGATGTTTTATTTGTTCATTTTGTTCACGATAGATGTTTTATGTTACATTAGCCAATGGCAGTATACTTCCACACTTCAGGGACTGAACTCTACTTCTTTCTTTCGTTCTTATACAAAGTATGTAGTATTCTCTACGCTAGAGAATTCTCCGACTCCAAATTTGTGGCAATAGTTTGGGAAGAGGCCCTTATCTGTCCCAGCATGACAATGCCCCTGTGCACAAAATGAGGTACATATGGTTTACTGAATCTGGAGTCGACGCTTGTAGTCACACAAAGCCCATTGAACACCTTTGGGATGAATTGGAATGCAGACCTTAAGCCAAGGCCCATCACCCAACATCAGTGCCTGACTTCATTGTGTCTGAATGGGAGCAAATCCCACTCGAAGCTTTCCAAGAAGAGTGGAAGCTTTAGCAGCAAAGGAAGGAAGAACTTCCTATTAATGCCGGTGTTTTGGGAATTAAATGTCAAGCATGTGGGTGCAGTGTTCGGGTGTTCACATACATTTAGCTATATGTAGGGTGGTAATCTAATCAATGTGTTTTCAAAAACTGTTCTTTTATCCACCCTCTGAGCTCTCCTCAGGATTTGTTGATTTCTCTCTGTGTCTCTCTGTGAAAAGAGACATTAATAAGTCATAGCAGATGAATTATGGATTGAAGCGAATTCGGCTTTGGAAGTTTTATATAAGGATGGACTGCTGGATTATTACATCATTGTGAAATGTGTTTGTAGAACACATGTACATTAAAAAAACATGTGCATGGAAAACGATTTGAGGTCTATATGGCATTTGGGGACATGAATTAAAAAAGAAAAAATTGTATTAGATGCACGACACTAAATTTCTCTGCCGAGACCGAGAGCTGATTATTCAGAATATCTGCCAGTAGGTCTACCGATAGTTTGACAAATCACTATCTCATCCAATCACAGACCCTTCTCATCTCATTTGGCACACTATAATATTGGAGTTTACAATGAACAACAGAGGTATTATATTTAACTGCAATTTTTGCTCTCAAATAAAATCGAAATGTTCATATACGACTCATTTGCACATGAGGTCGTTTTCATAAGCACTTGTCTTCATGGCAAATATATTCAAACATACATATACAATTAAGAGTAAGTAAGCTCCTCTCTCCTCTTTATTTTTTATTTTTTATTTTTTTGTAGTTAACTGAATTGTGAACATTAGATAACTTTCCTGAGGTAGGCCTAAATGCAACGTTAAGGGACATATTGTTCACAAGCCGTTTTATTGACATCGTTCCGTGACAGATTGATTACAAAAGACATGATACGGATTTTGGTCAGTTGTACTCTATCTTTCAACATATCTTCTGTTATCCATACATGCTTTTCGAGATATAACTTGTATTAAACTGGAAGAAATGTCTTGCACTGCACGCTGCCACTGTCACGTCGCATTTAAGAGCGTTAAAATGCGATTTTATTATTTGACACGTTTGATTGACAGGACATAATCGGCGCTAAACATAGGCTGTTTTTAAACAATTGGCCTATAGTGAAAATAATATATTTTATCAGCTGATACTGATTATGCAACTAAAAATATACTGCCTGTATGTTTTAAGTATTTGAATTTGTCTTGAAATGTACACTATGTTTAAAAGTTTGGGGTCCGTACATTTAAAAGTCTATTATACTCACTAAAGCTGCATTTTTTTGATCAAAAATACAGTAAATGTGTAACTGTAATGTGAAATATTATTACATTTTTTAAAAACTATAAAAAGTTATATATATATATATATATATATATATATGTATTTAAAATGTAATTTATTCCTGTGATGGCAAAGCTGAATTTTCAGCAGCTGTTACTCCAGTCTTCAGTGTCACATGATCCTTATTTATTATTTATCCTTATACTTTATTTCAGGATTCTTTGATGAAAAAAGGAGCAAAGTATCTCATAACTCAAAATAGCGATCACTGCTCTACTATTTTACTGTTGATCCTGTCCCCAATACTGCTGTCGCTAACACTGGACTGTTGTGCAGCCATTATGGTTCATGTTTTCCTTGAAGACGGCTCATGACTAATCTGTCCCAGGAGCCTCTGCTCTACACCATGTTATATACAATACGATAAAACGTATGCATCATTGTTTGGTACAACTGCCTGTTTCATTGCTCGTTGTTCAGACATAGCATTCATGCATGTGTTTTAGTAAGTTAAGGGATTGTTCCCTATAGTTTCGCCCCTATCGTCTAAGCTGAAGGTGGTTTATATGCAGTTTTTGCCTCATGCGCACATCATTTGTGGTTTTATTCAGTAGTGAGTGTACTTTGTCCTCTGGAGTCAGATTCTCTCTCTCCCTCACACAATCTCTCTCTCTTTCTGATCAATTCAGCAGGCTTTAAGGTGACCTTTGTGAAGAGATGTTGGTGTGTTTGGCCCTCTGCATTTGTTCAGTCATCAAAAAGGTGGCTCAATAAAGCAGACAGTCGCTCAATAGACCCTCTTTGCATTGTATTTCACAGGGCAATCTGAGAGTGTGTGGCTTTCCTTATGAAATATTCTTATGGATTTTTGGTTTTGATTTATGGTTTTTGTCTGAAAACCCTGATTATTGTTGCGCAGACTAAGAATTGTTTTTTTTTTTTTCAAAACTGTGGCCTTGTGGTTAGTACATATTAGTACATAAATTAGTACTTAACTTAACTTGGCGCTTAGTGCATGTACTGAGTTTTGGTTCTCATGTGAGCAATGTGGGTTTAGATCTGGCTTGTACAGGACTGCACAATTAGTGGATATAAATTGTGATATCATATGGCTAAAGGCTGCACTTTGATGAGTTTTTGCAATTTAATGCAATGAGCTGCGCATTTCAGAGTGAAACGCCTCACTGTGTTCATTTACACGTGAGCAGCTCTGTTGTTTTCAGTTTTCAGTTTTAATGCCGCTTCATGTGAACTCCATCTCTGCAGTGCTGTGAGTTTGCGTCCTTTATAATGTGTATTTTGGAGCCCAATATGCACCAACTGTCTTCCAAAAATTGTAATGAGAAGCACTTGTCCAGCTTCTTAAAAGAAGCTTTTCAGGCTGTCTGCGGTTTTCTGCCAAAATAAAAGCTCATTAGTATAAGGTTTGAAAATGAAAAAAAACAACAAAAAACTGCCATAAATACTGTAAAATATTGTAATTTTACAGTATTATGTTACTTTTCTTAAATAGTAATTCTTTTTTGTTTTACAGTGAAACATTGCAATAGTAACATTTATTATTTTATTTAATATTTTTATTTAGTAGTAGTAGTAATAATAATAATACTTATTATTTTTCTTCTTTCACTTATTATTATTGTTTTATAGTCAAATTGATGAATAATAACATTTTTGGCCACATTGTGCAACCCTACAAACAATTCAGTGACCTCATTAATGGGTACGATACATACGATTGGATTTTTTCCTATGCCAAAAGTGAAGACCAAATCTGTATTTTTAAAGGCAGAAACTGATGTGAAAATATTTTTATGCCGTACAAACATTTTGCCACTCATATACAAGCTATTTACTTAATACAGCATAGTTACAGCAGATAAATATGCAATCACATCATGTATTAATATAGTTATATGTGAACATGAGCAACACATTAACTGCCTGAGAATATGTCACTGAAATTAATTCAATTGTATTAAAGACTTCCTGAACATAATAATAATTACATATGTCTACCACAAATAAATGGTCTCCGTGAACCATGAAGAGATATTTTAGGAACATTCTGTATTCACGTTTATAAATATGAAAAAAATTGCAGTCACTTTTATCAGAAAAATTGCAAAATCATACAGCCATACTTGTACAGTTCCCATTATCATCCACACTTCTCTTGTTGTGTAATTTCCTGTCCTCTCTTCACATATCATAAAGCTTTTAAAAAAGCACTAACCTAATGGTTCATACGTGCTCTGACACATTGAACTGTTGTGCTTATGTGTGACTGTTGTCTGAATAAATTGTTGCAAAAACACCACAAATAAAATGAAAACATATGTTCCATCAAAATTACTTTACATGAAAGTCAATATATTTGTACATGAAAGCCATTTTCCAGCACCACATCTAGCATATGGCATGTTTTTAGAGCTCCTTGTCTCATATTCAACCCTGTTTTACTTATAAAGGCTTACCGAGTTCAGTAATTCCAGTGTTACGAATCATCGTATTGTGGTTTGTGTGTTAATTTGTTAATTGCCGCTTCTTAGTGGATTGTGGACTGAAATGCAGACAAGGGACAGATGATAAAAGATGGCAGGGAGCTGTCTAAACACACCAGTCCCTGTCAGTGCAGATGGAGGCTGAATGGCAGACTGAAAGAGGAAAGGGATTTTCTTGGCATTTAAATCTTTCTTTTCTTGGCAGAGATCTCTCTTTGCTGGTTGTGAAGGTCCATGGGCGGAAAATTGGCTTCTCAGACTCACAGATGGTCTAAGGCTCAGTCTGCACACCCACCCACACACACACACACACACACACTCCAAAACTTTGAGTTTTTGGTATACCGTTGAAGTTCGCCCTTCCCTTCCTCTCTCCTTCCTTGTTTGCCAGTAAATGTTTGTCAGCTAATCATGTGATCGAGTGGGAATTACACAAGTGTCTGTCAAAATTACGGTTGTTCTGTCATGTAAGCTGACCTCGCAGCACAAAATTTTGACCTCTGAACACGTGTGGGGAAAGTGCCGACGCTGTCACTGCATTCTGCATGTGAACATATGGAGAGGGAGCAGAGCATGAATATGTACACACACACACACACACACACACAGGGTGAGCATATGAAGGCCTTGTCTTAGATTTTAGATGACACCATGACACTTTGTTGCCAGGCAGGATTTTTTTTGCACGCTTATATTATCTTTATTAATTTATTTTTCCCAGCAGAGACACGTGACGTCCCAACTGACACTATTATCAGGGAGCTGAAGTATATATTTCTATGGTCATTGTGATGTAAATCTGTCTTTATTAAAATATTTTTTGAATGCCTTATTGAGGCAATTCTTTTGGACTAGTCAAGGATGAATGACTACTACTCTGGTCATTAATCTTGATAAAGACAAATTTGTCTTGAGTGCTACCACAGTTGGTGATCAGTCTCTATATTTGTGGTTACTTTTTGTCTTTTTTTAATCAATCACACATCAGTGTTTGAGAGCAAAAATAATTATATTGTAAATAAAAAATAAAAGATTGCAAATAAAAAGTCTTCTTAAAGTTGTTTTAATTACAAAATTAACATAATGAATTGAAAAACTCTTTGCAGTCTGAGTAAATTTTTTATTGTTCTTTGTGCAGTTTTCATCTCGCATGCACACATTTGCTCTGTTCTGCGACTCTAGGGCTCTGTTTACACCTGAAATTAAACGGACAGTCCACCCGAAAATGAAAATTATCCCACGATTTACTCATCCTCAAGCCATTCGAGGTATTTATGACTATCTTCTTTCAGAAGAACACAGTCGGAAATATATTAAAAATATGACTCTTCCGGGCTGAATAATGGTAGTGAATGGGGGTCTAGATTTTGAAGCCTAAAAAAATGCATCCATCCATCATAAAAATAATCCACATGGCTCAATAAAGCGATGAGTTTTTGTAAGAAAAATATCCATATTTCAAACTTTATTAATTATAATAACTAGCTTCCGGCAGACGACGTACGCATTGATTTGCGGTGGAAGAGTAACCTCTGACCCATGACGCAATGACAAACGCGGAGGCTCAGAGGATAGAGCAAAACAAAACACAGGTCACAAATTAGAAGAAAGAAATGAAATTTTAAAGATAAATGTCGGAGGATTTTGATTTAAGAGAAGAGGAGTTTGTTGAGTTTGTTGCCCAGCCCTCTTTGTTTAAACCGCAAGAGGCGTTTACATCCTACGTCATGGATTATTTTTTATTATGGATGGATGCGTTTGGATGTATTTTTGTTATAGATGGACCCCCCCCCCCCCATTCACTACCATTGTAAAGCTTGGAAGAACCAGGATATTATTGAATATATCTCCGATTGTGTTTTCTCTGAAAGAAGATGGTGATATTTACTTAGGATGCATGGCTTGATGGTGAGTAAATCATGGGATGAATTTCATTTTTGGGTGGACTTTCCCTTTAAGATGCGTTTTGGTCGATTGGATCACATGTAGACAAGGGAGACACACACACGTTTAGAACTGGTAATTGGTTTCTCTTATCCACTTTCAACCACTTCGGTCCTGATTTCTTAGAGGGGAGGGTATGTTTTTTTCAGATCTTTCAGTCTAATGGACAAAATAAGCTCATGCAATTTACATATGAACACACTCAAAGACGAAGGGAAAACATTCGGTGAACATCAGCTTTCGTTTCTGCTCTCACAGCCACAAGACCATGCCGAACGCTGTGAGTGAGTGTTAGAAATCAGGAATGGTGAGAGAACATTGTGCTTGGTACGTTTTTCGTCTTCCAACCAAACTTGGGTCTCCAGCCAACAAAGTTTAAATCCCGTCTGACCAGTGCGTTTCCCATAATGTTTACGCATTAGGTCAGTGACGTGACGTGTGTCCCATACTTAGAGAACACATCCCAGAGCAGTGGGCAAGCGTTTTTGTTGCGCCGCCAGGAGAGCAATTAGGGGTTAAGGGCACCTCAGTTATGGGTAATGAGAGAGAACGTGGAATGAAGGCGGTCTTTTGTGGCGAAAACGTTCGACCATGTGAGCGTGTACATTACAAAAGCAATCTGGTCAAATATGTTTTTGACTACCTTTGGAAGTGGTCGAAAGTGGACAAGCTCAAAACGTTTTAGACCTGTGTTTAGTGTAGTCCAATTGTGATCTGATCAACCAACATCAAACGCATCTTAATACCAGGTGTAAACAGGGCCCAAGTGAAGCTGCACTTCAGTGGCTGGTACCTAAGTACCAGAATGAACGGCCTGTTTCTATTGGTCACTCTCCCTTGGCGGAATAATTTGGCCACACCCACTACGCAGCCCCGCCTGTCTGATTCTGACAGAGAGTGGCAGCCGTCTGGCATCACAGGGTGCGTTTTACATATCACATAGGGGTTTAATAATGCCCTAACAAAATATAAATATTGATCGTTATTTACATTAACAATTTTATGGAAATTAACATTGAGTAATACAGTTGCATGAGGCATTTCGGAAAGCTCTTTCTCAGCTTGTTCATGGAAGTGCTAAATGACCGTGACTGATGACAAACTCAAGTTTGATTATATTTCACTCTAAATATATATCAGTATCAAAGGTAGAAACATATATTGGTCATAAAAAATGCATATGGTTGCTATGGATTTAATTAATCTGGAGCAATAGACAAGAAATGGATTAACTAATACAACTGATAGAGATGAATAGAACAAGTAAGCTGAAGACAGTGAGCAATGAAATGAAATGAAAGGGCTAGAGAAATTGAACTGCAAAATCAGCACTTACCTGACTGTCTCGCCCTCTTTCTCTCTTTTCTCTCTCTCACACACATCATTTGTGCTCAGCGTTATAGTGCCGCATCAGTGTGTTTATGCAGGTCAGACCCCAGGTGTACACGTTCTCGTTCTAGCTCTCCTGCATGTGCACGTGTGTTTCCCTCGTGGCCGGTAGAAGAAGGGAAACCTGAATGATCTGTATATTTACAGCGTGAGGCTGCAGCAGTATTTATGATCCTTAAACGATAAGCCTTCGGGAGACTCGTAAAGGAGATGTGTGTGAGAGTGGGCCTAGCTTGATTCAAGTAAGGCAAGACTGGGGACAGGAATATTTATTTCTTTGTTTATGTTTGAGAGAGTGAGAAGGGCATTGTAGGAGTTCAATAATTCAGGATGTGCTTTATGATCTCTTAAAGATGCTCTTGTCTTTAGGGTCTAGAGGGTTCAAGCCTGTTTATTAATTTCATTTTAAGACCTTTCTGTTTATCCCCTCTTTGATGGAAAGCAAACGGTGTTGAGATCTCCAGCACTTATCTCGAGGGTCTCAGTGAGTGTGTGTTCAGCTTTGCTGCTGTGTGTTCGGTTTATCAATACCATAAAAATAAGCTGTGAAATATTATGAGTCTCATCAAGGACAAATCTGTCTCCTAGGAAACATACGTGGCAAACACAAATACATACTTGTACTCTCAAACACACTGTTCACACCTTACAAAAGCGTTCTGTTCGCATCAAATTCGCATTATTTTGATATATATGCTAGACTGCATTACTATATTCCATTTTACAATGGTATTTATTCTAAGATAAGATACCATAAATAACAAGAATATCATGATATGTACATATATAAGGATGTTACTATGGTAACATGTCTGCATTACCATCTTCCATGTACTATGGTATTTATTTTAAGGTATGAATAGGTGCTGTGAATACAAATATTAGCACATTAGAGTGATTTCTGAAAGATCATGTTACACTGAAGGCTGGAGTAATGATGCTGAAAATTCAGCTTTGCCATAAATAACTAACAAAAGAAATAAATAACATTTAAAAAAAAAATATTTCAAAAACATAAAAAAAATCTTACAGACCCCAAACTATAATAATAAATATTTTATGACAAAAATGTCAGGTGGCGCAACAGTCCTCTCAAATGAGCCGACTACTAAAACGATTAAAAATGGTGTTTTAATAATAAGATATTCAAAATAAAATACTATGGCATAATTTTTTGTTTGAAACCTTTCCTATTGTAACACGAATCCACTGCAGGAAAGTTTTAGAGAACCCATGTGCAGTTTTATTTATAGGTCCAAAAATGATCAAGCATAAACTTTGCTTTACATAGCTTGGCAAGGTTTAGCCAAAACCTGAACGTTTTTAAAACCTCTGTTTTACTAACTCTTAAACATACCAGGGTATGTCACATAACCTGCTTTCTGGAATACCCTCCTACAAGCAATGATTAAACCAATGAACCAATGAAAATATGACACGAAACAAGGAGCACATGGCAGGATCACAAGATACAAACAAGGAAATCACATGACATAAGGGAGCAAATGGCAAACAAGGAAACAAAGCAATGGCAAACAGGAACATGAAACATGATTAAACTTCAAAATTATGACATGAAGTTTAAAAAGCTGTTGAGATAATTGAGGCATTTTCTCAAATATCAGGGTGACACAACTTGCAAACATGCATGTTTTATTATGAATTGACAAGGTAATAACAGTAATTATGATAATGCATCATCCAGAGGATCCCAATTGATCCTTGTGGCAGAATAAAAAGGTTGGTAGATCTCTCTCGAATACTGATAGAAAAAAGTACGTTCAAGAATGGGTAGGTTTGTAAAATTTACATATCATAGTACAACTAGGAAAATGCTATTTTATCAAAAACATCTTCATTCTGTATTTAAAAATGCTATATATGAACTTGCTAGGATAAGTAATAGCTAATGCGGGGAACTGGGAAGAAGCCTGTTCAATGTAATATTAGTTGCAAATATCAGGTAGTGCATCCAGCAAATAAAATGCAAAGATCGTCCCTCTATGAAATTAAAAAAGAAAACATTACTTAAGCTAAATAAATGATACATTTAAGCTAAGACTGTCTATTCTTATCCTTTTCAGACAGAAAAAGTTCTAGTACTATTCTAAAATGTTAGATTGAAGCTAATGATGTGTTACAATATCAATTATTTATCATAATAATATTTTTCGATTTTAGATACTGTTATCGTTTTAAGAAAAGAAAAATCGGTCACACTTTATATCAGGTGCCTTTAACTTATTTATCTATCTATTACCATTTCAGTAATATCCAACTCTTGGTGATTCTATGGCTATCTCTTGCCATACGAGAGAGAATGCCCATGAATTTTCTTGGCAATGATTTTTCCGGGGTAGGTTGCTAGGTCTTTCCCCCACCCTCCCTTATACATGCACATTTACACCTACAGATGTCTCCAATATACCTATACTGCATGTTTTTGGATTGTGGGGAAAACCGGAGCACCTGGAGGAAACCCACGCAGACACAGGGAGAACATGCAAACTCCACACAGAAAAGACCGAAAGACAGGTCCTGACAAGACCTTCTTGCTGTGAGGTGACATTGCTTTAGTGTGTCTTTAAAAGTATGTCCTGGGCTTGAGTTACAACAGACATCCTGAGGATTTTCAGGATCTTCAGTATATAAAGAAAAAGAGGGATATTGTTTCTGGAGGTGGTCTGCCAGCCAGATGTGTTCATTCTCTTAACCACGGGCCTGCAATGGTTTATTTCAGAAGGAAATTCTTTTTTTCCTTTTCTTTTCTTTAAAAAAAAAAAAAAAATCCATTCCTCCGTCCATCTCCTCTGGCATCTAAACCCTGCTGGCTTGCCCCTGGATCATCTGCATTCAATTCCCTCACTGCTTTCTGTTCAGCTTAAGAGAGACTGATATGAGAATCAGTAAAAGGAAGAATGAAATGTCATTGCTATGTGCAAAATGGGCCTGGTGACTGGCTGATGAGTTTGTAGTGAATGGAGTGTGTGTGTGTGTGTGTGTGTATGCGTGCATCTGGATCTGTCCTATAATTTCATCCAATGCCAGTAGAGGAAATATGAATGCACCAGAGCAGGAAGAATGCTATTTGGAAACGAACACACTCTGAATAGTAAGAGGTTTGTGTGTATATGTGGCTTTCTGAAAAACAGATGTGCACACATTATCGTCATGCTGTGTATACTGTTGTATGATTATATATATCCATAGTTTCAGGGAAATGTGTGACAGATGTGTTCCTTCTTTTAAGGAAATTCTCTTTCCTTTCACGACCGTTGTAGACATGAATCAAAGCAATGATACATCTAACCTCTCAGCCCTGTTCAGCTTTGGGTTTCAGGGATGAGATTACATGGTATGTGAGTGTAAGTAGGTGATATGTATGTGTGTGTTTTTAATGATGGATGCAGCTGAACTGAAGTGTGGAAATCTGTATCATAGCTTAACCTGATGAGAGAGCTGACATTACAATGGTTTGTGTGTGTGTGTGTGTGTGTGTGTATATGTGTATGCGTGATGAAAGACAGAAAATGAGGACTCTGCTGTAAAACCCAGCCCTGCTCTCTTTTCTTCACACACACACACACACACACACATGTTTGTAGTCTCACTGTTTAACCGTCTATTAGAGATGTTATGAAAGCAGTGTTTCTTTTAGAGGATGGACATTTGATTACATTTTTTTTTAAAAACAGTTTTCATGGGTGATGCTGAAAAACTAGCTGCTACATTACAGACACTAATATAATTGACCCTTCGCAAAGACCCGCCCCTTTTAGCTACTGTTGCTTTGTCTGACAAGCCGCTCTCACGCCACACATCATGTTCTCACGCGGTGAAAAATACATTGTGGAGCAAAGAGGACACTGACAACGTGTCGACAGACAAGACAGAGCAGGTTACTTTTGATATGAAACAATTTTATATTTAAAATATTGTAATTTTTTAAAGAAGTTTAAGCAATAAAAACTGTATTGTGTCTCTTTAATGTGTCGTGACAGATCGCTGTAGCTCCTTCAATCAGTTTGTGAACCAACCATCTCTTCATACTAGTTCATTTATAGTGTCAAATAAACATGAATGAACATCAGAAGGAATGTTGTTTCAACCACAGAAAGACGTGAGTACATACAATTTGTCAAGTTCAAGTTCACCAACATTAATCTACTATATTCCCCTGACTGCTTTGTCGGACAAAATGGCAGATTCTGGGTTATGATTGGTTAGATCTCATGTCAATCAAACTGCCGGCGAAGGGCCAATTGGCTCGTCGGTCAAATCTGTTCACTTTATTAAATTCATTTTCTAAATTGTATATATCTAATATAGATATAAAATATGATATTATAACTGCAATATTCTCTGAAGTGGCTGCAATAATTGCATCCGTCCATATCCACCACATATCCATTCACTGCTGCACAAATGTTCCTTGTATGCAGCAAACAACAACAAAAAAAATGCAGTTCCTCATGACATACAAACGATAGTTTACACTTTATTTTAGTGTCGTTGTTACATCAGTTACATAGTAATAACATAAAATTACATGCAACTAATCCGTCCTACCGTAACCCTACATGTTGTTAATATTACTCAGTACTTAAATGTGGTGACTGACACCAAACATTAGATTAATCCGCGCTGAGGAGCCATGCCGAGGCAAAACGCAAGTAAAGATAAAAATTCCGCAAACAACTGCAGTTGCTGGTTTCAATTACAAAGAGGCAAAATTGAGGACTACACCTTAAAAAATAAAGTGTAACCAAACAATATACTTGACTTTAAATGTTTTAAAAGAAGTTTGCTGAAAAATATAAGTTAATTTAAATTGGTAACACTTTAGTACGGGGAACAATTCTCACTTTTTACTTGTTGCTTATTAACTTGCATATTGACTTTTTAGTAGTACTTCTAAAGCACATACCAATGTCTTATTCTGCATTACCATATTCTACATCCCTAAATGCTACACCATACCTAAACTTAAACACTACAACTACCCTACTAACTCTTAATAAGCAGTAAATTAAAAGTTTATTGAGACAAAAGTCAATAAATAGTTAATAGTGAATGTGTACCCCATCAAATTTAATAAATTATTATTAATTTATAAACACACAATCAAGATGTAAACTAAAATTATATTCATTTTTATGTTTTATCAATAAAAACCTAATGGGAGCAGTTGTGACCTAACGTTTAGAGAACCGGGTGTGCGTATCCACAGTTTGCAGTGTGTGTTTTCACTATTCAAGTGCTACTTCTACTGGACAAACTGGATGGGTTAAATGCAGAGGACAAATTGGGTTACCATACTTGGCCTTTACATGTCACATATCACTAACTATTAGTTCTTGAAACTTCGGGAATCATAAAATGATTTTCTAGTTTTGTTTACTGCACATATCTCACCTGTGTATATTGCATGCAGGCAGGTTTGTAGTACTACAGTAATCCTTCTTTTCACACCACAAGAAATGCTGAATCATGCGATAGTTTAATTAGTCTGCCCAGCGTCTCCTCCATATGCCCATTTGTGTGATATATTTGCTGGACGCTTTTGATTTACATGCATGAAAGATTAAATTACTGGGTGGAAAGAAGGAGAGGGAGAAAAGAAGAGACGGATTGGATTAACCTTGAGAAAATAAGTAGGAGCCATAAAGAATAAATTGCTTAATCATCCTTCCCATCACTCAATGATGTTTCATGCTGTCATGCTAGCCATAAAGCTTTCTGACAACAGTGTGTCTGTATGTGGAATGTGTGTGTGTGTACGTGGGTGTGTATTTATGATCACACACACAGAGGTTAACACTCCAGTCAGGCTTGCTTTCTCCAGACCTGAATCAGTGTGAAATAAAGCTTTGACCATCACAGGGTCACCATCGACTCTCTCCTTGAAGCTAGTATGACTACTGACCTGAGACCTGTGTTTTCACTCACTGCAGTCTCCGTTCCAGCTGACAGGAGTGCAGCATTGCTGTCAGGGAACAAAGCACTCTGGGACAGCATTAAATTCCTCCTTGTAATGAATCTCCTCCCACATACACAACTGCAACATTCATTCCTTTAAAGTGACAGTTTGCCCAAAAATTACAATTCTGTAATTATCACTCTCATGTTGATGTAAACCCTTTTGACATTCTTCTCTGGAACAGATGTTTTGAAGAATATTTATAAAGCCTTTTTTTCATACAAAACCATTTAGTGACCAGGTGTCCATTTAAAAAAAGAAAAAGAAAAAGAAGCATAATAAAATATGAGTAGTGTGCAATATTCCAAGTGTATTATACATTTTTAGAGCAAGCAGTCACAACTGATGCCAAATGCCATTGGTGCTCATGTATCGCATAACTGATTGGGATTTGAGATAGCGACTAGGGCTGCACGATTTATCGCGTTTAAATCGGACGTGATTTGGCAAAGGCTGACATTATTTAATGCACAGCTTGTCAGAGCTGTACGGCTCTGTGATCAGTGATTCTCTTGCGCAGAATCTCAAAATTTGCCCTGCAGCAGAAGAAGATAACACATGTCATACTGCCGTAGCTGAATAAACAGAAGATTGAAATGCTTTTATTGATTAAACTTGACTAATAAACACTAGACTGCCTTATTCTGTGTAAGAAATCATCTCATAGAAGGATGCTCAACTGTCATTATTACAGTAAAAACATGTTATTAAATGTTGTCTTTTGTCGGGCAAGATGTTATTAAATGCTTCTCATGTCTGGAAAGATGTTTGACGCACATTGCTTTTTCAAATGTGCATTATAAGCGACTCAAACTCGCAGTGCTTTCAGATGGATTCGCATTTGGAGCTGTACTTCACTGACAAACTGTGCATAAAAAATAATCGCAGCCTTCACGATTTCATAAGAATCGCGTTGAAGGTCAATGTTATTTTTTGTGTCGTGCGAATAAATTGTGCAGCCCGATCATATCTTCCAAATTGAAACGGATGTTAGCTTGAATATCTTTTCTTTCCTTGCTGTGCGCACCCTCTCGCAAAATTGCTGATCACCTAGATTCTTATTGAAATTGGATTATTATTGACCGGATCTTGCCTGCGAAAATTCCACAAACAACAGTAAATGTGACCACCCTTATGAAAGGGGCAGTGTTTAAGTGGACTAAATGATGAAGAAGTCTGGCATACGTCACCAGAAGATCAAGTTATGACATTTTGATTCACATTTTTTTAGAATAGATCTTTTATAGCTCACTTTTATGGTTCTTTATAGTTCTTTTTGGAGCTTGTCAGGCCATGCTTTAATTGTGCTGAAGAGAGCAGAACATCTTCAAAACATCTATGGGAGAATTCCATAAACATTTAGAACATACGGATAAGTAAAGACAGATTTAAAAAAAAAAAAAAAAATTCATAATTTTATATTTAGGGGATCTATTCCTATACCCTGAAGATCTTTCAGAGAAAGCTCTTATTTCAGGCAAAAGCTATATTTGGGAAGCATTTTGGGTAAGATGCTCTAAAATCTGCCTCTTTTGCATTATGTGGTTTGTATTTGGTTGCCCTATGAGAATGATTCAGCTCTGAACCAGTAATTTTCGGGACATGATGATAAAATGAAAGAATCCTGGTCTCCATTCCTCTATAGTGTACAAATGTTGTGCTGCTTGTCAGTGGCACTTAGGGCACGTGGGTCTGGCTGTGTTTATTTTACGTGCCCTTAGAGCCAACATCTGTGAATAATGTTACAAAAGCAGGCAGAAATTCCAGCTCTCTGTTGTGGTTTGCATGGCCAGAATTGAGACCAAATTCACTGCTGATCCTGCTGTGAACGATTTATCCTTTGTGTCTCACTCCCTCTCTCAGAGGCCGCAGTTTGCCATGGATGGGTGGCATCATATTCACTCTTGCACAGAGCATAAATTACAGGCAGGTTTGTGGCAAGGAGAATACTTAAGCTAAAGAACCAAAACTCCTCCCTTCCCCCCTCTGTTTACTTTCTTTCTTTCAATGTTTTCAGTATGTGTGGGACAGCGCATAGAAAACAAGTAATACAGTGGTTTATGTTCAGCAGATGGACATCTCCTTTTGTTGTCTGTTAAAATGAAGTACAATAAACATCAATTGACTTGTTGAATCTCTTTCACACTTCATAGCTCAGTTTCTCACATTCGCATTAATTTTCCTGCCATTAATTTCTCCCCCTCATCTTTTTGCATTTCTTGTCTATGTGGATGTGTACTGTTGTGGTATTGACAAATGTGTGTGTAAAGGATATTCAGCTTTAATGCGTGGTATTGATTGTGCAGAGCGCTTGTCTGTTTTGTATTTCCATTGACTGAGTGAGTTCTAAGTAGAAAAGGTCAAGGAATCAACAGGCGAAAAATGTGAGAGCCATGTGTGTGCTAAAAACAGCAAAGTGGTGTATTTGTCAAGGTATTAATTTTTTAAGTGCGGTGAAAATAAAGGTTACCTTGAGACTCTGGGGGTGATGCTGGTGGAGCAAATTTGCTGGAATCTTTGCTGATGTGCAAGGCTGCAGTGTTTTTTGGCTTACCTTAAAAAAGATTGTGTGGGTGCATGAGTGATGTGACTGAGTAGCGGTTAATGAAGGCTTAAATATTCATTTTCTTAATAGATGAGGCCCTCATTATAGAGTTTTCTAAATGTCTAATAAAATACAGTGTGTCCATTTATATACAAATGAATACTCACAAAACAGTAGGCAAAACTATCCCCAGATGACCCGCCATTGCCGCTGAGATTCTTAAGTGCGCATCCGATGGGCACCTTACCATCCCATGAGGCCACAGGAGTGGATTTGTGAATTGCAGTTAAACAGCGCAACTGGTTATGATAGGTCACAGGACAATGCCAACATGACATGTGTCTAGATTACATTCACATTACACACATTTAATGGATTAGTTCACCTAAAAATTTAATTTCTGTCATTAATTACTCACCCTCACGTCGTTCCAAAGCTGTAAGACCTTCAGAACACAAATTAAAATATTTTGGCTGAAATCAGAGATTTTTGCCCCTCTCCCATAGAATGCAAGAGGCGACAAGAATATTTTTGTGCGAAAAACTAAACAAAAATAATGACTTTATTCAAGAATTTTAACTCTTCCCTGTCAGTCTCTGTTCTCAATGTTTTTAGCGACATGAGGATGAGTACTTAATGACAGAAATTTCACTTTTGGGTGATTTAACCCTTTAATATTAAATAGAACCTACTTTTTAATGGTCAGGAATTAAGTATTAAAATGGAGAAGTGTATGCGATTTCCAAACAAAAGGTGCGTTCACACCATGTCGTAATGACCTTAATTCCAACTTGTAAAAAGCGTTCACGTCCTCTCGTAATTACAACTTGTAACCTGGGAATTTTCTCAGAGCTCCAACTTGTACCATGGCCAATGTACAACCTGACCTTGATAGTGTTGGAATAGAAATGCATAATTCCCAGTCCGAGGATTTGAACAGCTTTGAGTAGAACGTCATGTGTTGGCATCATGAAAGGATGGTAATTACGACGTGGTGTGAATGCGTTAAATCAAGTGGTGCTCACTCCAGAGCCAAATGACGTCCAGCTTCTCTGGACGTAAGCTTGACCTAGTCCAGCTCCACCTCTGTGGACCTAATGGGTGGAGAAATGTTTAGCGATTGCGCTATAGGGTTAGGGTGGGTTTGGATCATCTAGCTCCACCCATTGCATACAGCGAAGGGGTGCTGGATGTCAAGCAGTGAACAGCCTCTCCAGTGAATACCCAATTGATGTCAACATGGCTCCGCCCATGAGGGGACCTGCTCCATTTAAAATGGCTTTTTCTAGAAAAGGTTTCCCAAATTGGGGCTTGTGAGTTGATGCCATAAAAATTGAAAATGTAAAATTAAAAATAAAAACAATGAAATAGAACGCTTACTAAAAAGATACATTTTAAATTATATTAGAAATATTTTATTTGTTTTTACCTGCATGTAATTTGACCCTAAATCGATATAGGAGAATCATGGACATGCAAATGTTTTTAAATGATGGAAATATTAACTTACAACTCTCAAGATATAGCCTACTTCAAATAAGTAGGTCAAAGGGGTTTGGCTGACAAAATAGTTTGGGAATTCCTCTCCAAAATGAATAATAATTACATGTGCACAGCATTTTGGTTAATTATATTTATGGTTTTATTATTTTTATTTGTAACACATTTTAATTAGCAAAATAATATTGATTGCACTTTTAAGTAGGCTATTGATTCTCCATAACATCTTTGCTGTAGACAAATGTCCAAATGTTACTTTTTGAATTCCTCATCAAGCACAATGTTCTCATCAGGTCAATGCAATAGTCATGCAAATAATGTTCATTGAATTGACATTTGGCTGACAGATGTTATCTTGAACATCTTTTCTTTCCATTGCTGTGCGTAGGTCATTGAAAAGTACCGTTTGAGGTTTTACCGCACAGATTACGTGTTTGACTCTTGCTTGAGAGAGAGAGAGAGAGAGAGAGAGAGAGAGAGAGAGAGAGAGAGAGAGAGAGAGAGAGAGAGAGAGAGAGAGAGAGAGAGAGAGAGAGAGAGAGAGAGAGAGAGAGAGGTGTGTATTTTCCTTTCCCCCTCAGTACTCAGTCTCACTCTACACGTCGCCTCCGTGATCTTCGCCAGCGGTGCTCGCGTGCTCAGTTACCAAGACAATCACGGATCACGAGGCTCGTCGTTCCTTCCCCGCGTCTCCCGTTACCGGAGTCTCGGGCATGTCGAATCCCAGGAAAGACTTTGACGTGAAACAGATCTTGCGCATCCGCTGGCGATGGTTCGGCCACCCCACATCTCCTCCCTCTCCCGGTAACCAGCCTTCGGGAGATCTCTTCAGCAGCAGCGGTGGAAGCAGCCGGGGGACCGGTGGCTCCTCATCCGGCGGTGATCAGCCCTCCTTCGCCGGCTGCAATAGCTCCAGCGCTGCTGTCGGTGCCAGCTCGAGTAACGGCAACTCTTCCTCCAACATCAACAACAATCGAAAGTTTGCGGATTCGGGTCCAAACAGCGGGCACTCAGCGGCGGCAGGGGTGGTTAATGCCTCCGCGTGTCCTCGGTCCATGAGCCAGCAGGAGTGCCGGAGCTCCCCGCCGGCGCCTTGGGTCTTCCCGGCTCACTCGCGCTCTAGCGAGAGCCTGGAGCCGCTCCAACAGCAGCAGCAGCCGCAGCCGCAGCCGCAGAAGCAGAGGCAGAAGCAACAGAAGCAGCTGTCCACGCGTGTGTCAGACGCCCCTGGCCCTGGAGACGAGGAGAACAATAATAACGTGGAGTCTGACTCCAGCTCGTGCAGGTATGGGATGTATTACTGGTGTGGCTCCAGTCGAGCACAGCAGGGCGCTTGTACTGAAACTGGTGCCACTTCACAGCAGATGTATCGCCAGCTGTTCTCTATTAAGATTAAACTATATTACCACGAGCCCTCCTTTTTGTTTCTTCATGCTCTGTATTATAAATAGTTCATATGGTGCATTCAAATAATTAACTGAATGTCAAAAGCACTGTTTATAACAAATGTGCTTGCATTTATTTTTTCCATAAATGTGAAGGCTTTGCAATTTTCTTTCAGAGCGTCTTTTTGTGTGTAAAGTATCTTTTGTGGAATTTATTTTAGGCTAATGATTCTTGTGTCGGTTGTGCTGTTATAGTTGGTGTTGGAGAAAAGGAAATGCATTCACACCTCAATGTTGAGTACAATGCACTAAAGGATAGGCTGTTGTATTTAATGCTCTATAACTGGGCAGATGAAATGTCACTTTCTTGGGGAAGCTGACATGTTCTGCGGTGACATAATCATTAAGAAATGATTAAGCATGCAACTTTTATGACCTCTTATTTACTGAGAAATTGCATTGAATATTTGTACTTATAAAAATTAAATTGTCTCACTGCTGTAAAATTTAAAAGGAGCTAGTGAAGGCAAAATGGACGATTAGAAATGGTGATGAAAGAAATCTTGACCAGTTATGGCAAAACCGCACCACGCCTCTTGTTTAGGAGGTTGGATATCAACAGCAGTCAAATATTTCATAGATTTTGGCATATGTCTTATTGAAAGTGCTCTCTATGGCTGGTATATATGATGTGTTGGGTGTGGTGTTATTTCATGGCAATTCTGTCATCATTTACTCACCATTGTGTTGTTCCAAACCTATATGACTTTGTTTCCTTTGCAGAGCAAAAAAATAATAGTAATTTTTTTGAAAAATGTCCTCATGTATCTTTTTCATGCAGTAACAATGAATGGTGACAAATCTCAAAAAGGATATAAAAAATACTATGAAAGTGTAACTGTTATGTGCTATTCCAGGCCTTAAGAAGTAGTTTTGTGTAAGTAATGACTCAAATTTAAGTTGTAATTCACTGCTAATCGTCTGACCTGTGAATTAGTAATATCTACATGCAGATTGAGTCAGTGAGCTACACTCAGTTTGATTCATGAATGAATCATTGAGGGCTGTTTCCCAAGAGTATCATAGGCCTAGATCATAGAAATCATTGGCAACGATGCTTACAGTGCTTTTGGGAAACTGCGTTTCTGAAAAGCAATATAAGCTTAATTAGATCATAGAACCATTGCCATTGTGGAACCAATGGTCTTTACCATGGTTTGTTGCCAGGTATGTGCAACTAAAGTAGCCCATTGGCCAGTCAAAGTAGCCCAAAAATATCCCAATGCAATTTTTCTCCGTCGGGCGGACAACTTCACCACTGGATTTCTACGTCTGGGGGGTGTTTTGGGGGTATTGAAGCACGGAAATCACACGAACGGGGGTGGAAATCAACCCGTGGAAAAAAATGAAGCCACGGCAACAACTTAAAAGTAGCCCAATTCCACTGGAAAACTGCAGACTTGGCATCACTGGTCTCTACGGTCAACTTAACTTGCGATGCTTTTTAGGAATGCAGCCCAGATAGGTCGTGTTAATTATATCAACTGATTCATTGTAAAGATTAGACTGAAATGCATAATTTGTCCTCAAATCAGAGATCCATACATCTCTCATGATTGCTTCATGCAAGACTAGGGAGGATGTCACATTTGTCAGACACAATCACTACTGTATGGCTCCAGAAGACTTGGAACATAATACATTACTTGTTGGACCACCATGATATTTGATAATGATTTTGCATCCATTACGAAGCTTGACATGTACAAGAATCAGTCATCATATTTAGTTTTATTTCATGAGAAAGACAACATTTCTCCATTTGCGTTCCACAGAAAAAAAGTAAGCTTTGAAACAACACAAGGGTTCAAAAATAATGACAGAATTTTCATTGTTTGGTGAACTATCAATGTGTGAGAAAGAGATTTTAAATTTATTCTCCTTTCGTGACATGAAGCTGTTATCTCACCTTTGATGCATTTGCTCAAATAACTTGCGTGTAGTAGAGCGATTATGATGTAACGTCCTCTAACACTTTTTCTTCAGTAAGGAAATGATGTGTACATAAATTGTGCGTAATGTTCCTTCACAGATCTTTAGTGTGATGAACAGCTGTGAATCTTTTATGCAAGAGTTCAAAAGATGAAAACAGACTTTAGTTCTGTGAGGCGTTACAATGCTTTATGGGAGTGCAGAATGTTACTGTACATGCTTTATGTGTGTAGCGTGGGACTGGAAAGAGACTGTACAAGGGTGTCTGTCTCCTGATCTGATACCCATTCTTGGGTTTGACGATTCAATCTGTGTTCTTCTCTTAGAGTTGACCTATAAATATGAGCCAGCAGCTGTATTGCGTATTTGGATGTACTGTGGGCTTCATAGTCTGGTATTAGCCTGTGTGAGTGGGTATGTTTACTAGGGGTTTTTATATGAGAGAGCGAAGGATGTGGGTCTGTCAGTGTGGTGTAACTCTGAAAGGCACTTAGTCACTCATCACCTTGGAGACAATAGATTGAACCTATTGCTGCTGCTCTGTACAGTTCATACCAGGAAGAGATAACCTCAAAAAAAAACACACACATAAGAGACTGTCTCTGAAAACTGTGAGAATCGTCTCACCATTTTGATATTTACTTCAAATAACAGATAAATTCATTACTCAATTACATGCACCCTCATAATGCACGTATAATAAGATTTGCAATATTTTTGATTAAACTTGAACACCTCATAATCATCCTTGCAGAAAACCAAGCATAAACCAGCATGAATTCTCTGTTGGTCCAGGATGGTTTATACTGGTTAGAGGGGTTATAGTGCTGGTATTAGTCTAGGTAGTAGACTAATACCAGCACTATTTCCTGTTTCCCATGCCAAAAACGGAGGCCAGCTAGTTGCAGCTGTGCGAGTAAACCTCACTAACCTGGCCTCAAGAAGTGCACTAAGAATCTAAATTCTTTAGCCTGCTTGTTAGGTTCTAGGCCCGTACAGAGCAGGGCGAGTAGGACTTGAAGGGTTACGTTGGTGCCGTGACCCGGATGGTAATGAGGTTTAGGGGGGTGAGTGTAGCCTCCTTGCTTTACACAAACAAGCAACCAGCATGCAAAACATACCTTATGCAGTTTTGGAGTTTTCATCTGTGTAACCATAATCGTAGTAAAATATCTGGCGTATGCTTATTTTAAACGCAATAAAGAGGAATGTGAATGTGTAAAATTGCATCTATTCCACTCTGAGCGACGGATGACGTTGCCATGCGCAGATTCATAAACATGGCAATAAAAAAGGCATCATTTTTTTGGGGCACTGAAGAAACTGAGCTCATGTTGTCAATGTTGTGTGACATTAATGCAGTATACTGTTGGTCAAAAACATCGAAATGAAGACATTTAGACGTGTCACTGAAAAAGTCTAATATGCCTACAGAAATGTGTTTTGAATTTGACGGAAGTAGATTTAAACAATGGCCAGTAACACACCTACTGTGTGTGAGTTGTGCAATGGGCTATGTGAATAATGGTGGTAAAAATAAATAACCACAATTCTTAATGAATAATCAGAATAATGAAAATGGATTGTAAATGGGAAGAGGTTTGCTCGTGTCATGTAAACATCTTACTGTGATTATGTCCTTAGTCTGATTATTGGAAATAATCACATTTAACACGCATGTAAATGTTGTCAGTGATTTTTTTTTTCTGTCCTCTAAATGTACTTTAGTGAAAATGGCCCTTAAAATGGCATTCGCAAACCACATATGTGCCTTCGACTGCCACATCTTTGTTATTTCAAACACAAGGTTTGTTATAGTAAGCACAAATAGGTAGTGACTATTTGGGAATTCAAGTATGACTCCAGGCCCTTGGGCTGTTTATGACTTACAAGAAAGCGAGAGAGTGATATAGGGAGAGAGAGAGAGAGAGAGAGAGAGAGGAAGATGAAGAAAACTGTCTACCCGACTGAAAACTGCAATTATGATCTTGAGATAATGGGGCAAAGCATCTGATACCCGTTGAGCATTCAAACCAGGGCTCTTTCTTTCTCCTCTCTGCCTGCGGCTCACACTCCCATCTATGTGGACACTCGTACACATTTTATTCTACAGGCAACTATAGAGCAATGGAGAGTGTGGGAGGAATCCTTTATTTTGTGGTTAAATTCGCCATTTGATGTCTGGGATTAGAGAAAGATGGGTTTTATTTTGGTCTTCAATTTATAGTGTTGGCTACATATTTTATATATTTTTATGTCCGGAGGGGTGAGTAAGGCCTGTGCAGCAGAACACTTTCAGTAATAAAATGATGTTCAAAACTAATTTTTGCGTATTATCAAGTAAAACATGTACAACTTTATTACCTAGTAGATTGTGCTGTATATTCTGCCATCATTTACTCAGCCTCGTGTCATTCCTAACCCTTAAGACTTTCGGTCACAAAACACCTCACACTTGGGCGTGTCTAGAACTTGGAGTTTGCTGATGAAAAATTTAATAGGCTACATGGAAAAACAATCATATGTTATGTCAGGGCAATCATTTAACAGATTCCTTTAAGTCAAATGGGCAGTACTGGCAGGACCCTTATTCCTCCCTCAATCAGATTATCAGGTTAAAACTTGTTTCTTGTAAGTGTCATGATTGAGTTTGCCGGTTTGTAAATGAATTGATATTTTGGACAGCTTGCCTTTAATTTCCCACATGACACTATTTTCCCTTTTCAGTTCCATTTCCTCCTCCACCTCTTTCCTTTCCCTCTTTTTTCACCCCTTTCCTTCTCCTTTTTTATGGCTTTCTTTACATAATTAATGTTCACCAGACTTTTCTAAAATGTAAAAATTCCCTCTCCATCAGATATATTCCCTCATTCCCCTCTGAATTGGCCTACAGAGGTTTAAATCTGATCCAGATCTCCAAATGGTGCCGTAATCCCAGCTCAAATCCATTCTGAAGTGACAGCAGATATCAGTAGAGCTCATTATATCCTGGAAACCACCTCACTGCATTTTAACCTCAACTGAAGTGATCAGACATGAATATGCATACGGTATTTTAACTTTTCATTTCGAAGGACTGATTGTCAGACCTTTTGACAGCATGAGGTTTAGAAAATAGAGCAGAATATTCACAAATGAGAAGGAAACAGAGATGTAGAGAGGGAGAGAGCCTTATGCTTGTAGGCGAATGGAAACTAACAATAGCATAGACTGAAATAATGGAGTGGTTAGGGAAAAGGGCCAGAGGGTGAGAGAGAGGGAATTTTAAAAAACTACAAAATACAGTTCACGGAAAGGAAAGAGTGAAATATAGTTATTCCAACAGTGTTGGTTGGAAAAACTTCTTTGATATTGTAGATTCTCACACTAAACGCTACTCATAACTTGAAGTTACTTGCAACATTACATTGCAATGTTATATTAAATTACATTTAAGGAGTCTATATTTTTTACACTATATAAATCCATTCATCCGTCCATTATCCAATATCATGCGTATTCCAGCATCTTGGGCCAGGTACTGTACAAATATGTTTAAATAAATATATTGCAAAATATAATATTTCCTAAATTCTCCTAAATTTCCTAAACTTTGTAATAAAATTTTCACTCAGTTGTAGTTTCCAATTTTATTTAATGTTTTCTTGCTAAATGCAACAAATAAAACATAATAAATTCTACAGCTGAGCTGAAAACTGCTTTTAGTGAATCGGCTTGTTCGGACGATTCACGTAAATCGAGCAGTGTGAAGCCTTTTAGTTTAACTGTCCAAAAAACTAAGACATGGTCAATTCTAGAACTGAGTGAGTGAATGGGTTCATTGATTCAGATGGTTCATGTTTTTAACTTTTTTCAGATTGCTTGCTTGACATGCGTCATCTGCACCAATCAGTTCACTAAAATGAAACTGTCAAGTGCTTGGGAGAAAGGTTTAGAAATGCTTGTTTAATTATTGCTTTAGTTTTCTTGGCAGTGCTGTGTTGGCAAACAATGTGATATAAAAGCAGCAGTGTTGCATTTTCGCACTGGTATTGGTTGGAAAAAGATTTTTACTGAGAAATCATTGCTATGGTATGTTAGTAGTGTCACTACTTTCAGTTACTGTTACACCCCAATGTTTGACAGAAAGAACAGAGGAGGAAGACAGGAAATAAGGAGGATGTGAAAAGGAAACTTAGGGAGTTAGAAAAAAAGAGCAAATATGAATGGACGAGTGCCCACTGGGGATGTTCAGGAACTGGCAGGCGTTTATCTGGCTTTTTGAGATAACTTGCTGCCTCTCTCCTGCGTGTTTGCACTCATGCAGGCGTGTGTGTGATGTTTACTTAGGTAGGTTGTGTTTGGAGGATTGTGTGTTTGCTGTGTTTGAGATAGCAGTGTGTGTGTGTGTGTGTGTATGTGTTTTATGTTGCCTCTAGTCTCTGTTTTCATTTGAGACTAAATAATTTTGGCATTGAGAAGAGCCAGAGGGTGAAAACCTGCTACCCATAACTTACTAAAGCGCTTAAGAGAGAGAATCTCTGCCCTCTTCTTCCTGTCTGCTTCTCTTACTTTCAAAATCCCTGTCTTAAAGGAACAGTTAACCCAAAAATAAAAATTCAGACCCACATGGCTTACTTTTCTCCGTGAAACTTAAAGTGAGGGATGTTAACGAGAGCTGTCAATGTTCTTGTCCTGTGTTGTAGTAATTGAGAATGGTCTAAATAAAATAAAATAAAATTTTCCCCTCAGAAAGTCCCTGCTCACAAGGTAGTACTTTTTCAAAGTTCTGGGACAAATTGTTCTGGGTAATTTCCGTGGAAACGCAGCTTAAGACCCTGTTTTCATGGTTTTCCCCTTGTTTTGGGCACTAGATTTATCTCTCCAAACGAACCGATTCACTTAAACGAAATGCTGTCTGTTTTTCATCTGCTTTTTGTCTGTTTTTCGGTTTTATGCATTTTCTTGTTTTTTGTGGTTTGTGCCATCTTACACATATGATCTGTTATGTATCGTGTCTCTGGACCAGAGGACACTGAACGTGACATTGACACGAATCCTGGCTTCATTTGCTGCAAAGGAAGGCATGTTTGCACTGTCTGAATTGTGACTTGTCTTGACTTGACCCTCTTTCGGTCTTGACTCCGTCTCAATCTATTCTGGTCTCGGCCTGGACTCGGACTTGAATGTGCTGGTCTCTACTACAACGCTGCTCTTGTACGGAAGTGATCAGGAACAATAAAGGACCAATAGCACCATACAATTAGTTCATACAACTTACAACTACATACAACTGAAACCATTCTTTAGATTTAAGAGACAAATTTTAAGAGTTATCTAAATATCTTGCCCTCTGCCATATAGCTTTCAAATCTCCATGAAACCTCCTCTCCATGAATTTTTCTTCCTCATCTCTTTCATTCTTTCCCTAAGGTACTTGATAGACTAGGTTTCTACTCTCGTCTGACTGCAAGACTTTAATTGCGTTTAAGAGATTTGGAGCTGAGAGCTCAAATATACACACACTCTCTCTCATCATCTCAAATAGTCTTCTTTTCAAATAGTGTGATTGAAAGCTGTGTGTGTGTGTGTGTGTGTGTGTGTGTGTGTGAATGGACTCTGTTTTGAACTTTCTGCTTGAATGAAATGGATTTTCCATTTGATCATGATCTGTGAGGCTGAGAGATCTTGGCTTATAGAAGGTTGTAGTCTGACTTCTGTTATCTCCTTCTGCTGAGCACATTGAAACCCCAGAGATCATCACTGTGACATGCTGCTCTTCCCTTTACTGATATTTGCCAATAGCATGACCTCTCAAGACCGTAGACATGGATTTAACTTGTGGATTTAATTCCTTTAGTAGTATTTTTACTTTATTACCAATTCATGAATTTCATAAAATAATCACCCTTATTAAATGGATGTTAAAAAAATGCTCAATTATGGTTCTAATATATCACCAACATACAGTTTTCCTGAGAAATGCTTTAACCTTAGAAGTAGGTCTGAGCGTCTGTTTTATTTTATGCAATAAGAATGCTAAACAATAACTAATATTATTTTCTCTAGTGTATGTTTTTTTTTATTTTTTATAATATCATGTAAAGGGTTAGTTCAACCAAAAATGAAAATTCTGTCATTAATTACTCACAACATTATTTAGACCTTTGTTCATCTTTTGGAACACAAATTAAGATATTTTTGATGACATATGTGAGCTATCTAGCCTCCGATAAACTGAAACCCAACCACCACTTTCAAGGCCCCAAAAGGTTGTAAAGACATCATTAAAATAGTCCATGTGACTATAGTCGTTTAACTTTAATGTTATGAAGCGATGAGAATACTTTTTGTGCGAAAAAAACCAAATAACGTCTCCTTCGCAGTTCATGTAGTAAACACAGTACAGCGCTTCCAGGTTCTATGTCAGAACGCTGACTCAGTATTGGCCTGTGATGCTGACGCAGGAGCTGGCCAATAATGAGCCGGCATTCTGATGTAGAACCCGTGTGTCAACTGTGTAGGAGACTGACGTGGAAGAAAAGAAATTGTTGAATAAAGTCGTTATTTTTATTTGTTTTGTTTTTTTTGCGCACAAAAAGTATTCTCGTCGCTTCATAACTTTAAGGTTGAAGTCACATGGACTATTTTAATGATGTCTTTACTACCTTTCTGGGCCTTGAAAGTGGTGGTTGTGTTTCAGTCTATCAGAGGCTAGATAGTCACGGATTTCATCAAAAATATCTTAACTACGGGTCTTATGAGTTTGGAGCGACTTGAGAGTGAGTACTTAATGACAGATTTTTCATTTTTGGGTGAACTAACTCTTTAACCTATTACAACAAAGATCTGTTTTTGAAGTGTGTCTTGAACCTAATTTCACTTGTAATATAAACATGGTGGATTTAGCTGTTATAAAAGTCTCACGAATCTGAAGTTCTGGTTCTCAATAACAGATGTAACCGAAAATGACCTGCATTTCAGTGCTTGAGCATGTTAGCCTGTTAACTTGTGATTCATTGAAAAGAACGAGCAGTAGAATAAGACTCGTCTCCGCAGGCTCACTTGCTGGCTATTGTGATTAATTACAGCAAGAACTATTAATTATCAAGGATCCTGGATGAGTCAGAAGCTCAGCGGCCTTAAATGTGGACAGAACTATAGAGATGATGTTCACAAGAGCGCCATTAGGAGAGAAAATAAGTGTGAACATGGGAAATGGGGATTGCAAGGCAATCTGCAGAGATGGAGAGAGAGAGAGAGAGACAAGTATGACAGGAAGCGAGTGATAAAGAGAGAGAGAAGCGAGAGGCAGTAGAGACGACAGCCGTTTGGGAAACGGCTAAATTGCTTTGTGTATTTCATGGCCAGCTTCATCATCAAAGCTAATTACTAACAGCTCTCTAAAGCCCTGTATATTTATCCATCCATTGATCGTGTGCATGTGTGTGTGTAATTTTAAGTGTGTGTAGCAGTAATTTTGCAAGGAAAGCTTATGCCTCCTTTTAAAATGATTTAGATTTTTAGTTTTTTTGTAAAATGAAAGTTGTTCTATTCTTTAAGGCAAGGGTTAGTTCACCCCAAAATTCTGTTATACTTACTACTTATATGATGAACAGATTTAATGCGGATTAACTCAGATTTGCGATGTGAATTGTCTTACACAGTGCATGTGTGTTTTCAGGACTTCTAACAGCAGTGCGACCTTGTCCTCATGTGCGTCGATGGAGCCGTGTGTGTCAGATGAACATTTCCAGGCACACAGTCACGCTGAACACACCTTCAGACGTATGGAGGCCTACCTGAGGACCAGGAAACTCTGTGATGTCGTCCTTCTCGCCGGAGACCGTAGAATACCGGCACACAGGTAACAACAACAAGAACAAAAAAAACATACACGTTTCAAATGGCTCATCCAACAAAACCCTAAATTTACACTAAAATACGAGCAGAAACCAAAAACTAGTGTGCAGCAAATTATGGCGGTGCCTTCTCTGTGAAATATTGTAAAGACAATATAAATGAAATTACATTCTCATTTAGTTTGAACCAAATGGCCTCGAACTGAACCGCACAAACCAATGACCGTAATAAGTCCAATGACAAGTTTTTCTCCAGTGGCGGCCTGCTGGGCATCTGACACAAATCTGAGTGGATCCAGTTCGTGCTGCTGAATCATAAATGCCCCAGAGATGCTGGAGATGAGTGATGGTAGTTACAATTTACTGCTGAATGTAGCAGCAGTGGCACATTTATAGAACATTTCATTGTCAGCAACTATTGCAGTTTCTGAATTTGACAAATAAACTTTGGACTTTCAAAACTCTGATGGTATTATTTTGAGTATGGCTTTTGATTAAGTGTAGTGTCTGCTGTAGAGACGGAACAAGTTATGACTACAAAGTATGAAAATTAAAATTACACTTTTGAAGTGTTGAGTGGATGTATGTCTTGTCTGTTGTAAACTGCAAATATTGCAATACATGAAAATGAGGATGTAAATGTGGGCTGATATTTGACCAAATCTTAAAAGGTCTCTTTATAATGTTAGTCAAGGTTTCTTGGACCAAAAACATACATAATTTACATAATCTATTACAATAAGGGGAAAATGTTTAGTTCTTTTTTAGACTATTTTCATCTCCTTGGTTTGAAATCAATATTGAGTGGATGTCATGTTTTAGAGATTGACGGCACTGAACACGTACATCAGATCTTGATATTATTCATGAGGAGGCATGGCCTTTCGCAAGCAAGATTCCCCTGTGATGCTGATAGAGAGGCAGGCAGTCAACCATTATTTATCATATGAGGGTTTCTAGATTAATGGAGAGGTGGACTGGGGCTCGTTTTGAGACGCCATCTCAGGCACAAACAGCATCTATTCTTACTGTGTGTGTGTGTGTGTGTGTGTGTGTGTGTGTTGACCGATTAAAATGATATTTGTTAATCAATGTTGTGGAATAAAAAAATGACTCCGCATTTATTTTTGCATTCAGTTACAGAAATATAATAATCTATGTGTATTTGTGTAATGCATTGTGAACTTTCAAAAAATAGATTACAAAAGTTAAAACAAGATATATTTGTGCTTTTTGTTGCATGTGAGAAAAATATTTTGTACAGTGAAATAAAATGGGCCGGTTCAGTTGTTGTATTCTTCCCCTTGGCGTTCCACAGTTTTCCTGTGTTTGCTTGTTTCTAAACTGTTAGTTTAGTTTTTGTGTCTAAATCCAAAAGAGAGTTTGTTCTTTTCTTTATTTCAGTGCATCAAGTACATGAAAATGCAGTCCTCCGTACACAAATTATGCCTACCCCAAAATTTTTCATTATTTTTGTATTGTTCTGGTAATGGAAATGCTTTTTCACTTTTTAGGTGAAAATGTTGTATTTACTAAATGTCTATTTAAGTACACATAGCATCCCTTGTTGGCAAACGCTATTTACACCAGCTCCGCCCACCACTGTCTGGATGGGCCACTCAAGTTTAAAAAAAAATGACATGCAAAATTGAATGTGTTCAGTGGCGAAGCAGTGGCAAGTAAGGCTCGAAGATCTGGCTTTTAATGCGATCGATGCGGGTTTGAATCCGCCTTTTGCCAAGCTCGCATTTATTTTCAGTAAAAAATAAACAGGAGATAATAGTGTTAATAATAGTGAAATAAACAGGTGTTTAATAATATTGAAAGGGTTTTTATTCTCCAAATAAGGGATCATCCATTTAATAATTTTAATTCACAAGTTCACACTTACAAATAATCAGATAGAGTAATTAGTATGCATATTTGGCGTGCTGTCCGAGGAGAGGCCCATATATTTAAATATTAGGTTTCGCGATAACATTTTTCATTTGTACATAAAACAGCATATTCTGTATTTCTCAGTCTGCATCAGAAATGAATTTTCACATGTACATTTTTATGCATGACTATTTCACTTTTGGGAACTTCTCAGTCTGTATCAGAACACACAGGAAATGAATTTTCACATTAACATTTCTTTGCAAGACTGTATTGCACTCGTGGGAACTGATACTTAAATACAAAGACTGCATGACTTTATCTTTGTTAAACTTCCCATTTGTTTTTGATTTATAAACAAATGACCAAGAAACATGGTCTGTCTCTAGCAAAATGTAGCCATTATATTGTCAAATGTAATAAATGCATTAATAGCTTACAAATGTATTAATCACATGTGTTAATAAGTTATTTTTTTACAGCCCTCATTCAAAATCATAGTAGGGGGCAAAAAAAATAAAAAATAAATATCCAGAATCAACTCAAATCTTCTCTGATATGGTCATCCTCTTCTCTGCTTCATTATTTTACCTTCTTCTTCTTTGTGTTGTTTCCATGTGTTTGTTGATGGCATAGTCTTGCTGATTGCAAGGCTGCCTCAGGCAGCTGGAAGATTTTGCTGGTGTTTTATTTATAATGATGCACACTCATACACTGTATAGTGAATGGCCTTTGTACTTTTTTTTAACTAGAACACCATCTGCAACCTAAAATGCTTACCTAAAATCTTGCTTTAGCACACAGACATTCAGGCTGCTATGAGAAAGAGCATACACAAAAAGCTGAATCGGTTATTCAGTAACACTCTAATATGAGTAAAAAACAGCAGAGAACTGCTGGATTATTGTGTGTAAAGTGAAAGGGTTAAAAGCAATCTGCTCAGTGATGAAAGAACAGGAAAGAGAGAGTGAAGAAGAGTGACAGAGGGCAAATGCTGAGTGTTACTCCTGCTGCTAAATGAGTCTCGCAGGCTCTAATGCGTTTTCACTCCTAAAGCCTCATTTGTGCTCCCATTCTTTCTCTTTTCTTCTTTCCCTTCATTACTTCTCTTTCATCATAATTCTTGCTTGAGTATTCACTATTACCAGCATCATATTTTTCCATATCTCTGCTTCTACATACACTCACTTAAAGTGGTGCAGGAACAAGTTTTGAAGTGTGGGGTGGTAACACCCTAACTATTTGTAAATATTTTACTTTTTGGTGAATTTATATGAATTGTATTATCTCATTCATATGTTTTTGAACAAACTCCTTACAGCTCACTGAATGTTAGGTTTAGGAGTGAACCAGGGTTGCCAGGTTTGCATAATAAAACCAGCCCAATTGCTGTTAAAAATCGCTTTCCCTGAGGTAAAAACCTTCCCGCGGACTAATAAGCAACCCACTGCAACAGTGTAAAAGTATTCCAATTAAGTGGGAAAACTGCAGACTTTGCAACACCGATTGGACCTTGCTGCTTACTTTTTGTAACTATTATACATTTCCATACAAACTAAAATGTACAAATGTATACAAAATTGTCTATTTGTAAAGTAGTTAAGTTTTGTCATGAGATCGGCGTTGGCAGCAGGTCCTTTTAGTGACATTACAACATTATATTGTATATATATATATATAAAATATATATATATATATATATATATATTAATTAGAAAGGAAATTAGTAAAATAATGAGGTAATTGACCCTTCGCAAAGACCCGCCCCCTTTAGTTACTGTTGCTTTGTCCGACGAGCCACGCAGTGAAAAAATACATTGCGGATCAAAGAGGACACTGACAACACGTCGACAGACAAGACAGAGCAGGTTACTTTTGATATGAAGCAAAGTTTCACATTTCAAATATTGTAATTTTTAAAGAAGTTTAAACAAATACCATATATTGGCTTTAATGTGTGGTAACATCGCTGTAGCTCCTTCAAGCGGTTCGTGAACCGATCATCTTTATACTAGTTCATTTATAGCGTTAAATAAACATGAATGGACATCAGAAGGAATGTTGTTTCAAACATCAATCAATCAAACTTCCAGCGAAGGGTCAATTAGAAATGACATGATGATAACAAATAAATGATAACGAATAAAGTTTTTCACAAAACGTATGTTACGAAACTGCTCTGAGACTTGGTGAAAGATCCATATGCAGCTTTATTTCAGGATAATCCATAAGAGTAGTCAAAAACAGGCAAATGGTCAAAAACATGATAGTCAGAATAATCCATATAACATGCAGAGTCAAAGAAACAGGCCATCCAGGTAACGGGCAGCAGATCAAAACCAAAGGACAGGAAACCGAAATACAAACGCTCAGAAATGCAGTGGTAACACCAACAAGACTTCACAAAGTGTGAGTGGAAAATCAGAGCTTATATAGGCCAACATTTACAAGAAAATGACAATCAAACCATAATGAGTCCAGGCAGTAGGTTATGGGAAATGTAGTTCATGATGAGATAGTAAAGAAGTTACCACCATTCCAAAGTAAAAAAAAAAAAAGCTTTATTTTTAAATGCTGGTAACTACTTAGTAAAAAAATATTCTAATCCCTCCGATCTTTTTTCAAAAATTTTTCAGAGTAGTCTTTCAGATTTACACCACTTCCTGTTACCCGCATGCTTTTGGGGAGATTTTAAAATGCCTAATGTACTTTTTTAATGTACAAAATTTCTCTCACCCCTCCATTCTCATAAACACGGTCAACTTTTTTCCTCCCATTTTTCCCCTTTTACGCACTTCATCATATCTACAGTAAATCCACTGCACATAAATAAACTAATTCTGTTTCAGACTGACGTTGCTGTGACATGATGTGGCTAGAATTCAGGTAGATCTTATTCCTGTCAGTAAATCACCAGTGAGTCAGTCAGAACAGAGAATAGTTCTCACAGTAATTGTTTCAGTGCTGTTCTGTGATAATCATCATTTATTCATTTCTAGTGTTGATGCTGCATTTATAAAGTTTAGTGGTTGTGGGTTTGTAATCCGATTGGACTTATATAATGTAAATGACTCATCAAATCTGTATTAATCTTATTAAACACAGCCAGCATTCATGCAAGCAGAACAATAAAATTGCTTAGTAACTTAATACGTAAAGCAAACAAAAACAAACCTCACAGAGTTTGCCTTCCTTTCAAGCTGTAATACAAGCACACACACTCTCAGTTCTTTGATATAGTAATTAGCATTTTGGCTATGAGTCTAATAGATTTAAAGCCGCAAGCTTTGACTGAGTGTGTGTGCATGTGAATATCTTTGTCTGCAGAGCTGGATTTGAATAGGAAACCCTCATTTTACCATGCTTCAGTTAACAGATCCTCAAATCCTGTCTCTTACTCTAATCTTTCTCTCTCTCACTCTCTCTCTGTTTCTCAGTTCTGTCTATTTTCTTCAGCTTTTTTATCATGCTTTATTTACATGCTGCACACACATGTCTATTCCAGGGGTCTCCAACCTTATTTCATTTCAGAACTACTTTTAAAAAAAAAGAAAGCAGCTGAGAGCTACTAATGTTATACAATACTTAAATCTCCTAAATAATGTTATCATAACAATCCATACTGATACACACCTGAAAGTGCTTTTGTGTACACATCACCTTTTAAAAGAACTGAATCAGAAAATACATTTCTTTGTGGAAAATAGTGCTTTGCATATTACCCACTCTCACCCAGCTCTCAACCTGTTTTCAATTCTTTGCATTAGAACATCTTGGTATAAAACATTTTTTTCCCCCTCAAGGCTGGTTTACCTGGTTTTATAATTCATAATTCAGTACTCTTATGGCATTTTTGCCAGCTGAGAGTTATACATACTACATGTAAAAATATATTTTTATTCATACAGTTGTATATGCAGTACTTGATTTGAACTGGAGGGGGTTGGAACGCTGATTAAAAGTACTTCTTTTCGAACTAGCCCCTATCAGGCCACAAGCTACTTGTAGCTTGCGAGCGATGTGTTGAAGACGTTCAGTATGCTGTGAAAAAAAATGAGAGCATGTAAAAGCATGTGGCGCACTCAGTGAGATTATGTGTCATCTCAATTTCTCTCTCTGCCTTTCTCTCTTAGATTGGTTCTCTCATCAGTGTCCGATTATTTTGCGGCCATGTTTACCAGTGATGTCCGAGAGGCAAAGCAAGAGGAGGTCAAAATGGAGGGTGTGGACCCAGATGCATTATGGGTCTTGGTGCAGTATGCTTACACAGGTATGTGTTAATCTGGAAGAGATGGTTGGTTAGATATACATATACACGCATAATAAGGATGCACGTTAAAATTTTGGCTGATACAGATAAGCCAAGAAATATTTTAATACTTTAATACTTATTTATGCAAAATAAATAAAATAAAAACCAGAAAATGGACTAAAATGAGATACTTTAAATTATAATGTTGTAATGTTTTGCATTTAAAAAGACTGATATTCATTTTGAAATCTTTTAAAGATTACAATTAAAACTAAAAAAATAGTAATGATTTATTGTTATAAAAACTAAAATTTTTAAGTTAAAAGATTAGGTTTAATTTGAATGCTAGATGACAACAAATGTAATGTTAATGTATACATGAACAATTACCATGCATAATTAAATATTCAATATCAGCTTTTTTACAGTTCTTTTTGTAACATAATAAATACCTTTACTGTCACTTTTGATCAAATGAATGTGTCCTTGCTAAAAAAAAAAAGTATTTACATTCTTAAAAAAAAAAAATCTTGCTGCTTCCAGACCTTTGAATAGTGCTGTACTCAATCAATCAATCAATCAATCAATCAGCACTCATTACCAGAAATTACACACCTGATCAAAGTCTTTCTTTATACAGGGCGTTTGGAGTTGAGAGAAGACACTATAGAGAGTTTGTTGTCAGCTTCCTGTCTTCTGCAGCTGTCTGCGGTGGTTCAGGCCTGCTGCAGTTATCTAATGAAACAACTCCATCCCTCCAACTGTCTGGGCATTCGGTCCTTTGCAGATGCTCAGGGCTGCCTGGACCTGCATAAGGTGGCACACAACTACACCATGGTGAGCACACACACACACACACACTGAGAATAGTTACACGATCACTTAATTAGTGCAAAAGATATGCTGGCAAAGTCAAAAGGACTTCTGGAAAGTGAATACTAAACCTCTTTATTTTTTATCTTCAATGAGTACCCCTCTCTCTCAGCCTAATTTTTCTCCTTTTATCACTTTTCTTTCATTCTTCTTTGTTTGTCCTCCTCCCAACCAAGCGCTCACTGAAGGATTTATCATCCGCAGTTCACAGAGTCAAAACTTGGAAGTGAATTAGAGGACACTATCAAGCGTGTGCACTCAACAGCATGTGATATGCTTAAAGTTACAGACACACTGTATTTTTGTTCGTCCTTCAGGGTTCTGTACTGCATCTATGTGGGCGGGTGCCTCAGTGAGTGTGTGTATTTGTATTCATCTATAGGCATCTGTGTCCATCTGTGCCTGTTTCTGTGGGTTTATGAGTGAGCAATTGAGCCCATTTTAACAGGCGTGGAAGCACTGGTGCCGAAAAAGTTCCCTGAACGAGGCGAGCGTGTTTAATTGGACATGCTACTGTTCCTCTTCGCAAATTTTCCGCTCAGTGTTTGATGTTCCACTGCTCCTGAGGGAAACTCATTCAAGAAAATATAACCCATAATAGCCCGCCCACAGTTCACAATAGGGGGGTTGTCATGGAGACTGCACTGAAAACTTGCTTTCCATTTTCCATCAGTGCCTCTGTTTCCTATCTGGCTTTCCTTCCCTTGTTTTTATTTTATCCCCCCATCCCCCAACAATGCGATGATGTCCAGTTCTCTTGTCCACTTTGTAATACCAGCGGTATGTGTCCGTGTTGGACAGCAGATCTGTTCTACAGGAAATGAAGGGATGCCTATGTCAAATGGAAATGCTAAAATGCATTGTTAATATAGCAAAATAAATGTTATTATCAGCTTGTAAGCGGAAGGAGAATATACTTGAAAAATATGGGTCCTGAAGCAAAACCATTTGAATAACTGCTAGTCTATGCTGTGCAATTGCTAATAAGATATACACGTCACATATACAAATATATTGTACCTGTGTCATATTAAGCTGCTAAAAACTATAAAAACATCAATAATAGCTTGGATTAAATGTGATGATTATTACCAATAAATAAAACTTTTAATTGTGTGTGTATGAATTTTGAATGCCTTTGAAAGGAGTTGTTCGTGCTCACCAGGGAATATTGTGAAAGTTATTACAATTTAAAAATAGTTTTCTGTTTTAATATATTCTAACATGTGATTTATTTCTGAGATGGCAATGCTAAATTCTCAGCATCATTACTCCAGTCTTCAGTGTCACATGGTCTTTCAGAAAACATTCTTAAATGCTGATTTGATGCTCAAGAAATATTTATCAATGTTAAAAAGTGTTGTGCTGCTTAATATTTTAGTGGAAACCACTTTTTTTCAATTTTTTGATTAAAAAAATAAACATTTATAGCTATTTTGTTTTTATTTTATAGAACTTTACAGAACATAGACAAACAGTCAGCACAACTTCATGGGTATTTACATGGAAATTCTTTCAAAATGGGATCAAAAGGGAACAAAACATTTACCTCCCTTCTCGCTGTTTTGATAAATGCATAGTCCATTTTCTCCATTGTTTTTCAAAAGTCTCTTCTTGTAGTCTCAAGCATTTATAGCAATTTGTAACATTATAAATGGTATTACTTTGCTGAATATCTATCTATCGATCTAAGAGAGAGAGAGAGCTTATTCACTTTGTGTTTTGTATGTTACATTGCTGAAAGGCCATTAGTCACACGCACATTCTCTGATGCTCTACTCTGTGACAACCACATTCTTGGTTCCGTCAACAAATCCAGATAATCTCTCACTCTCAATCCCTAGGAGCACTTCATGGAGGTCATAAGGCATCAGGAGTTTCTGCTCCTGCCTGCATGTGAGGTAGAGAAGCTTTTAGCTTCTGACGACATGAATGTTCCAGAAGAGGAAACTGTGGTAACTGCCCTACTCAGCTGGGTCCGCCACGATGTGTCCACCCGTCAATCACAGCTTCCTGCTCTTCTCGCTCACATCCGCCTACCCCTGCTTAAACCACAGGTCAGTCAACCATCCACCCATCATTCAACCAGTCTTTTATTCTGCTGTGCTGTTACTTGTTCAGGCAGCTTGATCAGTATACCCATAAAGCCACATCAGAAAATCATTAATCTGCTTTAATTCATGTATCAGCTAATCAGTTAATTGAGTGATCAGTCAGTAAGTCGGTCAGTCACAGTGATTAATGCTCACATGCTTCTTGATGTTTTGCCGTAGAATGTTAAACAGCCTTTGAGTTTTGTTAAGCAAGTCAGCCCACTTTGTGGCCATCATCTTGATAATACCCTTCCCAAATGGCTCTCATAATTGAAAAACTCTACTTATGACTCATGTTGAGTTTTTCAAATTCTTCACACAAGCATGCCACGCAAAGTCCAGCAATACTAAATGCTCTTTAATGTATAATAATGTAAAGAGCCTACATGCATTAGAAACACATCAAGAAATGATGAAATTGTCACACATTACAATAAGGTTCACAAAAATGCATAATAAAACTTTATTAAAGATATGAAGATCATGTTAGTAAAGAGCCTACAAATATTAAAAATATTTTAACTGATGTTCAAATGGTTTCTATTTCGCATTGTTGCTTTGGAGTAACTTTAATAAAGTGCCGTTTGTGCATAAGTGTTATTCATTGTTAGCTCATAGTAAATGCTTTAAAGGGATAGAAAAATTTTGTCATCACTTACTCACCCTCAAGTTGTTCCAAACCTGTATGAGTTTCTTTTTCTGCTGAACATAAAATAAGGTATTTGGTAAGTTGATAATCAAATAGTTGACAGTAGTCATAGACATAAAAATAATTTAAAAAAATAATAATATGGAAGTCAATGGCTACCATCAGCTGTCTGGTTACCAACATTCTACAGAATATCTTCTTTTGTGTTCAACAGAAGAAAGAAACTCATACAGGTTTGGAACAACTTGAGGGTGAGTAATTCATGACAAAATTTTCATTTTTGGGTGAATTATCCCTTTAAGTAATGTTAACGCATAGCGTGTCATACACCTTGAATGTTAAGAAATTTAAATGTATAAATTAAACCAAATGTATAAACTTAAACCAAGATTAACTAATGTTGTAAAGACAGAGGTGCTGTTCATTGTTAGTTCATGTTAACTAATACATTAACTAATGATAAATTAAGCTATTAATTTTAAGAGATGCAATACATGCAATAATGCTGAGCAGAGATGTTGTTCAGATGTTGTTGTAGAGGGTAGTCGTGGCCTAGTGGTGAGGGAGTCGGGCTTGTAATCTGAAGGTTGCCGGTTCGATTCCCACGCCGGCAGGAATTGAAAGTGGGGATTGTGAAAGAACAGCACCCTTGCCACCTTCGATACCATGACTAAAGTGCCCTTGAGCAAGACACCTAACCCCTAATTGCCTCACTTGTAAGTCGCTTTGGATAAAAGCGTCTGCTAAATGATGATGAATGTTCATGGTTAACTAATGTATAACTAAATCAACCTTATTGTAAAGTGTTACCAGTAATTCAGATCACTCTAATTCCCATAATGGAACTCAGCCCTTACTTGTATTCCATTATGAATTGGATTCTGACATAATTTGGAATGTGTTAATGCATAAAACCAAGCTTGTGTTGCTAGAAGCCTTTGCATTTATGTGTTCGCATTGCTATTTGGCCCTTATAGTACTGGTCTTTATGTGTGTGTGAAGGTCAGTGCTGTTCTGTTGGGCTGGGAGGCTGTGATGAGATACTTTTGGAGCCTGGAGAGTGTGATGTGGATGTTGTTGTGCCTCTTTTTCTCTTATCACATTCTTCACTTGCACACTTACACACACTCCACTGAAAATTGTTTTGTTGTTGTTGCCTTCTACATCTTAAAGCATACACAATATTTATCTGTTTTAAACAGATTCTTAATAAGGTCCTTTTTAAATATTGCCATGCAGGGCTGTGTGACAAAATATAATTGTTGATTATTTGCCTTGATATTATAATCATGATTATTCATTGTGATTTATAGAATTGAAATAGTTTTTGTATTCGTGTTATTTTGTTTTATTTAACATGCATTCTTTATGTAGGCTATATATCTATTTAAAAAAAAAAAAGCTGAGAACTGTTAAATCAAGACAATGGCTAAACGATCAACTTTAACAGAATTTACAGCAATGTTATTGATATTTTGTCTTATTTATACTGTGATTATAATCAGTGCTGCAGTTTTGTCGCATTGCTCTCTTGCAGGTGTGCTCTCTCTCATATTGTGGTGTGCTTGTTTTAAATGAAACTACAAATGTTCTAGTGAATCCAAATAATTTGCCAGTGGTTTTAGCTTTGCATTGGAAAGCTACCTTGTCAGCAATTAGAAGCAAACCATAAAAGCTCTACTGTAGCTCAGACTAGCAACACCAAGGTCATGGGTATGATTCTAAGGGAATGCATGAACTGAAAAAAATGTATACCTTGAATGGAATGTAAGTCGCTTTGGATAAAAGTATCTGCCAAATGCATAAATGTAAAATAAAACATCACTTACAACTTGTGTACTAGTGCTGGTTGTCATTATAAGTAAATGTTTTGATGCCAAAGGAGTAGAAAATTTTCACAATTTGTAATGTTATTCTGCCCTACATTTACATTTATTCATTTGGCAGATGCGTTTATCCAGTGAGAAGTTGCCTTTGGTGGGGATTGAACCCCTTTCTCTGGTGCGTTTGAAGTGAGTAGTTACTCATTGAGCTAACTCCCCACTACTGCAATGTTTGAGTATTATTTTCATCCACTCAGTCTGTGGGCATAGAACATGATATTCAAATGGATATACAGTTTAATTGAGCGTCTTTCTCCTCGGAAGTCAAAGCTTTACACTTTTTTTCATTTTAATGGATGATGGATTCCACCGAACTCCCTCTTCTTGCTTTTTCTCTCCTTCTTCTTTCTCCCCCCCCCCCCCCCCATTTTTATAAAGTGAAAAAAGAGAAATATTTAAATAATTCCAGATGAGTGTTCTCCCACTCATGGCTGGCTGAGCAGAGTTTGTTCAGTTCCATCTAAATGTAAATTGCAGGTTGTTCTGTGCTTTCCAGTGAAAGAAAAAAGCCTTTCTAAGCCACCGTCCAGGCACCCTAACTCCAGAACATTCATTTCTCTTCAACGTGTATCCTCGGTATTCACGTTCATTGGAGATGATCGATTTTGGTCCATGACAGATGTGCTTGTTCATTGTATGTGACATGGACGCTTTTATGAAAGAGGTGGAAATGATTAGCTTTTGTTTTTAGCACAAAGAGGAGGAGGAGGAGAAAGAGAGGAGTGGAGATAAAGAAGTATGGGGGGATGGATGTGGATGGGGAGTGCGAGGGAGGTGAAAGCAGAGACTGAGGAGGTTAAAACTGAGCGCAGTGATGGATGTGATTATGGATTCAGTGAGATGGTACTAAATGATTGTGTATGCACATGTGCATGTGTATGTGGTTTGGTAAATTTGTGAATGCATGTCATGTATGTTGTATGTGTACTTTATATTCTATTATAGAATGTAATATATAGTTTTTGTTTCAGTTTTAGTTAAAGTTTTAGTAATTTTATTACTTCAAATTCAACTTATTTCAGTTAGTTGCTACGGGAACAATAGAACAACTATGAAAAGCCCCTCCACCCCAGGAAGTGTGTCCTTACACCATGATGGATAATTAGATGGAAGACGGGTGGAGTCTAGACAAAAAGTGGCTGAGGTGGAACCAAGGGGCAGAAGGAACAAGATGAGGCCGGTGTGAGTGAGGACCCCAGTGGAGCCTGAAGGATAGAGGAGCCTTATGAGCCATAGGGGTAAGGGATGGAGCGCAGCAGATAGCCTGGAAGTCCATGGCAATGGTGGGGCAACGACTGACCAGGGCGAAGCCAGTGGGACTAGGGAGTTCAGTGGAGCCAAAGGGGTGGCGGCCCCAGTGGAGCCGAGGGGGTGAGGAGCTGTGGCGAAGCCGTTTGGGGTGGGATGAGGAATGAGGGAGAGCCCAGGACTCCTCATGCCAGGGCAGAGCTGGGGCCCGAAAGCTCCAAGGAAGATCAGGGCTGCATGGCAGGGGCTGAAGGGAGCCAGCCGAAGCAGAGCCAAGGGAATGGCTTGCTTCAGTGGAGTGTGCAGAAGAGGAAGAGTGGGTGTGGATGTTGGCTCTTTGATAGACAGGGATTGTGGTGACCATGAACTCTCTATGATGGACAGGACCAGCAGTGATGAAGGCATAGAAGATTCTGAGCTATGCAAGACCATCAGTGACGATGAAAACAAAAGTGACTTAAATACATTTGTTCAGGAGGGGACCAGCGGCAAAAGAAGGTTTGTGGGAGGGCAGGGTGGGAAGCACTACATTCGACTCCCAGTCGATCAGACTTTCCTCCTCATCTATCGCCACTAATATTCCCACTGGTACGGATTTTGCTGCAGGCTCACACACCTAGTCCACCGGGACCACAGGCTTAGCTTCCGGGACGGACTTGGCAGCTGGCTCCGTTGTGGGCTTTGGCTTTGGCTCGATGTCCATGGCAGATAATGGATGAGTCTCTCCGTCTGCAGTGGGCTCTGGCTCCGTATCCATGGTGGGCGTGGGCACTGGGTCTGGCTCTGGGGCGGTGACGGGTGATAAGTGGGATCAGACGCTGGCTGTTGGATTCTCTTCTACTTCTCCCACTGCAAAGGAAGATCTGTCACCCACAGGGCGATGCTGATGTCCTCAGCCAGCGTCCAGCAGTAGTTTCCCCAGGGCATCACCAGCCGGATCTTGTCGTCGAGCCTGATCCCAAACCCCTCCATGAGCGTGATGTCATCACAGGTGGCAAGGTGACTGGCATTGTTGAACTCCTCTACATACTTCACTAAGGTCCTTCCCAACCCTTTTAAGCTTGGGCAAGCTCCCCATTGGGAAAATGTTAATGGATGCAATCTCCATTTTTATTTAGGTTCAGATGATGAAGAGAAGGATGAAAAAGGTTCCAAAACAAAGTCTTTATTTATTAAACAAACTCAAATAATCCAATACGAGAAGCAGGTACCGGAGAATAAAGAACTGAAAACAGAGAGCATTCATACACAAGATAACAAACTGCATGTCAAACAGGTGTGATCATTAATCGTGTCAGATTTTTTTCCATGGTAATAGATTAATGGCGGGAAACATGACTGAAGACAAACCAACTAAAAGTCCACAAAAATGAAAGTAAACACACAGACTTTGACGCGTTTGGTTAGTTCATCCACATATGTGTACAAAATAGACAACACAGTCAAAATGCACCATCAGACAAGCCAAGCACTACTTAAACGTCACCATTTCAGGGAATGATTTCGGGCCACCAAAATTATTTCAGCCTAAAACGAAAAATCAATATTTTTTGTTTGCCGAAATTTCGGTTCATTGCCAAGTATGATACTCTAACCTGCACAATCCTAATCAAAAACATATAAAGGTCTATTTAAGAAATTGTCTGTGTATGTATGGAGCTTATAATATGACAATACTATTTGAATTTGAATTGTGTAGATTTGAATCATACCCAAGTGTAATTAACAAAACTGAATAGTATGAGGCATTTTGGATAGTTCTGAATTTGATTAGTTAAAACTTGAATATTGCACATTTGAAATTTAACACAATTTAAATGTTTTCATGGCAGAATATTATAGACCAGCATTTTCAAACAGCAGGGACTCATCCAGTGTAGACAGATTACTGATTATAATCAAGTCTTTTGTCTTTCTGCGTGGTGCCACTTGCGTCCAGTGGTACGCTAATCACTTTCACACCAAATATACTTTAAAACCAACACCAGAGACGCTTAGACAAATGTTTCACGTGCTGAGAAAGCTAACCTAGCATATACATATAAATCATAACTGTTTAAGCACCAGGCTTGCGCCAGAAAACAACTGCAGCTCTGTAATTGGCCAAAATTCTCAGTTCGACTTTTTTGAAACCCTCTACTCTTTGCTGTGGATGGCCTCTGACCTGCTTTCGGTGCAATCTGAATTTCTGCGTTTTGAATTTAGAATGTTGAATTTGATGCTCCGAATTTCTTCTTCATCTTGAGTACTTGAAGCTGTGTTTTTAAAACCTGGATATTTGCAGTCTAACAATTCAGAATGAAAAATCCGCTGTTTGAAAATACATGTCTAAGAAAATCTGCCATGAAAACATTTCAGTTGTGTTAAATTTCAAATGTTCAATATTCAAGTCTTAAAGAATCTAATTCAGAACTATGCGAAATGCCACATAATAAAAATTCAGATTTACAAAGTTCAAATTCAGATAGTATTGTCATATTATAAGCTCCATATGTGTGATGGCACATACAGTATGTGGAATTTATCACATGATGTCACATATAATTATATACGAAACAAATTTATTATATTCCATACATTTTTATGTTTACATTTGGCTGACACTTCTATTCAAAACAACAATTATGTTGAAATAATGATGGATGCTAAGTTTTCTCAGTTTTCTCGGCCTTAGCAGGTGTGGCGAGTAGCTAATTTTGGACCCTGGGTATGTTTATGTACTTAGTGTCTCTGTAGGGCTATATCACTGCAGTAGAATTCATTATGCAGTTATTATTACTGTGACTATACAAGACACCCCTCTAATTAAAGCCTTCTCCGTTTTTCCAGCCAGCTGAGAGAGGAGATAAACAGGGCAGATGAGAGGATAAATGTGACGAACAAACACTCGTTAACGGCCACAAGAGGTGTCATTTGAAAAGGATTACGAGAAAAAGAGAGACACGAGAGGAAAAAGAATAAAGAATGTCCTGTGTGATGTTTATGTATGAGCTAGTAATGATTTAGAGTTTCTTAGAACTTGTAGCTGGAAACAGCTTTTGTGTGTGTGTGTTTTAGTTTCTTAAAAAATTGTTTGCTCAGGAGTTATAACCTATATAAGAGTCTCTGTATTCTGTTTGAGACCCAGAGGGACACTAGCTGTGTCTCTCACTGGGATTCCCTTTCTTCACTCTTTTCCTTCTTTTTTAAAAAAAGGAATGTAGGTAGGACCTTTTGTCAGAAGTTTCATCAGAAGCTTGTTTCCTCTCTTCATTGTGTCCCCAGACTCCTCCCCTCAAGGTCTGAGAAGCTGGGAAGGATTCACTGCTGTCAGGTTATCAAAGTGTGTCTTTAAGTGGTTGGGGGTAAGGGTTGAATTTGGAATCTAGTTTATTCTGTAGCTGTTTGTGGCTATGGTGTTCAAAGATCTCCAGTCACAAAAATGTGTTTTAAAACTAAGCTTTAAAATAAGTATTTAAATTTTCTTTTGACCCCCCCCCCAGAAGGTCAGTGAACACTGACAAAGATTAGGAGACACTTGCTCATAGTGACTGCAGTGTTTTTTGTTTTGTTTTTCACTTTTTTTGTTCTGTTTTGGTGTCATTGATAATCATCCAATACTATGTTATATACACTAGAACTCAAATGTTCAGGGCCAGTAAGGTTTTTATTAATAAATTGGTTTTATTCAGCAAAGGTGCATTAAAAAAGCTGGAGGGAAGAGTAGTGACTGTTGAACATTTCTCTTTACCATCACCAGAACGGATTACATTTTACAATATTTTTTTTGTTTTAAATTCTAAACAATATTTTAAGTTGTAATAATATTGTTTTACTGTATTTCGGTCAAATAAATGCAGCTTTGGTGAACATAAGAGACTTCTTTCAAAAACATTAGAACAATCCAACCAACCCCATACTTTTGAACAGTAGTGTTTACAAGTGCGATGGATTTAGCATCTGAAAACATCATTTGTCATAATTTCTTTGTAAACCAATAAATAAAATTCATTCACGTATCAAAAATGTTTTATTCATTTATCAAGGATGAACGACTTACATTTTCATTCTTTTTCATTCTATGTATGCAGGAACTTTGCATTGCAGTTTGTGAAAGTAAAGCTTGGGGTAATGAATGGCAAAACTCAGCATTTTATTCGTGTACCCCCTCTGTCACCTCACGTACCCCAGTTTGGGAATCACTGCCATAGACACAATAAACGGGTAGAAGTTTGTCGTCCATTGGAAATTTGGATGACCATTTCTATCATGCTTACGCTGACATTTTCTTCTTATCACTCCTTTGCAGTTGCCAGATCTATTATGAGATTGTTGATGTCTGGACTGTTTTGTTCATTTCAGACAAATAACTTTCCAACCTGTCAGTGTCGTGACTGGTGTCTTGGTCACTTCTCTTACAAATGCCCTTCTTGTCTGGAAGGTTTAAAGCTTTTGGCTAATCTTAAAGCTAATCTTCTCCACCATAAATCAACATCTTGAAGTTTGCAAGCAGCTCGTTGGTCTTTATGACAGCATGACTGATTTTTAGAGAAGCAATTGAACAGCAGTGGTTTTACAGTAAACACTAAGGTGCCCTGAAGTGAGCTGAAGTGTCTTTTTTGTGCCTAGTTTATTATGCAGAGATAAAAATGAGGAAACCAAGTAAAAAAAAATCATTAAAAATAAGTATAATATATTTTGCCACATTAACATAACCAATCACGTGACTTTGGGGCAGGGCATTTGACACGTTTCGCATCAGTGACAGACAGGGAGAGTGTTTTGGCCTTTTTGTTATTAAAATTGTTATTGATTGGTATTGAAAACAAGCCCTAAGGATTTTATCTACTTGATAAAACATTATTTTCAGTTATTATGATAACAAAATTTAGATGCCAATGAAATTTCGCACTTCTTAAGTCCGATTTCGATACAACAGCAAAAACTACTTGCCTAACTAATATAAAGTTTAAATATTATTGAAGAAAAGTGAACAGTCAGTAATAAAATAAGAACAAAGAAACTAATTACAAGTAATAGCACAAATAAATACAAATTAAATAAACAGTGCTTTAAGGTTTTCAACTTGGTGAGACAGTAGCAAACAGGTACATAAATTGAATAATTAAATGTAAAATAACACTGCATAGTCTGTTTAAATTACATATAGATTAATGCTTGTTAAAGTGACAAAAGTTCTTCAGTCAAGAGCAGTGAGTGATTTACTCTTTTTAATTTGTTGTTTCATGAACATTGACACAGGTCTATTAGGCTGCTGTCACTTTAAGACTTAATGCGCAGATCCAATATAACGATCCACATCCAATTTCTTTCTCAACTGTTTATGTTCACTTAAGACATAAACGACTTCAGGCGTTTTGATACGATGTTTGTGGATTTGTTCAAGTGCGAAAAAAAAGAATTGAATTCGTGAAAGTGAATGTGAATTCCTGCACTACATTTTGCTTCTTACCAGTTAACACTTAGTTTGTGCAGCCAACAAGCTATTGTTTTTTCAAAGTAAAGCTGGTTTTGAGACATTTTTTGCTGACAATGTATAGAAACATTTGTTGACATAACATTCAGTTTGCACACTGCAGAAATTAGCATTTCTAGAATTAGAAATGATCTCTTCTAAGTCAAACATCTAAATGCTAATTTCTTCTCTACATGGGGAAGAACATATAAGCAACAAGACTAATGGGGAAATGTCATTTGAGAATGTATTAACCCCCTCCTCTAAACATAAATAGTTTATATTTTAACACAGATTTTATAATCTGTTTGTTCGTAACCTGTAGCTTTTGAGTCATACAATTTTTTTCTTCATGCAGTTTTTAGCTGATATGGAGGCGAATCCAATGCTAAGGGACAGTGTGGAGTGTCAGCGGCTGGTAATGGAGGCCATGAAGTATCATTTGTTGCCAGAGAGACGGCCGCTCCTCCAGAGCCCGAGAACACGTCCACGCAAGGCCACTGTAGGGGCACTTTTCGCCGTGGGTGGCATGGATGCCACAAAAGGTATTTCTTTCATATCACTTTTATGTTGTTTCTATATTCTACATGCCTTCGCTTTTGTGTTTTAAAAGTTATCCGGGCAGATAACAAGGTAACCCCTCCTCTTCATATCGCTCTCGTTCACTTTAGTGCAGTGAACTGCTGAGACATTTCCATTTTCAAAGTACAGTCTTGAGTCTTTTGAATTAATGGGGCTTTAAACACTGTTTAACATTTAAATAGGCCAAAAATGAGATAGAAGTTTATATTTAAATTAGTGTTGTGTCCTCTTCATGGTGACTTAAAGAGGATACGCACTTGCGGATGTGATTTTTCAGTAGCAAGACCTGAAGTATGTTGTAGCGCCCCTACTGTCCAGGTTTATCTACCTATTTTTTGAATGTTGGAACCTTTGACCAGATTCGTTTATTTGTCTCTCTCGACTGTTGATCTTACTTATCTGTGTGACCCTTGATCTTACTACTTTTGAATAATTTCAACTCATATCAAACTGAAAAAAAAAAAAAAAAAAACACTTTTGCTACAGCTGCTTAACTTACCTATAGATAATAAGATAATATAAAGGTATCCATACCATATGAATATAATATACAAAAATTCAAAAAAAAAAAAAAAAAGAATTGAAAAAAAAAAAAAAAGAAGTTAAAGTAACTTAAAAAAAAACTTCTGAACACTAAATTGTTTTGTTGAGTAGTGTTGTATTGACTCTTGTGAACTACCACCCATTTGAATGAAAGATTTTTGTTTTATTTTTTTGGATTTGATGAATTGAAAAACTTATTAATAAAATTACACATTAAACATCAAGTACAAATAAACAATCTTTGCTTGCTTCTTGTTTTACCTAATAGCTATGTAACTGTAAAAAAACAGAAAAAAATAAAATAAAATTAAAAACAATCAAAAAAACAAAATCAAAATAATAAAATAATATACTACTCAATGAATCACAGACCAATCACAAACAAATACCATCAAATCATTCAAAACTTAACCAAAGCCCACCACGCACATGACACACAACCCACCACACACACCCCGTTGCACCCCTCCCACATGCATGTGTGTGCGGTTGGTGCCGTGCAAAACAAAAAAATAAATGTGCATGTGTAAAATGTAAGCTTAACAAAAAAAACAAAGAAATGTAAAGTAATGGCAAGAGTTATTGATTTGTGGCAACCCGTGATGATCCTCCAGTCTAAATCCATGATTCGAGTTGTCCGCCCGTCGTCAGTTTCGTTAGCCGTTAGCTTACCCCCTCGACAGCCAGACTCCTTACGATTAGGCGCTCTATGGATCCCTTCTCAGTGGTCACTCACCCCCGATCATCTCACTACACTCACATCGATTGGCAATCGCTTAGATCACCTCTGTACTACGCACATTTGTAACGTTGTAACTTGTAACTTGAGTGAAGTTTGCAGAAAACCTAACGAAGCCAATTCAATCATTCCAAATACATGATGGATAACGCAAAAACTATAAGCCTCTTCTGAATCGCGTCGCGTTGAGTGTGGTCGTGTTGACTGTCACCGAATACCACAGAATACTATTCAGTTTAAACTAAAACGATGCAGCTCTGACAATATTTCTCACAAAAATCTCCTGCTCTGACAATATTTTGCAACAAAAATCTCGCTTCGCTTTCTTTTCTCCCTCCACTCCCATTCGCTTTCTTTTGACATCCTGGCCAACACCCTCCCTTGAAACTGACATGAGACAGGCCAATCAGTTTTGCCCAAACTGACATATTCACATTAGAAAAACTTTTTATTATGAACACAACTGAACAAAACACAAACATTAAAATAATTAAACTCTAAGTTCTCGCACAGTATTATTTTAATAAATATACTAAAAAAAAACAAAAAATAAAATAGATATAAATAAAATAAATATAAATGAATAATCAATATAAAATTATAACCAATATATACAAATCCCCTCCTTCTGAAATAGTAATGTAACCAAGGGCATACATCTTCTAAATGAAAAACTCTCATGTCCTTGTGAGTATAGTATTAGTAATATAATAATACTACCACACTTATTTAATACTTTTTTGAAGGGTTTTCAGTTCACTTGATTGAAAAAGGTGATGAATTTTGAAGGGCCAAACACTATTCCTTTGAATCCTGTCAAATAGGTGACCCATCCATCACATGCTTTTTAACTTAGACCTCTTTAGCTTTCCTTTTAAATTTATTTTCGCTTTTTTTTTAGTTTTTTTTTTTCATTTTCTTTTTCCTCCGAAGATCCTTCCTCCCCTGAGTCTGCAATAATGTCCCTGCATCTGCCTGCAATTCGCCTCCCTGAAACTCTCATCCTACCTTCCTCTTCTCCAAGAATCTTGTTCTCACTGTCTGATGTGGCATTCCTCCTATCCTCTTCGATATCGAGCCACTGTCTGTGTGGGCAGTTGCTTCATCCTGTCCGATTGTCTAGACCTTGTGTCTGAAAAGGAATTAGCTGTGCATTCATCTCTAGACCTGAAGGAAAAATGCAGTCCATAGCAGGAGTCTTCACTTCCTGAGGATCATCAGCATTACACTGTGTTTTTGTCGCTCTTTCCTCGTCTATCTACTGGCCTGTGGAACTTTTGTGTATCCTATCAGGTTTTGTCATTCTCACGATTCTCTTGTTAGGTAAGAGAGTTTCCCCTCTCCAATTGTCATTGTCTCCTCCAGTCCTTGATCTCTTTTGATTTTATACACTATTTAATCTGCTTTGAAGCTTTTCAATCTCATATTAATTCAAATTTTCCTCAAGTTTCCCCACCTCATTGTAACTCTGATATCCCAGCTATTTTGCCATTTATCCCCATCTCTTCAGAAATCCTCTTGAGCGATTTCTCCATTCTCTTTTAGTAATCTGAAAGCTGTCTTAGAATGATCTCCTGATTCCGGAGTCCCAAGCAAAGCTCCCAAGTTAATAAGTCTGCAGTGCAGCTGGGATTAAAAAGGATCTTCTCTTCTAGCCTCCAAGAAGTGGCTGAAGCCTTGACTTTTTTCTTACGTTCACTTAGCTAACACTTCTGCTGATTTCAACTTCCATATTCCGGATCATTCATTCTATCCTCTGACCATCTCTCAAGGCTTCTCCCTCCACCCTCATGATGCATCTCTGACTCATCCCAGTCCAGCACGTGCGCTGCGGCCTCCTTGACAGGTTCACAGGTCTTTGAAACGCTTCCAGCCACCGAAGCATATTGTATTGGGATGCATCTGCATAACCTTTTCCATGGCTATCCACAATGCTGTGGACATGTGATGATTGCTTCCTTCATGCGAGAACCCATTTTGATAGCTTTCAGTCAAACCAGTTCTTCTGTGAGAGTTTCCTTTTTTGCCAAACAATCCACTTCCCTAGTGTCCGTCGCCACCCAGTTCAGCACTCACATCTTTTTGGGCACGCAAAACATCAGCACTTCCCATCACTCACAGAAGTTCCACCCAAAAGTTGGCCCGTTCAACCCTCTTCCACTTTTACTACTATGGGACTCTCACAACTCAAAACCCTTCATCTGTTGGGATCCATTTTCTTCCACCCCTCACTTTCCACATCCACGGTTGACTGCAAATGATACGCGACACTGTTCACCCACTCACGGGCATGTTCAGAAACAGCTGTCAGAAGCAGCACGTAAGGAATAAGCACACCTCACATAATTGCTGATCGAATCTTCATTTGTAAGTTTTTTCTCAACAATTGCATTATCCCTGATTTTTTGCAATTTTTCAGGCAGTTTTTTATTTTTTTAGATAATTTTCACCTTTATGACACTTTATTTTATAACCCCCCCTACTGTCCAGGTTTTGGATCATCCCCCTGGAATGTTGACTTTATCCCCAGTTTTTTTTATTTCTCTCGATTTTGGAATCAGTTTATCAATCCTTTTCCTCTTGATGACTTCACTATCAAAATTTCAAACAAAAATCTCATTTAAAAAAAACATACTACTTTTGCTTGAAACATCTCTATAAATAAAATCTGAATAATAAAGTATCAAGACTAACTAACATTGGCTATATAATGTAATCTTTAAAAAGGAAAAAAAATAAATAATGAAGAAAATAAGAAATATTTAAAATCAATTAAAAAAAAAAAAAAATATAGAAATGAAAAAAAAAGAAAAACAGTTCAAAAAAAATCTCAACCAATAAACTGAAACCAAATGATTGTTTTTATACTGTTCTGTTACATTGACTCTTGTGAAATAACACCATTAATGTTTCACTAGTTTGTTCTTTTACACAAATTCTCATCTTGCTTCTCAATTAACAAATAACTATTTTCATATTAATATAATGAAAATCAAAAACAACTTGATTTATGTCTTGCAAATCCAAATTTTTATGTAAACTCAAAAAATAATAAAAATGTAACATCAATTCATAAAAACCATCAAAAAAATCCAACAAAACCAAACCACAATATATAAACCAAATTACGCACACCATGCACACACATCCAAACCACCCACAATCAAATAAACAACGTTGCCATGAACTTATTGCAAAACCAAACACAACATGGGCACACCCCGTTGCAGGCCTGCACACAAAAAGTCAAAAAAAAAAAGGCTGAAACGTAGTGGAAAATGGCCGCTTTCCTATCACCCGTTCCAAATAAACACGAGATCTGTAGCACAGTGCAAGTGGCAGTTGCTTATGGCCAGAGTCACTCCCCAAGACCCAATGGAAACTCGGCGCACTCTGCGAGTACACAATCCTCTCTTAGCCTCTCAAGCTTAGCATCTGTCAACTAACAGTTCATGGCAATCGCTTCTATCTGGATCCATTCCCTCACCGTCCTTGTAGACATTCTAATAAAATACTAACTTGCATTGGCGCTTCGCCCAGATAACTCTCCATTCACTGCAATCGCCAATGAAGATGTAAAATTAAACTTGAGTGAAGTTTCTCGCCAGTAATGTGAAACTTCAGTGTGTAGTGTTCGTGTCTGAAGCAATAAACTAATTCACCTAAACTCTAAAAATGTAACCTTACTAAATGGTCTTCTCTGTTTTTCTCACAACATAATGTGATCATGCCGAAATTGACCAATTTCTTTTCTCGAATTATTTTCTCCACAAAATCTCTGATGCGCTCTCTGACATTTATGACTGCAATTCAACCTGTTTTGACCTCACCCTTTCCTGTTACTACATGAATAACATAGCACATGCAAAATAAATAATAACTTTGAACACATGAGACAGGTAAAAGATGTTTTTAATTTCTAACAATAACAAACACTTTTCATTCTGCAGAACATTGTTAAAATATACCCAGTTTCAATATATAAATAAAAAAAATAGCAAAGATGAATAATCATAAAAATATAAAAATCAAATATATATGTATTATGTTTAAGGAGGCTGAAGGAGGGTGAATCATGTACTACATGTGATTCGCATGATTCATAGTTTGCAATGAGTGGTGTATAGAGTGCCACAGTGACCGCCTACTTGGATCCATTCATGTTTTTTATTTCTTAATATATTTTCAATAAAGGGTGTCAAGGTATGAACCAAACCACCCAGCTCTAAGATGACTCACAACATTACAAACTTGGATTTGAAGCAAAAAGTAGTTAAAAATCTAAGGCAGACTATGAAGTCCACTGCAACTTTGCTGTCCATGAAGCATTGCAAATTACAAAATAATACAATATTAAACACTTTGTCAGGAATTTGGCTATTAAACATGTTTTTTTTTTTTTTTTAAATGATGTTGATGTATCACTGACTTGTTGCTTCTATGTTACTAAGATATATTATATATTGGAATATTTTATCCTCACAGCTTATGGTAAAAAAAAAAAAAAAAAAAAATCTATTGGCATATAAAGCCAATGACCTGTAAAACCAGGTTTACAAGGTTTTTTGAAGAAGTACTGTAGCTTCCCTACTGATCTCTGCTGTAGCTTCTCCAATCTTACTCATTCCATGCAATGACTTTACATTTTTAGAAGACAAACTAGGTAATTGTCTAGAAAAGAATCATGGAGACTTCTGTTTCCACAGTTTGGTCCTCAGGGCTTCATACTTCCTGTTGTTCTTTTCTTATTTTTGCTCATTAACTCGGGGATGATACAAAAAAACCCCATGGTCGTCCGTGTTCCCAGTGTGTTCCCTGTACCCTGTAAAAATGCCTTAAAACAACAAGATAAATTTACCTCTTATTAACACTTTTATTTTCAGCAAATGCAGCATAGCAGCAAATGTTTACTTAAAAGCATAAACCTCACAAAAATGTATTAAGTAATTGTTTTTTTAAATTTACATTTACGCTTTACGAGTAATCATTTAGCAGATGATTTTATCCAAAAAGACTTACAAATGAGGAGAAAAATAGAAATATAATAAATAAAAATAAATAGATATACGGAATAGAATAGTAAGTGTTAGTATTAATGTTGCTAAAAAAATGATAGGTCTTTAGCCAGTTCTTGAATGGCTCGAATTGAATTAGGCAATTCATTCTACCAATATGGAACAGTTAAGGTAGTTTTTCTGTAGAAAAACCACTGCCTTGAATTTGGTGAGAGCGGCCACTAGCAACCAGCGCAAATTGATGAAGAGAGGTGACGTGCGCTTTCTTCTGCTCCATAAAGTTCACTCTCGCTTCTGCATTCTGGATCAGTTGCAGAGGTTTGACAGTACATGCTGGAACGCCTGCCAAGAGAGCATTACAATAGTCCAGTCTGGATAGAACAAGAGCTTGGATGAGGAGTTGTCTAGCATGCTCCAATAGGAAGGGCCTCATCCTCCTACTGTATAAGACCAAGCTGCAGGACCAGGCAGTTGTCCTAGCAATGTAATCCGTAAAGTTTAACTGATCATCAATGACAACTTCAGGGTTCCTGGCTGTCCTGGATGGAGTTATGGTTGACCAAACTAGATTTTTTTTTTTTAGATTTCTGTTTATTATCTGTAACAATCAAGGCTTTAAAGATCTCCATTTGTTCTTTATATCAATAGGGAATGTATCTGAACTCTTGCATGTGTGTACAGCTCTAATAGTGTGGCTTACAGATGGGCCCTGCTGATGTACAGATTTCTTTAATTGTTTTCAAAGGGGCCACTAGTATTGAGCAGTACTGTTTGCGGAGGGACACATGGCGGCAGGTGGCAGTTATGAGTGGAAGAAGGCTGCAGTTCAGTGTGGCGGTTCTCGATGACCGCCTGTATGTGGTTGGAGGACGAGATGGCCTCAAGACTCTCAATACAGTGGAATGTTACAACCCCCGCAGCAAGAGCTGGAGCGTCATGCCGCCCATGTCCACGCACAGACACGGCCTGGGTGAGGAATAATATTTGCATGGCCATTCACTTGAATTATATGTTTCTTGATTGCTTGATATAATATTTAGGGCCATATTAAATCCATTTTTTATGTTTTTTTTTTTTTTTTACCAAATTTTGTGTATTTATTTTATATTAATATTATTAATTATATTAAAAAATATTAATTTAATAATTAAAAAGGAAGTGTATTTAATTAAATTCATGGAACTTTTGACAATTTCATTTATTACAGTTTTAACAACAGTAGTCTCCTATGAAATTTATTTTTTTCAGAAATTCTGTCCGCTTTAATTTTCCTTTTTTTATAATTCAATAAAAATTTGCTATCAGATATTGAAACAATGAAATGAATGCCTAAAACTTTAGCAATTGAATTGATTTTTTTTAAATGTAATACTGAAATTTGAATGGTTCCTTTCATTTGTGGGCACAACATATTTCTGTCAGATTTTCTTTAAAGGATTAGTTCACTTGCAAATGAAAATGAGTTTTTCTCACCCTCAAGCTTTATAATGGCAGTAATGTGCTTCTAAATGAGTATGAGCTGAAGAAAGTGTCTCTATCCACATATTTAACAAGTTATGAAGTAAAATATCCAGCTTCCGCCAGACTGCCTTCCATTACGGAAAAATTACGGAAAAAAAAACTGAACTGGCGTTGCGTCAGTTCCGTAAGTTGAACATGGAAGGCATATGACGTAAAGCTTAAGCTTTTTGAAGAATACGGAAGGCAGTCTGCCGGAAACTGGATATTTTACTTCTTGATATACTAACTGGATATAACTTGTTAATTGGGGTAATTTTCACTTGAAAGTGAGCTAATCCTTTTAGTTAATCGTAGAACTTTTAGTTTGGCAATTTATAGTGAAGACTTTTGAGTTTCACTGTGTATTTGACAATAGTTTTATCAAATGAGAGTGTGAAATGCTGGTGAAGTGTCTCCCTGAGCGTCTCTGGAGATTAAATTCATGTGAGACGGCAGACACTGAAAACTCCACGAGCATCACACGTGCCACTCATTCACACAAAGACATGGAGATGGAACATGGAGACTTCATTTTAAGTAGCAGTCTTTTGTGGTTTAACATTCACAGAGACTAGTCAATTTGATTGAAGTCTATAGCCCTACTTTTATTTATTAATTCATCCAAATTTGAACAAATTTCATGACATTCTGTGTTATACCATGAATTCTATTTTTGACTGGATTCTGCGATTCTGTACACCTTTTCCGCTTTGTACGCCCTTCACGATATTTTCACGCAGTTGAATGTTGCCTAAAAGCCATATGAAAGCTTATGTATGATCTCTGACCATTTGTGTGTGTTTGTAGGTGTTGCAGTGTTAGAGGGCCCCATGTATGCAGTAGGAGGTCATGATGGATGGAGTTATCTCAGCACGGTGGAGCGTTGGGACCCTCAAGCTCGCCAGTGGAGCTTTGTTGCATCCATGGCAACACCTCGAAGCACTGTGGGAGTTGCAGTGTTAAACAGCAAGTAAGCATAGAGAGCATAAAGTAGTGCTTCTAAGTGAATAAACTCCATCTATGTATGCCATTAAAATGTTGAATATAAAAATTCTCATTCTCTGTCTGTTTTTTTTAAGGCTATATGCTGTGGGTGGCCGGGATGGAAGTTCATGTCTGAAATCAGTGGAGTGCTTCGATCCTCACACCAACAAATGGAACAGCTGTGCTCCCATGTCTAAACGCAGAGGCGGCGTTGGCGTAGCGACGTGGAATGGCTTTCTGTATGCAATCGGCGGACATGATGCCCCCAGCCCCAGCCCCTTAGCATCTAAAGTATCAGACTGTGTCGAAAGGTAAACGGGCTAAAATCAACAGGACGGAAATGGGGTCACAATGTTCTTATAAACCAGCTGTTGTCAACAAAAGAGAAGCTTTAAGGGCTCATTATGGTTTTCCACCAAAATAAAAACTAGATGGTATAATGTTATAGATATAAATAAAAGACAGTATAAGCCATAAATATTTATATTGTAATTTTACAGGTGTACTGTATGATAAAAATAATGATTAATATATTAATTGAACATATTATAATATTTATATTTTTCTTACATTTATTGTACAGTGAAATATTACAATAGTAATTTATTATTTTAGTTTTAAATTAATAATATTATAGTCATATTGATAACACAATCTTTTACAAAACTATTTTTTATTTTTTTATAAGTTTTTAGTTATAATAATAATAATAATAATAATAATAGTCATTTAAAACATCTCAAGTATTTTTTTAAACCACATTTTGAAATCACAATATTTATTAGAAAAATTGCAAATTGAGCAGACTTATGAGATGGGATTCAAAAATTGAGATGGAGTTCATGGCGTTTTCTTTTGCCTATAAAAAAGCAATATGCCTAATTTTTTGGCATTCCTATCCTTTCACAATTATATGGTTAGTCATAGACTCGAGACCTATTTTTGCCTCACAACCCACCAGCTGAGAAACTTTTTATTTTAGCTGACAGTTTTGGTCCAAAGAAAGACAAGAAGTTTCTCATTCTTGTGTAGGTGGCAAATACCAGTATATGTCGCTACAAATAGTCATATGCTATGGTTAGGTCTCAAAGCCCAAGGTGAACATCGAGAAGACGATACAGCAATCCCAGAACAAATATGTTTTCATCAAAGTGCTACAGATGAGTCCCTAAAGAGAAACTGACTCAATGAGCGCTGTACAAACTTGGGTAGTGCAGGTGAATGAAGGCTATGAGAATTTTCCTTTGTAATTTTTGTATAGTTGAGCGTCATAGGATGTGCCAACTCTGATAAAGTATTCTGCAATTCATTGCCTCATGTTCTGTTTCGAGCTCTTCATTTTTGTGTATCGTTTGGAAAGCATTAAAGTGACCCTTAAGGCGTCATAAAAACAACCATTTTAGCACAGCTTCATTCTCACCACTGTTTTGAGCAGAAAAAGCATCTATCAAAGCATTAGGTCATTCCTTCTAATGAATAATATGGAGATGTACTGTACCACTGGCATGTATATGAACAAATCTTATACTGCCTGGGTCCAACCTTCGACTTTGGATGTCATAATTACACTGTCAAAATCAACGCATAGAGTACTCAAATATGGTAAACAGAAGCACAACCGTACTTACTTGACGCGAGACGCGAGTAAATTTGGTCAACGGAAGCTCAGATGTGCGGTCGTAACACATGAGAATGAACCTCAATGGTTCTCGCGGGTAAAGCAATCATGCTTGAGCTTCTGTTTACCAAACTTGACGTTCGTTCACTGATCAATGCTTATATGTGAATAAAAGCCTAAATTAAATCTATTCATCTTATAAAGTGATCCAGTCTCTTGGATTAAACCGCTCGATTCATATGGATTCCTTTTACGATCTCTTTATGAACGTTTAGAAATGTCCGAGTTTTGGGTGAATAGAATTTCAATGAAGGGACAAAAATCTCTCTGATTTCAATGTGTGCCAAAGATGAAACCTCATGGGTTTGAAACATTGACATGAGGGAGCGTAAATGATGGGTGAACTAACCCTTTATTACAGAACGTCTTGAATGCGATCCTACGTAAGCAATGGAACATCATGCATTATTATTATTATTATTATTGTAGTGCTTTTTATAGAGTTTTGTTAGTATCAGATAGTATTTGACACATTCTAGTGATTGATCATGTTGCTTAAGTTGCACCTCTGAAATGTGCCAGCTTGTTACATGTTAGAGTCTATTGATTTGGACAGCAGCAACTTCATGATGAGTGAAGCCCGTGTGGGACATGCCAATTATTCCTTCATCACACTGTCTGAGCACCACATGACACCGAAGCTTGGGTTTTAATGAAAAATTTAGATATTCCATTTGAACATGAGGATAGGTAAAATCCCACTTGTGATTTATGCATAACATTGTGAAGAAAGACTTTTTATCTTAGTGAGTTTCCAAATAAATGAACAGATAAAAGCTTTTTTTCAAAGAGAAGGTACACCATGCTCCACAACATTTCGATTTTATGAGCTGCTTTGTGTTTTTTAGCTAACGTCAGCAGACCAGAATGATTTTTCTGGGTGGTTAGTGGCCTCTAAGGTTGATTTCCTCTTGGTCATGTCTTGGAAACACTATGTTTGGTTAGACTGTATTTGGTCTATAGTGTGACTGACTCGTGCTTGTCATCTTCTCTCATCTGTCTGTCTCTCTGCCCCTGTTGCATCTTTTTTTTTAAAAGAGCTGTCTGTCTGTGGAACACTTCCTGCACCCTGACTGCTCTCAGTCTCTGTCAGTCAAAGTTTACTCGACAGGACTTCTGACTGAAAGGAGACAGAACAGATGCATTTTTCCTACCTGCATATCGTAGCTGTTTTTCTCATTACAAATTTGTAATGTTTTTTAAAAAGTAGTCTCTTATCCTCACCGAGGCTGCATTTATTTGGGCAAAATAATAATAATATATAATAATAATAATAATAATAATAATAATATCCTCCTGAGAAATTTTTTTAATATTTATCAACCCACCTCATTTACTGTATACATATAATGATTTATTATATGATATGATATGTCTCTTATGACTAACTATTCAACTTTTAATACCTTATTGGGTCAAAATTATTCGCTGTGATGAAAATAACGCCACAGGGTTTAGTTATTTGTTATATAAAAACTCAATTTGAAGATATCTGCACAGCTATGATTGATTTATTATATTTAAATACAAATATTTGTGCAAGTCTGATATATGTACTTTATTGACTTGGCTATGCTGTTGACAGAAAAGCAACAAAAGGAATTTGTGACATTTGAGGTATAAAACTGGCAAGGTCTAGTGAAATATCTAGTTAATATTTGTAAATCAACATGGCTGATTTTCCCTGTCGATATCATTTCTATTTTCCCCCTTCTTCCAGGTACGACCCAAAGACGGATATGTGGACAGCAGTCGCTCCCATGAGCCTCAGCAGAGACGCAGTGGGCGTGTGTCTTCTTGGGGACCGTCTATATGCTGTCGGCGGTTATGATGGACAGGTGTACCTAAACACTGTGGAAGCCTACGATCCCCAAACCAATGAGTGGACACAGGTAAACGTCATCTGCCTGACTTTCTTGTAATATCTGCACATTTACATTATTCATCAGTCTGCTCCTCCCTTCATGTCGCACATACAAGTAACAGCTCCGTTTTCCGTTTCGGTTTGATTCTGCCTCGTTCCTCCTGGCTCTGTTTGTTTACGGTGCTGTTTGTTCATTATGTAAATGCAGGGCCTCCATCATTTTGACAGGAGCACAGCTCTTCTCTGCATCACAGCGTCTGTTATTACCTCGCGCTATAGCAACCGCCTGATTTCTCCTGGGCTTCATTTCTCATTATGTTTTCAGGCGACTTTTCCTTCGCCCACATGCCGAGAGTTCATATTGTTTCGTTTGTTGAAAAACAAGCCTCGGGATGTGTGTGGGTAACAGTGTATGTTTGCGTATAAGTGAATGTGAACGAGAGAGGGAGCAATAAAGCAGTGTGTGTGTTGACAGAGAGAAATTGACTCCTCATTTAGTACATCAATCCCATAAATGCATCCCCGAAGAGACCGTTTGTGAAGTCGAATCCATTCTGTCTAATTGGGATTTGTGTTTTTGTTCTAGGTGGCGCCGTTGTGTTTAGGTCGAGCTGGAGCTTGTGTGGTTGCCGTAAAGCTTTGAAATGCCTCCTGCTGTCAATCATCTCCATGGTGACCGTTCTCCAGTACAAGCCTCCAGTGCTCTTGTTGTAGTGTATCCAGACAGATATGAGCTTCTGCTGACCACAGCAGAGAAAATCAAACTTACTGACATACAGCTGAATACTCAACTGTGATCTTCCTTTATGCCTTCTAGTATGTATTTATCTATTAAAAGCAGTTTATTTTATGGCTGTGCACATCAAGACCTAGACTTCCTCCTTTTCTGTGTCTGGTTAACAGGGTTTATTCGATTTAATGTCCATCCATAAGGTCTGTCTATCGATGTATCCCTCCATGTTTCCACACCATCGCAATGTAGGGCTCCACAACAAGGTTTTTTTTCTTGCCCCTCACTACAAAAAATAATTATATTCTGTATATATTTAAAAATTAGCTCTATACTGTACAACATATACACTATCGTCCAAAAAAAATCTTTTTTTTTTTTTAAATTAATATAAATATTCTCTATTATTCAACAAAGAAGGATTAAAGGGATAGTTCACCCAAAAATGAAAATTCTGTTTACTCACCCCCAAGTTGTTCCAAACCTGTTTGAATTTCTTTCTTCTGCTGAACACAAAAGAAGATGTTTTCGAAGAATATTGGTAACCAAACAGTTGATGGTCACCATTGACTTCAGTAGTATGGGAAAAAAAATACCAGTTTTCCTTTTTTTTGGTGAAATATCCTTGAAATTGAGCAAAACAGACAGCGAAAACATTTCTGTTTCAAATAAATGCTGTTCATAATTCACTTTATATTCATCTAAAACTTCTGAAAAAAATATCACCAAAATATTAAGCATCTGCTTCCAATATTGATAATAAGAAGAAATGTTTATTGAGCACTAATTCTGCATATTAGAATGATTTCTGGAAGACCGTGTGACACTGAAGACTGGAGAAGGGATACTTTGCCATCACAGGAATATATTCCAATTTAAAATATATTACAACTATTTTGAAATGTGATTATACTTACAATTTTAGTAAGTCTCGGTGAGAATAAAAGACGTCTTTAAAAAATATTTTAAAAATCTTTTGAACGGTAATTCGCAAAAACAAATAATTATTACATCTAGATAACGGTACTTTTGTGGCTGATTTACATCAGCCAAATTTAAACCTACAATATTGAATCCATCACAGAGAAGAAACCGATTGGAAAGGATAAAGAATTATTAAGAGTCAATTAAAACATAACTGTAATGTGCACAGCCAAATTTTCTCTGTAGAAATGGTCTGTCATCTAAGAATAGCCGGAGTGCAGTAAAGTGTCTCGAGGGAAAAAGAGTGCTGGAGAGAGAACCAGACAAGGGTTGTACTGTGTATGTGTGTCTATTTCCTTCCGTCTATTCTCAAATCAAGCATTACTATTAATGTTTTAGCAGTGAAACCAAGGGTGACAGCGGTTCTTGATTAGATTTAGTTGTGTTCACTAAGTGTGCTGGTTTTTTTTTTTTTTCACAGAACAGTAAGGTCAGAACAACAGTCCTGTGGCAGAAAAGAGATTTTGAGAACCGATCATATGGTACTGATCATGGAGCAGCTTCTGCAACCAAAAAATGTGTCTATATTAGACAGGCAAATACAATGGAGAGTGTGAGGAGACAAGATAAGAGAGAGGAAGCTATGGATAGAAGGACCACAATTGGGAAGGAAGGCAAGAGATGGAAATCAGGCTGCATGCTGAGAGTGGAAATCGCTTTGACATTATCAGCCCATTGTAAGCGCGTACGCTTTCGATTTATATTTAATTTACCTGCCCAAACACAGTTAGAGCATATCAGCAATATTGCATGTGAATATGGTAATTATACCTACAAGGGAGTAACACAATCCATCATTATACTGTGCCCTTATTCCCCAACTCGCTTCAAGCTCAGAGAAAGAACATCATAACAAGGTCTAATGCATATTCAGAACTCTGAATCATTCCGTCTATTTTTTGAATATAGTACACAGTGGAGGAAGTTAACCACACAAACTGAGATTTCTGTAGCAGTTCCCCTGCTGAGCAAAGGAAAGCTTTAAAAAAAGATTAAAAAAGATCATTGTAAATAATGGTTATTGTGGGGTTTTTCCTCATGACTTACACAATGATTTATTTATGGTATTTCTATTTTTGCACAGTGATTCATCTCCATAATAACAGCTGGATTCTGGGTCACTGTCCATTTAATGCAAATAAATTCTGCTGCGGAGCAGATGAAAGGCAAAACGACCAGATTAACCATGATTTAGATTTACATCCCAAATTCCATCTTTCAGTTACCCACAGATACCTGGACAAATACATGCATATCAAGTTAATCAGAATAAGCACTGCAAAATAATTTTCCTAAACAGTGTTTTTGTCACTGTTCTTTTAGTATAAATATCGTAACATTCTTACAGAGTAACTTTATTTGAAAAGCAAAATTGTATAAAAAAAAATAAAGGCTTGTTTTCGCAGAATGTATCTGGAATAAATATCATGGTTGTTTTGCCATTGGCAGTTTTTTTAAGCATAAATGAATCCAAATATAGCGTGGTTTAACAGTGGAAAACAATTTGCCTGTGGGTTTAAGAAAATAAACTTGGATTTGTTCTCTGTTGTGCATCCCAAGTAAATTTATCTTGTTCAAAGGATGGTGTACAACAAAAATGTTGATTTAAGAAAATTATTTTTGCAGTATACCCAGAGCATTTTCTTTGATGGTGAGATAAAATGTTTGTTTTGTTTTGTGTGTGTGTGTGTGTGTGTGTGTGTGTTGTTAGATATAGAAACAGAAGCTAATTTAAAAGAAGAGTTTTAAACTAACTCTTTTGATCGCTTCAGTGCACCCGTTTCTTTTGCACGGCTTCCAGAGTATCTATTCCTGTCTGGTCATTTTTTTCCCTCCTCTTTGTTCCTCCTTTTCAGTCAGGCGTATGTTTGTGTGTGTTTATCTCCCTGTGCATCTCTGGGGTTGTCTTACAGGAAAAGATGTTGTGTGTGTGTGTGTGTGTGGTCCTGGTAAACCCTACATTATTGGGAAAAATATCCAAAATCCTTTTGGGGACAGCTTAAAAAATCATATGATTTTTTGATATGATCAGTGATTGTTTTTGAAAATTTAAAAATGCTTTTTAATGTGTTAAAATGTGTTTTCTGTGATGGTAGGTTTAGGAGTAGGGTTAGTGAAGAGGGATAGTATGTACAGTTTGTACAGTATAAAAACCATTACGCCTATGGAATGTCCTCACTAAGATAGCAAAACAAACCTGTGTATGTGGGTGTGTGTGTGAGTGAGTGTGTGTGTATGTGGGTGTGTGTGTGCGCACTCTTAAACCCCATACTGAGTACAAAGTGCAGCTTGAGAAGTTGTGGTGTTTTGATCTAGTTTTTAAATCTCAGCATCCATTTCAGTGTTCAGGGAAACAAAATAAAATGAGGGAGCAGTTGAGATCATACCATTTACAACAGGATATTCACATTCGATTCTCTTTATTCAGTCGATATTAGAAACTATAACACTGCATTTGCTGTAATGTCTTATTTCTACATCATACTGTTGTCATTATATTTCTTCGTTACGCTGTAATATATGTACATTATTTAGTCATTCTTGTGCAGCTATGAGATTATATGCGATACGAGATAAGAGTACATGAAAGACTTCCAAAGGAAGGGTTATGTCGGATTGATTTGTAGGGGTCGAACAGGATGATATAGGGTAATATCCAGGTTACATCTCTAAAACCCATATCGGTCAGAGTTATTTCTGTTTCAAAAGTGTCCTGGTCCCTTTATATGTCTCCTGTTACCGACAGGTCATCATATATTAAAGTATTATCTTGTAGCATAATCATATTCAGCCAAAGCAGAGCCTTTGTGAGGTTTAGCAGTTTTTTTGAAGATGTTGAATATATTGTAAAAGAATCAAGTCAGGTGTTTGATTGGCTCTTCACAGATACTTCATTTGCATTGGATAGAATATAATTGGGAACGTATATTATTTGATTCCATAAAAACAATCACATGTACAGTGTACAATAGAGCACATACTCATTCTATACAATGTTAAATTAAATCTCATGGAAAATGTAAACCGTTTGTAAAAAAAAAAGATGATGCCTTTTCAGTCCGTTGAGAGAATTCCTTGGATTTCATTGTAATTACCTCTGGCTAAACAGGCACCCACACACACATATATGATTAGAATATTTATATATTCACGAGGCTGCATTACATGCGATTGTGCAACGTTCTCACTGAAACACTACTGTTTTTTGTATTTTTCATCTTTAAATATTGGGAGCTGTATCAGTGAAAAGAGGGGTTGACCTCACGAGGAAATCTCTTAATGTTATGCATATTGTTGCATATGTGTTATGTATATGTTGTAGTCATAATCATGTATGCATCTCTCAATTGTGCAGAGCTTGCTACCTGTATGATGATGGGAGGCACACAATTTTTTATTGTAATATGAAATATGGCGTCTACAATTGTTTTTCTTATGCATTTCACACTCAAGTGTATTGTTTGATTTATGAATATTTTTGGTTATTAAACAGTAAAAGAATGTCTTTTTGGCTTGAGTTTGTGCTTTAGAGTGCAGCCGGTCTGCTGGGACAATGGCCCAATGGCTCATTAGTTTTAACTGTGATTCAGGTGCACAAGACCTAAATTAGGTCTGACATAGAGAGGTCGGCAGCTTCACCATTGGGTCTGACAAACATCTGACCATGCTGCTACATAGGTCATGCCCTCATGCATCTCTCTGTGACCAAAAAAGAAAGGAGTTAAAGATGGGTCAGTGCCGCAGCTACAGTTCATTTTATTCATCCCTCATTCCCCTCGGTGCAGTCGTTGCTTTTAAGATGGACTTTTAAGATGGAATTCTGTCATCACATACTCCTTGCAAAACTCAAGTTTGGTATTGTTAACTAAAAACTAAAGGTATTAAAAATGTATTTAAATAAAATATAAATATTGAAAATATTAAAGATGGAAAAACTATAAAAATGTTTTAAAAAAAATGGAATATATATAAAATAAAGCAGCTAATTCAAAAGTTAATTAATTAACATTAATAAATACTTTAATGCTCAGTCGTAATGACATTCTTCAGTGGAACATAGAAGGCTTTGTTATTATTGTTTTGCATTTAATGGAAGTCAGTGGGCTTCTGTATTGTTTTTAACAACCTGATAACCAAAAAGAAAGGATCTTAAATTAATCTTCCACTCATGATATTTTTTCTCATTATTATTGGGCAGATGAAACTGACAGACAGGAGTGGAGGACAAAGCCTATATTAGGGCCTGGTACCTACTATCATATTTATATTTTGGGCAGCTATAATCCAGTAATGTTGATTTTGATGTTGTTTGATCATTTGCATGTAAATCAGATGACTCATGTTGAGAGTTTAGTAAACATGTAGTGTAATTTCTAGCTGTAAGTGGGTATGGATCTGTCTTATTAACATTTAAACACCCAGATCACTGTCAAATGTGTCCATTTGAAATGTTACACGGTCTTATGCTGCCCCCTAGTGGTCTGTGAACAGAACATGACAGTATTTAAAAATTTGTTTGCAAAAGTTGGACTTGAGCCCCACGTAGTGAAACGATTCACTCATATACCTAATCTTCAGAAATACAAGTAACTTAGTTACGTATTTAAATTACAAAATTTGAGTAACTGTGTTTCTTTACAGTTACATCTTAAATGGGTGGTAATCAGATTACAGTTACATCTGAAAAGTATTTTAGATTACCAAAGGATTACTTTGGATTTTAATGTCATTTAAACAGTAATTGGTGATTCTTTGACTCTGTCGGTCTGAAAAGCGGAGTTAAGTTTCATCAACATTTTAATACTTTTAAGAGGGATCATAAAAATTTTGTTATTTTTATTTAGTATTGTCCTGAACAAGACAAAATGACTGAATTTATAAAAAAAATTGCCTAACTGTCAACTTAACTGTTCGGTCATGACCTGGATGATCCATGACTGTTTTCATGTTTTGTGAGTCTTTTTTTAATTGCAAAAAAAGTCACTGCAACTTTTTCTCACAATTTCTTTTTTCTTCTCACAATTGTGAGTTTGCATTTCACAATTCTGACTTCTTTTTCTCAGAATTGCGAGATATCAACTTGCAATACTGACTTTTTTTCTTGCAATTGTGAATTTAGTATGTGAGTTTATATCTCATAATTCTGACTTTTCTCAATATTGCGAGTTAATATCTCATAATTCTGATTTTATAACTCACAATTGCAACTTTATATCACACAATTCTGAGGGAAAAAGTCAGAATTGTGAGATGCAATTACCTGTTTTGTGTTTGTTCCGCACTTATTAGTGTTCCACAGTATTCTAAAGTATTTAGATTGAGTTACTAAACTTGAGTAATGTTACGAAATACGTTACAAATTACTTTTCAAAGCATGTATTTTGTAATCTGTAGTGAAATACATTTTAAAAGTAACCTACCCAGCCCTGCTCACTTATAAATAAAAAATTCACCCTTGCATTTCTATTTATTTTGTTCTATTTATGAGTTGGCGTTCTGACGTAGAATCAGGAAGTGCTGAATGTAAACAGCGTACGAGAATGACACGGAAGAGAAGATATTGTTGAATAAAGTTGTTATATTTGTTTTGTTTTTGGACACAAAAACTATTCATAAAATTAAAGTTTGAACCACTGCAGTCACGCCGACTATTTTAACGATGTCTTTAGTACCTTTCTGCACCTTGAAGGTGGTGGTTATATTGCAGTCTATGGAGGAGTCAGACAACTCTCGGATTGCATGAAAAATATCTTACTTTGTGTTCTGAAGATGAACGAAGGTCTTACAGGTGATGATATAGAATTTTCATTTTTGGGTGAACTAACCCTTTAAGGCAATACTCTATGTAATGCAATGACATTTACACATTTTTTCAATTCACAATTTTTCAAAACTCATTATAGTTGGCATTAAATGGAAGTTGCAGTAGTCTTTTCTTCCCTATTGTGACTTAGGCTATATCCAAGTAAAAAAAGAAGGTGGGACTTAATTTTGTCCGTCGGGAATTGATTGGATCATTATGGTTTACTCTTGCTGTGATCTCATGTGAGTGATAGGTTGCCAGTAAACACGTCATCAGAGAAGAGATGTCACTGCGAGAGGGAGGGGAAGTTATTTTGATGAAAGATTACAAGGACACATGAATTGCATCAACACAGGAACAGTAAGTCTGCTACAGTTCACACACAAAGACACATATCAATGCTGCACAGTAACCTAGCTGACAGGGCATCCATTAGCTCACCTCCTTTCACAAAGTTCTCATATATCTCAGTGAAATAGCATATCTGTGAATACTGTCAATGAATACTGAAGATTCCCCATGGAGGGAGAGTTTTCACCTCCTGTGTTCTGAGTCTGAGCGAAGTACAAATACTGTAAACCTACACATCCACTCATTACCATCCTCATCACTATGAACTGACCTCTACTGATCTGTCTGGCTATCTGACAGGCCATTAGGGCAGCAAATTACAACAGCCATAACATTTTGTTGCGATGCAGGGCAGCAGGAGCATAAAAGCCCTCTTAGTAAGATTCTAATCTGACAAATAACTTGAATGCAGACGTAAATGAACATTGTATTTCAATGGCTTATAAACATGTGGAGGAAATAATATAGGCTTAATGAAAAATAAATGGGGATGGGTGGAAAAAGCACTAGAATTGTTATTTATCGATTTATTTTTCGTTTAATTAATTATTTCCTGCATGTGTATTTTCTGGACTTTTAGTTCGTATGCTCTGTCCCTTTTGTTTCTATGAGTACTTCTCAATCAGAAGGCTGCGTCCTAGTAAGGCTGCATATCTTGGCCGCCACGCCATCAAGCTCCGTCAAAGGACGTCTCAGGTTGCCCTCTGAAAACTGAAAAATGCTGCCTTTGGAGGACATGTTCCAAGGTAGGAAGGTATCAAGGCATGTGTAAATCCAATGCTAGCTTCACTTCCTGTGTCAAGAATTCATTACATTTGGTTATCCATATCGGAAATTGCAGTTGTATAGAATCTATGCCAATAGAAACATTATCTATAGAAATCTATAAGTGTACCAAGTGATTCATTGATTAACCATCAAGTTCAGTTGGATTTAATAATAGACAAATGTATTAAATTGAACAAAAAGAGATGCAAATGAAAAGTTAGAAATAGCTTTATGAAAGGCATTACTGTGAATGGAACATTTATATAGATTAAACACTTGTTTTGTCTAGTACAATAAGTACGAAGAGTTTTGAAAATTTACCAACTTGTTGTGAAAATTGAACCAAAGCAATTAAAAAAAAATAGAGTTCTCATTTGCCTAGCCACCGATGTGTTGTCTGAACAAACCAGAACGCGGTGACCCCTGAGGTCTGGGAGAAAGCTCCTCAGAGCTCTGAACACAGCTCCAGGCAATTTATGTGCTACGAGATGATTGCCCCCTCATAAACCCCTTACCCCCCTTGAATCTCTTGATTTTTCAATCACCAGTGCAGGAGGCCAAAAGGTTGGACCCAGCTGCCATGAGCCCCAGTAGCCTCTGAAATAATTTTACAGTGATTTACAGAGCTTTATTCTGGACACCGTGGCCAGTATGGTCTTGATACCTACAGGAGACAATCGTGCTCGCGTCGTAATCAAGTCCCATATCACCCCTAGAGCGTGGTCCTCTGAGAGGGTGTCAACACGCTCTTCTTCGCATTGAGTCTCAACCCCAGGCTTGTGATATGGCCAAGGATGACATCTCGATGCTGAACTGCCATCTCTTGAGACTGAGCTAGTATGAGCCAGTTGTCGGTGTAATTCAGCACACGGATGCCCTGGAGTCTCAGCTGAGCTAAAGCTGCATCCATGCATTTGGTAAATATGCGAGAGAAGAGAGCTAGACCAAATGGAAGAACCCGATATTGGAGTGCTTCACCCCCAAAAGTGAATCTCAGGAACTTCCTGTGTGAAGCCAGGATGGAAATGTGGAAGTATGCGTCCATTAGATCCATCGTGACAAACCAAACCCGAACTGTAGTCTGTACCATTTTTCTACAGTATGCAGGACCCACTGAGATACTTTCGCAAGACCTTTCCATGCTTCGAGAAAATTTACCAGGTGAATCAGCCTCTTGAGGCCAACTTTGGGTGTTTTGTTTGAGTTCGGTATCCTGAAGGAAATGATTGACAGGAGATAACTGAAATCGGCTTTCGATGTGCGGACGTGAGCAGTGCATGGCCACAAGCTTTACGCAAGCATTTTGCTGAGGCAGGAGAAAGCTTCTCCGCTGAGGAGAGAAACTCGGTCGCTTCTCCTCGGGGGGACAGCCCTCAGAGGCCTAAGCGAGAGTGCTGCGAGATCTTTGCGGCAAGGCTCGTTTAGCAACACTCTCCTTTTGTTGCTGGTGATAGAAGCTCGATGACGGCTCCCTGGCAGCATCCCCTCGGGACTCAGACCGGCGAGGAAGATATCGTTTGAATGCGGCTTCTCGCTTCTTCGCCTCCTGGAACCTCCCAAATTGACACCGTCGTCGAAAAGCCCAGAAGGCGAGAGCAGAGCATTGAGGAGGAAAGTTTTGTCCTTCTTCCCAATGCCTGAGAGGTTCAGCCACAAATGTCTCTGCATGACCACTAATAAGATAACAGAAACATAAAATCGCAGGGGGTATTTCAAGTAAATATTTTATGTCTAAGGGGTTTGGCTGACAAAAAGTTTGGGATCTCCTGCACTAACCTAAGTTTCTTCGTTTATTTGTCAAACTTATGAAAGATTATTTTGCTGAAACACTGCCCATTCAACACTGCTGACTGATCTATTGTAAATGTGAGTTTGAATGACTTCAGAAGAACCGACTCTTAATGTCTGATTTTTCGCACATCCAGCAGAAGCTCAGAACAAATATAGAGAATGTAGGACTACATGAAACATACTTCAAAGGCATGTCTGTGATTCTTCTTAGATGTTGGCAGACTTAATTTATTGGCTCTCTCCATATAGGTTTCTCTATTGCATGCATACAGTTGCTGGGAAAAGTATATGAAAGCTTGGGATTGACATGGATTACATTTTTCATTTTTTTTTTTTCCTCTTCAAAACGTTTTATGTGGACATGTCACCTGCATCATCTGGAGGTTCATGGAAATACACTCAGTGTTCCAACATGGACTGATTGTGTGTTTGTGCAGCAGAGCAGATGAATTATGAGCAGCAATTTCCTACTGCAAGAACATGAATTTGTGCTACTGCAGAATGATATCCCAATTAAGTGAAAACAACTTTAATAAAGAAAATTCTTTTGATATGAAAAATGAGTGTCTGTGATTATATTCTAGTGCCATTTAAATTGTACCTACAGAGGAGCAATGGATAACTCTGATCGGTTCGGCTCATATTTTGGTTTTTGAGTTACGGATCGAATTATTTTTTGGATCAGCAAAAAACACCAAAACTACAACTTTTGGAGGGGGACAAACTTTGATTTCCATTTATTACTTAAAGCACACTTTAAATCAGTTGTTGTTCAGACAGCAGCAGTTTTCATAGGCTGCTGTCACTTTAAGGTTTGTACTGATGCAAGGATCCAATATAATGATACACATCCTATTTCTTTCTCAACTGTCTGCATTCACTTAAGACATTAAGTGACTGTGATTACGAGAATACTTGTCAAGGTGGGAATTTTGACATAATTTCATGTGAAATGTAAAGATGCACTCGTGAATTGTGCATCATTTCTAAAAGCATTCGATTCTTGTGGTGACCCACACTGATATCAGACGAACAGAAAGAGAGCTCTTATCAGAAAAGCTCTCTATTCTACCTCACAACTCCAAAATATGCGGCAAAAGCAATTAATCAAAGACTTGATCTGAAAAATATTCGTTTTGTGAGACATTTAAACTGCATTAAATTGTTAAATACATGACATTACTGAAAGATTGCAAATAGTTTAAATGCCGTAACAGAATTATTTGTTTGTATTACTATGTTGTTACAATCAAATGTATGATGTCGCGTTCACGCCATGTCATGTGATTAGATGAACATACTAGTCATAGATGTTCATGTCCTTGGACTCGAGTTTCTCAGACAGGTATAATATAAAAGCATATCTATGCTTCTTAACTTGAACATTTTGTGAATTTGTATGAAGTGTTTGGTCATTTTAAAATCCTTTAATGAGGGACTGTCTCTCTTTTGCTTCATCCTCACCCTCTGCCTCACATCCAATGCACATTTCTTTCTTTCACAATTCTTGTCTTTCAAAAAGAGGTATACTTTCATGGGACATACAGCAGACGGCGCCATTGCATCATATTTGTGAATACCAGATTAAAATTTGTAGTGCAGTGGAAAACAGCTGTAGAGACAAAGGTCCGCTATCTAATTTCTTGTCAAAATGTATTTTGCAAAATATCACTCTTTAATCAAATAATTGTTTGTTGATTGTTAAACAACATGTATTCACTATTGTTTTGTTTTGTTTGGACATTGGTGCTGCCCTAAATGTATTGGGATTCTTATGCCTGTCATTCACCAGTAGATGGCAAAATTTAGAGTGCTACAATAATCTGAACTAAATCGAAGGTCAAAGAAAGGTCAACAACAACAGCTCCTGATTACTGATAAGGGCACTGACTCAGATGTTTTCACATGTGGATATGAACCCATATTTAATCTGGAGTGAGGCCAAAATCAGATTATTTTATTGTCTCGTGGTTTTGAGCATAAGGTATGTCATTATTTATTAATGTTGCACGGATATATGACTCTCATGTGTTCCTCCTGGAGTCACACACACACACACACACACACACACACACACACACACACACACACACACACACACACACACACAAACACACAAATGGGTGATGATGTCCTGTGGCTGTGACAGGTGGGTGAAAGCTTTTGAGTTCACAATGCTGTCTTGCTGTCTTCCACATGGTCTGTTTTAGAGATTAAAATAAAACAGACATTCATAGAAACAACATTAGTCATCAAAATATTGGTCTCATACAAACAACACTAAACACATTCACATAACTTTACAGAGAAAAAATGACAGAAGCTAAGTTTCTAAGAGAAATATTAGTGTTAGTTTTTTGGGGATTTCTTCCATCTAGCCTTGTCCAAAAGTGAACATACAAGCATTACAGAAGAAAATTTAATTCTGCATGATTATTCACATTTAAATATTCTAATTTTCTTTAACATCACATGTATGCATCACATCATATTTCATCTATGTCTCTTCACTGACACTTCTGGCTCCTTGTTGAACAAGTACACAATTGAGTTTTGTTAAACCCTTTTAATGACACAATTTTTGGCTGTAGTGGTCGCCACAACTGAGGGAGTCTTTATTTTTGTAAATATTAAAATAAATCATGTTTGCACATTAAATATAGACATTTTATGTTTATTTTTTAGCTTGCCTTTAGATTGTCACTTTTTAATTTATTACATTCATATTTAAAGAAAATCTGTAAAACAATAAAAATCTATGCATAAAATGCTTTTAAAAATTGTTGAAGGCATGATAAAAGGTTTTCAATACAGTTTCAATGCAACCTTTACCTAATGCTAAGAAAAAAGTTTAGTCTCTTTGCATGTTTGTAAGTTAATGTTGAAGTTAAAAGTTAATTTACTTAAAATGTAACTTAAAATTTATAGAAGGTTTACTAAGTGTGTGGATCCGTGTCCTTATTATCTGACACCAGATGACACCCACAAACTGTGCTTTCTCAGCCTGGGGTAATCTGCATCCTCAGGTCCAACGGTCATTGCTCTTCCAGCCGAGCAGGAGATGGCTGAATTGGATAGAGAGGATGAGTTTACCGAATCTGTTCAGCCACCCTGCCCTGTGTATGCTGAGCTATTGGAGATTAAGGAATGCGCCACCAGCATATTATGGTTGCCATGGCAGTGCTTTAGGAGAGAGACTGTGCACGGTCAAAAAGAACGACGATCAGTTTCTCTCTGGCCATAATCCTACAGCTCCTGAGAGCCTTCCATTCCTCCATGACTTGCACACTGAGGTTGAGGGGGCATGGAAGAACCCATATTCTGCAAAAAAAAAAAAAAAAAAAACCTTTCAGGCTTGAAAGTGTGGCAGACCACATGGTTTCTATGGTGGTAGGTCGCCACCCTGTGGCCGCAGGTTGAGCTGTTTTAGATCTTGGTTACTATTTAAATACTAAAGTATTTGTCCTTTGTTGACCATTATTCCTTGTGTAGAGTTTGTGGAAGAAATATAGGTATGTGTCGATGCTACCGACTGATGCGGGGGTTTTCTAACCATCTCATTTTTTGGGCAGACATTGACACTGAAAGCTCAGACTCTCCCGTCTAAGCCCCTTAAAGTGACATCTATCTTAAATGGCAGGGCATACATGGCAGCGGGTCAGGCTGGTGCTGCTCTGCACACAATGGCTGTGTTGCAGGCCTACCAGGCTGACCTGCTGAGGGACTTAGACCAGACAGACAGACTGACCCGAGGGCCATTGACAGGGCCAAAAGAGGGAGGTGATCCATCAAAAACGCAATCATTTGGTGGATGAGCTGTTTTTTCTTGTTGCATGTTCTCTAGTGAGACCACCGCTCTTTTATATGTTACCTTTATTAGCGAGTGAGCTGGTCTTCTCCCACTTGAGTGTGGTTTTGAGGCCCTCTGCTTGGATACAGGCTGACCCCCTTCAGGCCGCCTTGATAGCCATCTCAGTGTAGTTTGTTTCTTCTCCTACAGGTTTTGGAGGGCTGTTTTGCTGCAGGAGACAAGTGCTTTGTCTTCAGATAGACTTAATGTCTAGCGTCGGCTCATGGGGCCACCTGACATTGTTACCTGGTTAGTGTCACTTCTCCTAATTCTGATTAGGATAGCTAAGGCTTTAAAAGATCAGCCACCTTAGCGGTTTCAGATTGAGTGATTGTGCCTCCTCTCCTTTGTGAGAGTTGTTCTGTTGCTGCCCTGAGGAGTGCCAGATAGATCTATGCTTTTGGGCTGGCCCTTACCAGGGCTACCCTGACAGCTGGCCTAGGCTTAGCGCTGGGGTTTGTGAAGGTGGTCAGCTAAGCATTCCGGCCCCTGACCCCTCATTAGTTGAATTTAGGTTCCCTTTTTGCATCCCTAGTGCTGGCCTCCTCCCAGTTGAGAGTCGTCTGGCCAAGGCCTGCCCCCTTCTGCATTGGGGCATAATGCAGGTTGGTGTAGAGACAGAATAGGTAGTTAGGCGCCCTTTTCACTTTGTGAATGGTATGCTCTTTGCTGTGGTCCCGCATTTTAGGCATTCTAGGCTTTCTCTTAAGCCCGCTGAACAAATATTCAAGTGTTGGGTTGATTATGGGTGCATTGACTGATTATATATATATATATATATATATATATATATATATATATATATATATATATATATATATCCATCCATCCATCCATCTTCCACCGCTTATCCGGGGCCGGGTCGCGGGGGCAGCAGTCTGAGCAGAGACTCCCAGACTTCCCTCTCCCCAGACACTTCCTCCAGCTCTTCCGGGGGGACACCGAGGCGTTCCCAGGCCAGCCGAGAGACATAGTCTCTCCAGCATGTCCTAGGTCTTCCCCGGGGCCTTCTCCTGGTGGGACATGCCCGGAACACCTCCCTAGGGAGGCGTCCAGGAGGCATCCGAAACAGATGCCCGAGCCACCTCAGCTGACTCCTCTCGATGTGAAGGAGCAACGGATCTACTTTGAGCTCCTCCCGAGTGACCGAGCTCCTCACCCTATCTCTAAGGGAGCGCCCTGCCACCCTGCGGAGAAAGCTCATTTCGGCCGCCTGTATCCGGGATCTCATTCTTTCGGTCATGACCCAAAGCTCATGACCATAGGTGAGAGTAGGAACGTAGATTGACTGGTAAATCGAGAGCTTCGCCTTGCAGCTCAGCTCCTTCTTCACCACGACAGACCGGTACATCGACCGCATTACTGCAGAAGCTGCACCGATCCGCCTGTCAACCTCACGCTCCTTCCTTCCCTCACTCGTGAACAAAACCCCAAGATACTTGAACTCCTCCACTTGAGGCATAGGTAAATATATATATATATATATATATATATATATTTTGATTATAGCATTGCTATGAACTGACTCCCATGTTCTCCTGGAGTAGTAGGTCCCTTCAGAGTGAGTCACCATGTTGGGCCCTTAGCAGCCAGCAGATGTGCTGTCAGGTAGCTGGCCTTTGCAGGCCTCCCTGTTAGCAGCCCCCAGTAAATCGCTGTAGGCTTCCCTGATGTGAGTCCCCAGTAGTTGGGTATCGGTCAGCAAGGTCTTGTTGTCAGGTGGTTGACCTTTCTGGCCTCCCTGAGACCGCACGTTACTATGTGTCACAGGCTTTGCTAACCTAATTCACCTTCATATTCTAACCTAAAGCCTGGGTGGCCTCATAGGTCGAGCTTGTACTCTCCTAATTCTGAGGGCGGGTTTGAGTACTGGTTATTAGGTTGAAGGCTCCTCTTGAGACCTCCCAATCAGATCAGCCATTAGGCTGGGAGCACTCCCCTCACAAGGGACCCTGGTAGAGTCCACAGGCTCCTTAGCACCTTGAAACATAGTTGGTCTGTAGATCCTAGGACTGAGCCGATTAACTCTCCTTGGTTGCAAGGGTTGATCATTTCCCTAGCATTTCTGACGCAGTTCGAGTTCCCTTTCGAAAGTAAACGTCTCAGGTCTCAGGTTACGCATGTAATCATGGTTCCCTGAGAACAGGGAATGAGATGCTTCTTCTTTCAGCCATTCCTCGGGGCCCGCCGGCATTCAGCCCCTTCAGAGATTAAACGGATGACATGTTATCTAGGCGCCCCTTATATACTATCAGGTTGCACCTTTATGATGTGATCAATACGATATTACCGTCATTTAATAAGTGTTTCAGACAAGGTTCACATTGAGACGTTCCCCTAGCATTTCTGACAGGGAACCATGGTTACATGCCTGACCCAAGATGTTTCCACTTATTGAAGTCCACCTTATTTAAATCATGTAAGGAACACTGAAAAAAACTCTGGTCAGTATCAACAGGCTATATATATATATACAAAAATACAATCTTAACAATCAATTTATCCTTTAAAACTCATCTTTGATCGCTAATATTACATAGTTAAATGTTTTTTCCGGTGGAATTTTTTCCCCCTTAATGTCATAAAATAGCAGGAATGTAACTCCTTGCCTCATTTAATATACACAGATCTATGAATGTGATATTTAGCCCCGCCTCCACTCACTCGCACGAGCTCGCTCAGACGAGATCCACTCGGTCAACTTACTGAGGTAAACACTACACAATGGTCTCGCTTTTTACAACATCGGACACATAACGGTCATTAATATGATTAGCATTTTGCTTGACTATCTTATCAAACAGCTAATAATGTGTTGCTAATGTTTCACAAACCATGTTCACATTTATGAGTCAGCAGCTGCCTTCTAACAATCAATATAAAAATGCTTTGAACAGCTCAAAGAGTTAGTGGAGAAAGGCATATAGTTCATCATAACATCATAATATGCATCATACATCAGCCATATTGCTAAATTTTCCTGATTTTTCATATCAACAGAAAAATACATTGGGATAACCTTCTTTTGAGACTCCCTTGCTCGGTCAGTTAATGGCATGCTAAAGCCAGTAATACCAAAATACTCAGCAATGGTGTTGACTTATGAACTGCACATGGTCTGTCTTAAAGCATATTAAAAATACAAGATAGGCATATAAACAACATTAAAAACTTGATTTTCACCAGAGGGACTTTAAAGTTCAATGACAGATGTGTGAAACAGTCATGCCATTTTCATGTATTTATCTCTATATAGTTATATTGACCAACATTTCATCTCTCTTTCCCCTCGCCTTCATTTTCCCTCGTCAGGAACGTCTCATGCTCTGCATTACGGGAGCACACAGTTTTGCATGAATTTAATGCATAGTCTATTCACTGTATATGTAAAAATATTTGAAGTCCCTTTAGACCACCTGACAGTTGGGAGAGAGACAGAGCAAGTGAGAGACAGTAATTAACTGCTTTCACGACTGGAGCCATTAGAAGCACGGCACTGCATTAAAATTGCATCGTAATGGCTGGAGGCAGACAGGCTGCTTGAACAGTGGATACATCTGAGTTCTGCTGGGGGTAGAGTGCTGATGGGACATCACAAGCTCACGTTTTTGAACCAAAGGCGAGGAGACAGCCTGCGCTCCTTGAGACGTTATTAAGTTTTTAGGTTACAGTCACAAAAAGGGATGAGACCCGTTATAGAATCCTCTGCCTCTTGCTCTCACCCTATCAGGGGCGTTGCCAGACCCTTTTTACTGGGTCATGAGCCTCAGTAATGTTTGGTGTGTCCCAGTCAAAAATTTCCTGTTTGATGAGGTAGGTTACAGAAGATAGAATTGTCTGAAAATAGGCTTTTACAATTCATTGAATGTGATAATTTACATAATTTGAATTATTTAAAACTTGAAGGCTGATTGTAATGCCAGCTGTGACTTTGTGTATGCTGTGAGTTTTTAAAAGCTTAGCTTAAATGAATAGTGCACATGAATGGCTGTTGAGATTATTATTATTATTGAAGGCTTGGATCAGGAAACCGTATTTAATACATTACAACTTAAAAAGGGGATTATACAGGTTTAAACGTAAAAAAGTAAAAAAAATTAAAATACTCCACAAAATACATTTTTGTTCTGTAGATGAGGAAGACGTGACTGTTTTATAACCGATCAATCTTGAAATTTTTGGTCTCATTTTAGTTCCTGTTTATTTGACCCAAGAAATGTTAATTATTGTTTGGTTTTCCTCAATATCTTTCAGGCACTTTTGGGCCCCTTAGCATACGCACAAACTCTTGAAACTTTGCACACACATTGGAATCATTGGCCATCAGGGCTGGGCACAAGTTAACATGGGGGGTCATTGGGGGGTTCTGTGGCAGACCCTTTTATATTGTTGTATTTGAAGGGCTCTGTAGCGCCCCCCTTTTCACCTATGGTAGCCAGTAACTTTCTAACTCCTATATATATATATATATATATAACTTCTATATTCTTCATGGCAAATACTATATTCACAAACAAATTTTTATATTATAACTTTTAAAAGATTCCTTAGTAAAAAAATATTATTTAGTATTTTTTTTGGGGATAGGCTATTAGTAGACCTATTATGCATGTTTTACTTATAACAAAAATGTAAGGTTAAAATCATTTTTCCATATAGTTTTCCCTACCAGCAACGAAAACAAGCCACTGCTTTATTTGTGGCCAAGCAATGCACTGACTATCAAACACCTCACTGCAACATCATTTGGAATGCAGCTCAGCCAATCAAATTAGAGGACTGGAAGTAATTTTTGTACAGCCTAATTAACTATCAAATTATTAGAGAACCGAAATTACTGTTTTATAATTATTATTTCATGTTGTATAGTTATTATATAATATTATTTGTAACATAGGTGTGAATCATAATAATAATACGAGCTGTCACCACGTATCCCCTACATTTTCCTGAATGAAACACTGGATAAAGCTTCTTTCAGTGCGGATAAATAATAATGAATGAGGGGATGAACGAGGGCTCATCCAGCGCAAGATGGAACGGGTGAATGAAGCGACATTACCGATGACGACCACAGGGTGGCAACACACACAACTCCGCAGTTAATCACATGTTCACAGGAGCTTTGAAGTTGCCTGTGGATGTCATGTACCAACATTGTGATGGGTGCACACACAGCCATAAAAGTGCAGACCCCGACACACGAAAGCCCCGACGAGAGAACAGAGGAAAGTTGTCCGGGGCGCACAGCTTATACAGACCTCAAGAAGAGATGAGATCCCACCGGAGAGACGCGCGCCACCTCAACTGCACGGTTTATTTTGTTGACTGAGAAAAGTTTCATGAAGATATACAATGTTTATGAATGGGAGTTCTCTGAACAGCTCTGCACTGGACCCTAGCGAGCAAGCACTTCACCGGCCGCCCTGGGTCACTACTACTCTCGGGTGTTTCCTCATATTCACTATAGTGGTGGATATTTTAGGGAACCTGCTGGTGATTTTCTCCGTCTACAGAAACAAGAAACTTAGGAACGCAGGTGAGTTGCGCGCGCGAGCCAGCACAGGTGCATTCGCGTTTGACACGCTCGTCACATTTTCTTCACATTAACTGCTTAAAGGTGCTGTTTCGAAGCAGAAACAGCACCTTTAGACCATCATCTAGACAGAAGATGAGACACCACTGACAAGCAGGATTCAGAAAGAAGAGCGCGCACCTGTCTCTCAAATACGCGCACGTTTCATGCTTCCAGTGTATATATAGCCTACACTCAGTGTTTTCCATTAAATGCCCGCTGATATGCTTAAGATTTTGTTTCAAATGCAACCAAATTGTACTTTAAGCTACACATGTGTGGGTGTTTTTACGCACGGCTGTCTGCTAAAGTGCCATCATGTCGAACATGAACACCAGCGCTCACAAGACAGTGTTTAGCAAATAAAATGTTACGTTTTGCTTGATTTCACACTAGGCTGTATTCCAGTGTTCATGTTACAGTGTATTATAAATTCAAAATAACGACATGTGCTAAATATCGAATTATTGAGTAACTTAAAAACACACTTTGTTAACATTATTATGACTTTAAATGTAACACTGCTGCATATGTGCTCGAGTCCATCCAATTGAAGGCAGTGCTATAGTGCTTCAGTCCATTCAGTGCCCACTCTAATACACGTTATGTTTATAGATAGCCATTAACTTATTAAAATGAAGCTGTGAGGTGGCATTAGTAAGAAGTCATAAACTCAGAGTATAATGGGCAGTGGTCTCAATGTTAACTAAATACATGTAGATACTGTACTGTTGCAAAACAGTTAGATGTGATTTCACTGATGATCCTATAGTTTCAGACCACATCTGACATAAAGTGTTATATTTTATTTTCAAAACGATTTGCCTGTAACAGCAACAGAAGGTGATTTTAGCAATGTTTCATGCTTTGTCGAAACTTCTGAAGTATTTTTCTTTGGTAAGACGCCAAAGTTGGGGTTTGCATGGCCCTGTGATAACTAAAAAAACTGGAGCTGGTCAGCGAAAGGTTGCAGGTTTGAATCCCACAGAAGACAATCCAAGGGCAATCATCATTTTTTTTTTTTTTACTTTGTTTTCGATCACCTTTTACCATTCAGAACAAGTCATTTAATTCCAGCTAGTGTACTGTTTAATATTTTTTTAAATAATATTTTTGATTCAGTGATTTAAAAAACCCCAACAATTTTAATATTGCATATTTTTTTATTATTAAGTTGCAGAACCAGTTTCCATTATAATGGACATTACAATGTTAAAAATAATAAACAGGATATATATTACTCACACACACACCACACACACACACACACACACACACACACACGTTGTGTTTTTGTGTTTTGTGGGGACATTCCATAGGCGTAATGGTTTTTATACTGTACAAACTGTATATTCTGTCCCCCTACACTACCCCTACCCCTAAACCTACCCATCACAGAAAATGTTCTGCTGTTTTAGATTTTCAAAAAAGATAATTCTGTATGATTTATAAGCTTGTTTCATCATGGGGACCAAAAAAAATGTCCCCACAAGTATGGGGACATTTGGTCCCCATAATGTAGGGAATACCCACACACACACACACTTACATACATATATATATATATATATTCAATGAATAATTTTGGAGACTCCCTGGCAGCAGTTGTGCTTTGGGTCTTCCTCCTCTTTTGCGGTTTCATCTTTTGAGCTTGTGTGAGTATTAAACGCTGAACCTATGGCTGTTTGGATCTATTAGGGAAAATGAACTCGTTCGTTGGATTTGATTGACACGCTGAGCCGGATATATGGCAGTTTATTTTGGCATTCATCTGTCCACATCAGTATGAAGTGCCATGGGATTGTGTTTCTTGTCCTGTCAATCATAGAGTGGGAAAATAACACACGGTCAGGGAAGCTGTCCAAAATCTTAATGTCAGCAGATAAGTGCTGGAAAACGTGACTCATATAGACTCGTTAGAAAAACATCAGACCCAATTTAATTAATCTTTGACCCACATTGTGAAAATGGACATTTTTTCCAAGGCGTGATGGGAGCGCGGATATTTGGGACTTCAGAGAAGTGCCTGAATGAGGCGCGTCTGATATCCGCGCGCACAAGTTGGCTGCTTCAGCGTCAAGTTCACGCGCTCCCCACCGTCAGTTCCGACGCGGATCACAGATACTGCAGCATGTGCGTCTGTACTTCGCCAGCGGAACACGTGATTCATGCTTTCATTCATTTGGAAACCAATTTAATCCCCTATTTCATTTCTAATCCAGAAGAATCAAACAAATCAAATATACATGTGCTTATGCAATATAGTCCATATAGCTACAGGCAGATAACTATATAGCCTAACAGTGATGTACCATTTGTGTCCACTTAAGTTTTATTATAAGAAAGAAATTATCCTCACACAAATGCTCATATTTGTTATTGTATTTATATATAGGCTAGTACTTATGGTATTTGGTACTTATGGCGTTGCCAAGTCATTGTAAAAGTCACTTCAAATGGGCTATTACATCCAAAGACACTATTTTATCCAGTCATTATTTAACTGGCGTAGTCTATAGTCTGAGTATAGTTTATGGCATAAACAGTTGCAGACTGATATAGAATGTCTTGGTATTTAAAACCAACATTTTGTTTATTTATTTGTCAGATTGGCTTAAGGGTAAGTGTTATTGACTGCTATTGTCAGAAATGATTGGAAACCCCCTGAGACAGAGAGTGGAAGACCAGATAAAAAAAAGAGAAAAGAGAGTCATAGAGATTGCAGACTTCCTTTAGGAAATATACTAGAACAGGTTAGAGAGACCATGGTAAGATTAAAGAAAAGTCCTTGCAAAAACTTTAGACTGACCAGTTATATTTTGTTGTTGTTGAATAGATTATGTAAAATGTCTCTAATCCAAATAACAACAGTTGTTTAGTGAGGTTTATTAATCAGAAATTAATTACAATTGAAATGTTTTATGAAGTATGAATCATTTTACACACTGTGGGCTTATTTGGAACACATGTACCTTATACGCCCACTCTGACTTTTCCGTTTGCAATTAAATACATTTCCATGTTTTATGGAGACTTTCCAAGGACAAACTGTATATTCTATCCTCTAAGCCTAACCCTATACACAACCCTCACAGACATCTCTGCCTTTTTATATTTTCAAAAAGCTTCATTTAGTTTGATTTATATAATTTAGTATATTACTAACCCATGTTGTCTGGTTTACTATCCTCGTGGGGCCTCTACATAGACACAATGGTTTTTGTGCACTCATTCGTATACATATAAACATGAGAAACACATAAAGCTTACATTTGGGTGTAAATTTTACTTGAACACTTAGCATCATTGAAAAATAATGTAATTTGGCAAACAGAGCTTATGTCAGTTTTTCCCCTTTAAAAGGACACTAAAAATGTCACATCAGCTCCTCACTTTTTTTTTTTTTTTTTTTTTTTTTTTTTTTCTGCTGATTAAACAGACAGCACATTTAAAACTGGCCCTTCCCTTGCCTGTTGTCATTTAATGTGACTTGGCTCATTTAAAGGTGCTACTTGTATGTCGGAGTCACACACATTACACGAACAGTCACCACAAAGTCCCTGTTTGAAATTCATTATGATCGAAGCAGCCACCACAACTGCTGGACATATGGCTGTCCTCTAGTGCCAGATGAATGAGTGACAGTGTGCTGGGGGAGGAGTGCTGTGCCGCTGCCTGTGTGATTGCAGAGCTCACCCATAATCTGGGACGTCTCTCTCTCGAGTCATTGTACGTGCAGCGGGCAATCGGAGCCTTGTTTTTAGGTCAGAGGAGGATGTGTGTGGTGTGTGTAGTCACGGAGAGCTCTTACTGTATGCAACCCACAGGCTTTAGCACACAGCTCAGGTTTACACTAGAGTGTTTTTTGTAGTATTTGTTCAATTGGTGCTGCAGTTCGCAAACACACTTTTACTTCTGCTGAGTGAAGAGAGTTGTGTGGAGTGAAGATGTGTAGTGCGGTACTAGTTGGATGGGGAGGATTTTGAAACTTATTTTTTACAACCACAAGTGTCAGTGTTCTTAATCAAGTGAAAGCAAAGAAATTATATGTTTGGTTGGTCATTTGTCATATACATATTTGGGGTCAGAATTTGTTTTATTTTATAAAGAAGTCTCTAATGCTCACCAATCCTACATTAATTTGGTCGGTATATACGGTAACACATTATTGTGAAATATTATTACAGTTTAAAATAACTGTTTTCTATTTTAATGTATTTTTAAAATGCAATTCATCCCTGTTATTGCAAAGCTGATTTTTCAGCATCATTACTCCAGTCTTCAGTGTCACATGATCCTTCAAAAAAAAAAAATGGAACTAATATGTAATATGTTGATTTGCTGCTTAAGGAACATTTCTTGCCATTTTCAATTTTGAAAACCCTTCTGGTTAATATTTTTGTGGAAACCATGACTCATTTTTTTTTCTTTGATAAATAGAGAGTTCAAAAGAAGAGCATGAATTTTAAATAGAAATCAGTATATATGCATTTTGTTCCACCCACTAGATCGATTCCTTATTGAATAAAAGTATTCATTTCATTCAAAGAATTTCTTTCACTTTTGGAAATCACCTAATGTGTCCCACACTTTATGAGGAACAATTTTAACTCTTTAGAATAAACTAACTACAATTTTTCTCTCAATAAACTCCTAATTTACTGCCTGTTAATAGTTAGTAAGGTAGTTGTTAAATTTAGGTATTGGGCAGGTTTAAGAACGTAGAATAAGGTCATGCAGAATAAAACACTAATATGTGCTTAAATACTAAGCAAAAGCCAATATCCTAGTAATACGCATGCTAATAAGCAACTAGTTAAAAGACCCTAAAATAAAGTGTTACCATAACTCGCTCTGTGAGTGCAAATTTAACACTGTAGAAATGAATGATATTCAATTATCAGCTCATAACCATTACGGTGGTAATATATTACAGATTGAGATTTGATAAATGAATAGTGTTAAAATTTTGTGATGAATGGTTCCCTAGCTTAGTTTCTGCTTGAGCTGTTGACCGTGTTCTCCCTCTGTTGTTTTCTCCATTAAGCCTGACATAATTTGTTTGTCACAGATAATTCTCTGTTTGTATTGGTTTGTGGCTTGGGTTTATGCAGACAGCACATTGATTCATTCACATCACTGTTGCTGTTCGTTATGCCGAGGTTGTTTATTATTGTATAATTGCATTTATGTGGGACGGGAGTGATGGGGCCTGTACTGTACTGTAAGTGAATTGTGGGAAGGGTTTGCTGTCTCTAATAAGTGTGGCCAAGGAATTAGTGCAGATGATCCCAATGATATCCTTTCCGAAGACTTTCCCAAAGTCTAAAAGCAATTCATTCACAGATGTAGTGTTAATAGTTCTCGGTGGATTGAAAAGGATTTACAGTGGTAGGTCACAACCGACCGTGTGCTTCTGAGTTTAAGGGAAAGAATCAAAGACCCGAAGAGCAGCCTGCTTCCGTTTCATTGTGACTTTAAGGTCTGTCTAGTGGAGAAAAGTGTGGGACTTGCTATGAAAAGACAGACTGGGGGATTTGAGATATGAGCAAGGTTTTTACTCTCAACATGGACACAAGAATGCTTGGTATTCTTGCTTGGTTGGTTCTTGTATTGGTCCTCCAAAGTTTTCAAAAGAAAAAAATCTGAAATAATTTGTTGTGAAAAGAGCTGTACAAATAAGTTTGAATAGATTAATACATTTAATAATGGTTTAATAACCAACTTTTGTAATAAATATATATATTTAGGGAACAATATGTTGTCTTTATAATATCACATATCACATAAATATGACATATTTTAATAAATGTAGCTGTGTATATTTGAGGAACAATTTTGGGGGTCCTTGGCATTAGAAAGTTTGAAAACCCTTGATCTAATGCAGTGCATACATTTTTAAGTGAGCCGAATTGTCTAAAACACCCTATTTTCTAAAATAGAATATTTTTTTTAGTGCCACTCTATCTACAATCTGCTAGTTGTTATTAAAATCCACATTCAATATCATGGTTAAGAACTAATGTGTATAAATTAGGCTTTAAAGCTGAACAAGGTAACTGTCCCATCTTGATTCTTTAAGCTTTTACAGGCGTATAGCGTGCGAGTTAAAAGTAAGAGTGCGCTCTACTGTAAGAAACATGCTCTCATTTTGTGTCCCCATGAGTCTGACCCCTCTGCACATTTTAGGAAAACTTTTCTGTTCTTTCCTCAAGTGTGCCCCACTAACCATATTCAAACCTTAAGCGTTTTAAAAGAAAACTTAAAAGTGATCAAAGTTCAGCTGAATTTTATATCCGCTTCTAGAAAAGATGGATGGAGTAGACAGACTGACTGCTTTCCTTGGTAGATTTTCAGCATTTAGTGTTTCTCCAATATCAAGTTAATAATGTTAAGCAAGTTTCACTTTTATAGTGGAGTGAAAAATGCTGTAATGTTGTTGTCTTTTACATGCAGTTATCATTAGCATGCACACATGAACTGATTAGCAGCATGAGGAACACCATAGTAGGAATCATAATCACTTCCACGTGCTGAAATATCGCCATATCACTGCTGATATTTCTCTCTCTTTTTTTTTTTGAAACATGCTTGCTTTTTTTCCTCCTGTGCTTACAGGCCCTTTTCCGGCTTGGAGAGGGTTATATGGGGCATTCAATCTGTCACTGTCCTTTGTCTTTCTGTTCTGACCATTGTTAGCGATAATAAGCAGAGAGGCTGGTAAATTTCAGGAAGTTGGTGATGTGTGCTTCAGTTCTGTCACATCCTGCTGTGCTCAAGTGTGGGGGTTTGTATACACGGCAGCATCTGTAACCCCCTGTAGAGCTCAGGTGCTCTGTCTCGCACATGCAGATGAGTATGTGTACACACAAACACACAATACGTGGAGCAACGCTTCCAATAAAGATCACAAATTTTTCACTCAGGGACTGAATCCCAAAACACATGTCTTGAAGAACATTAGTTTAAAAAGTCATGTTACATTTATTATGTTACTCCTAAATATGTAATTATTTATGTTACATTGTTGCTTTTTATGGAACGTTGAGCATTTCTTTTGCATTCCTTTTCTCTCCGACAGGTGACTAGATTCTCTATTTTTAGATTCTCAGAACAGTAGATGCAGATTAAACAGGGGATACAGATTTCTTTTTGACACAATAATAACGCAGTAGTCATTAGACATAGATTATTAGCAATAAAAACACAATATGCATTATAAATAATTACCTTATAGTAAATGCAAAGTTCTGTCGTGAAACTCTAGATAACGCAGGCTAATTGATCCTCAATGTGCTTGCAATCACATTATTCTCTATAGTGCACACCTGATTGGTTTTAGCCAATGAGCTTGCTACCCAACCTTCTAATACTTGATTAGTATTTGCTGTAGCAGTTGCAGCATGTTTTCAGAAACCCTCCACCTTCCCCAGCTCCACCTGTATATGTTTGCTACCCGTAATTAATGTATGCTTTTTTTATGTATACCATTGTTTTGGTCTGTCTTAAGCTACACATTTCCACTTCTGAATTGGTGCTTTTCAGAAAAGCTTAATGATTATCCAAGAAAACATTCAATATGTGACTTTATCTATGCTATACTTTAGAGGCTCAAAAAGTACTGCCATTTATTTGTAGATCTGATATTACGGAATAAATTTGAAATATGTGGATATATATCTCTTAAACTGATTATTAGTCTGTCTCTGTTGAGGACTACTGTTTGTTTCTTTAACAAAGTACATCTGCAATGATTATACTCTTTTAAACATGCCACATTGCTTGCAGTGTAAGTCTACAGCTTTTTTTTAAAATATAATGGGAACAATCCAGCTGTGTTTTGCTGGTGTGTAGAGCCTAGGTTTAGGTGAACTTTAAAGACCACATGAAATGGAAGTTGTGAAAGTCTTTTCTTCCCCAAGGTGACAAATATCAAAGGAAAACAGGAAAACGAACGAGAAAAAATTGTAGTGCGGCACTTGATTTTGTTTGTCTGGAATTGATTGGATTGTTGTCGTTTGCTATTGCTGCGATGTGATTTTTGATTTCATGGTGACTTTAAGTGTGAAAATGAAATTTCTAATGAATTTGTCAGTATATAAATGAAAATGAATGCGTTTTTGCTTACACTTTAGTTTAGGGTCCAATTCTCACTATTAACTAGTAGCTAATTAGCATGTATATTACTAAGATATTTTGCTGTTTATTTTTATTTTTTTAAACTTTTTATTTATATTTTTCACAGAGAAAAACACATAAAAAAAGAAAAAAACGTTATCTGAGACAAGTGATAAAATAAAAATAATACAAAAAGAAAATAATTATAAATAAAAATATTCTGTATATCAATATATATATTGTTGCACCTGATATGAATGTTCACATCTCAACCAACATGATACAATAATATACAGTCATATAATGAAATAATATATATATTGTGTCAAAAAAAAAAAAATACAAATAAATAAAAATAAATAAATGAAGAGTTATAAATTTAGATATTCTTTAACCATGTGCCATCTCTGATTAAAACGGTCAGATTTCAATTGTAATGATGCCGTCATTTTTTCCATCATATAAATTTGTTTTAGTCTCTGTTTCCATTCAGTTACAGTTGGTGACTCCACAGACTTCCATTTAGCAGTAAATGCAGTAAGTTCTATTTGCTGTTTATTTATAAAGCACATATTAATGCTTTAATTCTTCATGAGATTATTCTACGTCCCTTAATTCTACCAAAAGCCTAAACGTAACAACTACCTTACTAACTATTCATAAGCAGTAATTAGGAGTCTTAGTTAATATTGAGAATTGGACCCTAAGCTAAAGTGTGACTGTGTTTTTAGAAGTAATTTAGATGTTATGATATAAAGGCAACAAGTTGTTCGTAACTACAAATCATTACTTCCACTGCAAAAAACTGATAAAAAATCTAAAATTTCTATTTCATAAAAGATTTTTTCTGTTTACCAGGCACCCCATATTTAATAGCCAAACGTGTTTACCACTTTCAAGGATTAAATGAGCATGCCAACTTGTGAAAGTTAATGAAATAACTCGAAAGTCAGGTTCTCTGACCCATACAGTTTTTTAACGGTCTACTCCACATCGGTAAGATCGGTTTGATCATTTTTCCTGTTACATTATTAATGCTGTTTTTGAACAATTTGCAGCTTGCTACGATTAAGCTTTCTGCTTGCTGTGATTAAGCGGTAACTTCCTTACCACTACATATGACATGAATGAATGAAGTGTGGTGTGAGTGGGGCTAATGGAGCAGTATGTGTGAGTTTGTGAGCAAGCGTGTGTGTTTGTGCTAATGGATAGGTGGTAGTGTTGAGAATTGTGTGTGTGCACGTGTATACATGTGTATAGAGCAGAAGTAGTGTGTAGTGTGATGATTGAAAGGAGTTGCGTGTGAGCTTGTAGCTGCTAGAGGTGAGAGTCAGTGACCTGAAAAGCAGTCAACATGAAAAGCACCGAAATCACTCATGCCTGCTGTGGGCATCGCAAAACATGTTCTTTAAAAGGCACAACACGCGTAACACATAACCCGATGTGTTTGTGCGGAGATGCTTCTTGGATGCACACTTGTTTGCTTGTCCTCAGGACCCCTCTCTCTGTCTTTTGGGTTGCATTCCCCCCCCACCTCTTCCATCTGTTTCTCTCCGCCTCTTTTTTCTGATTTTACCTCTTTGTGACCCCCCTTCTCCCTCCCATTCGCTCTTTCGAACAGACATATTTTGCTTGGGGTGTACTCATTCTTTGTGACATCTTTGTCTGTATGCATAACTCTCAGTCTGGGCCCCCCTGCTGCTGGAGGAAGTTGATGTGTACACACATACACATACACACTTGTACCTGTAGAGGAGTTCTGCTAATGGTCTTTCCATAAACACAATCACACAAGCAAGTAGTTTAGTTGGATAATATTCAGGGCTTATTTCAGTACATGTTGCTCTGAATAAAAAAAATTTTTTGTGTCCCTGGACCACAAAACCAGTCATAAGTCGCACAGGTATATTTGTAGGAATAGCCAACAATACGTTGTTTGGGTCAAAATTATGGATTTTTCTTTGATGCCAAAAATTAAATATGATCCTATACTAACAAACAATACATTTATAGTTATTACTATAGTAACTGTAATATAAGTAAAATTGACGCTGTAAAATAAAGTTTTTAGATTAACTGTTAATAAATGGCATAAATTATCAGCAAGTCTGGTTCATTTTGCAGCTTATTTTTATTTGTCCACTTAGACAGGAAGAGATTAATGCTACATTCAGTAGTTCTTTAGTTAGCATTAGCATCATTGTTCTTTGTGTACTTTACATATACTTTTACATTTACCATTGTTTGGTGAATTTTCACAAGCAAAATCCAGTCAGTTCAATTGGAATCCACGCGACTGAATTTTACGTGAGGGGAAAAGGTTTCGCCATGCAGTTTTTGCACCGGGTTCATGACTTCTACTGTATGTGAGCTGTGCTTCATACTTTGCTGCGATATATTGACAATAGACGATGAACTTTTTGCCTGCTGAATTTCGTTGCAGTGATTTCTGTCATGACAACTCTCTGAGTGTTGAGTAAGTACGAGACTTGCTACGGGATTTGCTACATGCTGGTGTGAGCAATTAAGACATGCTGCTGCTTTGCAATATAGCATACATGAATTACTAGGGGTGTGACGAGATCTCGCGAGACGAGATCTCACGAGACTAAAACGTGACGAGATTTCTCGTCGACTTGAAAAGTTGTCTCGTCGTGCTATCAGTGTGAGGGTGAAATTATTATTCAAAATGCCCCCGCCACTTTCAAATCGTTTGTGTGGAAACATTTTGGTTTTTGGCGCAAGAATAACACATAAGACACAAACAATGTGTAAACATTGTAAGAAAACTATGCCGTACACCTCGGCCAAGGTTGTACAGACTCTTAGGGGCCGTCCACTTATCGCGCGCATTTTCATTCGCAAAATGGAAGCGACGCGGTCGCGACGCGCATATGGTACGGCACGCTCGTTTTTTTCCTGGCGCGCCTGTGCCGCGGCGAGATGAAAACATCTCAACATTTCAGAATGTCTTGTCAGGTGACAAGAACCAAGCGATTGTGGAGAACACAGTTCATGGTTGCATAGCAACGACAGACGCTACAGAAGCGCGAGCTCCCGAACGCTTGCAAAAGATAGAGGAAGCGACGCGGCCGCGCTTTACGCGCTTTATTAGGCGCGATATGTGAACGGCCCCTAAAGAGGCAGAAAGCATCGCTATTACTGCCGACGGTTGGACTTCTCGGTGTACGCAGAGCTTTATAACAGTTACAGCCACACAATCAATAGTGACTGGGAAATGGTCAACTTTGCACTGCAGTTAAAGTGACACTTAAAGTGTTATTTGAATTTTTATGTTTATTTTATTTATATTGTTTATTTTATGTTCAATCTATAGAAAGAAGTTCAGTGAGATTTCTCATGTGAAATTATACAGGGCAGAAAACAATTGGTTGATTTTGTGGCAAAACATTTAGCAGTGTTTGCATGTTGTTTTACTGCAAATAATTTATTAAAATAGAAGTAAAATGACATGCATTACAAGTTGATTTCCAAATGCACCAAAATTTTTGCATTTTATGATTTTCAGTTGAATAAAAGACTACTTTCCCTTCATACGTTTCATTATTGAGGATTTCTTAAAAATACTATAAAAATCTCATCTCGTGAACCCAATCTCATGTCTCGTCTCGTCTCGTGGGATAGTGGTCTCGTCACACCCCTATGAATTACCCATTACAATTTATTCCCATTACATTTATTTGTTTTGTTAGTGCTTATGTGTATTTAAATATCTGAAACCTAAAATAAACATTATGTGGTTGAAAACACTGCATATTTGTGAAATATGATATATACATTTGAATTTGGTAGTTGATCATGCGATGCACTGAACGCTATAATAACACCAGTTTGATCGTACGCTTTAGGGACAAGCCAAGACTGATTGCAATGGTGTGATCGTACAGGTCAAAGGGTTAACATGTAAACCTACCAATTATAGCTGGGGTTCACTTCAACTCTGGCCTTTGAGATCCACTCTCCTCCAGAGTTAGCACCCTAATCATACACACCTGAACAAGCTAATCAAGGTATTCGGGATTACTAGGGTGCTTAGGGCATCTCACAAAACTGACTTCGCATAGACGTCTGAGGCAGTGTAATGGTTTAAGGATCTATAACAAAATAGAGAGAGCTTTGATGATAACTAAGCAAATATATAATTAGTACAGTAGTCATTTATCGCTAGAAATGACATCAGAAGTGTAAAATGTTGGTCAAAAATTGAACATACAGACAGACCACCAACCGCAACTTTCAGTTACCATCTTTATGTTTTTTAGCCTGTCACAGAATGGAAAGCACGTGATTGCGGGATTTCAGAGGCAGGGAAGGATTACATCAATGATGCCTTCAAAAATTGATCAAGGAAAGGTATCTCAGGAGACAGAAAGTGAAGTTAACAGTGGATTCGACATGCCTCCATGCCTTCTTAACCTTGCAATACATCTTCCGAAGGCAGCATTTTTGATTTTTCAGACAGTCCTTGAAAGTGAGGTAGGTAAGTTTGATCAGGGTTGGAGGTAAACTCTGCTGAAAAGTGGATCTCGAGGGCCCTGAATTCTAGTTTTGTATTTTATATACTATTTAAGAATGTTTTTATCTTAAGTATTCATTTCAGACATGTCAGAAATGTATTGATGCCAGTCTTTCTATAGAATATGCTCTACCAACTACCGTCTCAATACGGAACGCAGACACTGGCTAACTAAATGCTCAGTGCGCTTGATGTGTGAAGAGCACTTACGCCTCATGTAATTTGACTGCGTGTGAATGTCAGATAAATATCGTGGTCATGGATAATTAATACCTCACCACCTCAGTGAAGTATCAATTATCATAGATGTTTATTCCTATATATATCATATTGGACAAGTGCATCCAAACACAATAAGCACCCTCATGTCTGTACGTGCGAATCTCTTTGGCTCCCTTATCCATCCCACCCACTCTGTGAACAGACAGTGCTGAAGAATCGCTCATTATCCCTTTATCCACTGATTTATCCTTCTCTTCCTGTCTCAGGACCTCGCACGAATTGCACATGCTGTACAGCACCAATGCTCTTGCGCACAGTCAGGTTTGCTGTTGTCGCTGTACTGACAGTGAGCGACAGAATGAAAGGAAGAGAAAAGGATGACATATAAAGAATCAAAGAACTAAAGGACAATAGCTCTATTTTCCCGTAATTTCCCAAGTTTCATTTTCGCATAAAAGTGTAATTCTGAACTCAAGTGCTCTTGTTATTTTGTTTCTCTGTCATTTCCAAAGAGGTTGCGTATGTGAAAAAGAGAAGGAGCGAGAGTGAAAGAGGAGGCTTATTTTCCACAGGCTGTATAATGGAAGTGGCTCTAAATTAAAGTCAGAAATAGGTCATATAATCCTGTAGCTGATGCATTACCTGTGAATCTCACTGGCTGTGGAGGTTGTTATTCTCTGCATAGCTCTTCTCCTGCTCTTTTTCCTTTCCTTTCCTCCACTAGTAGCTGTAAAACACATAGCATGAGATACTATGGTTTGTAATAGCTTCCGTCATAGGTCAGAGACACATTACTGGAGACGGCCCAGTACTGTGAAATCCCAGAGAGAACACAATTCCTGTTCTCTTGACCTACATACGTCTCATCACTGACCTGTCTTCTGATTAGGGATGCTCTGATCGATTGGCCACAGATCGGTATTGGCTGATAATTACATTGTATGTCTCGATCAGTGGTCACGCAATTTAATGACGTAAAACCGTAAAAAGTCGCTGTAAAACATTGTAAACCACACATCTTTTATTTAGATCAGGTTGTCTCGATTCAAACGAGCCCACACACAACATAACATGATGTGGAGACCTTGAGAAAATCCTAATGGAGTGACATGACATGCTGCTTGGCAACGCTATAGAATTTCTGAGATCCGATCGCATCGTGATCGTGACACAGTGTTTTCCAAATTTGAAAGTTCAAGCAATAGAAACTACATCTATGGTTGGTAGGCTAGTGATGGATCCTTGAGAAACATTGCTTCATGAAGCTTCGAACCCTTTACGAATCATTTGTGTTTCAGAGTCTTCATAAGTGGTTCAGTGTCTTCATTCCGAGACTTTGTAACGTCATAATTTTACATAAAATTCTGTAAAAATTTCTGATCAGTATCTGATTTGTAGATGTTTTAATGAGACATTTGTATAATTAATGACTTTTTAAGAAGTTATAAGCCATTACTTTAAACTTTAAAATATGCCACTTTAATGTGAAATCATTAAAAATGCCTTCAAGTGTAAGGAGCTTTACAGTGACAGTCAACAGAAAGCTTACATAAAGCTTGAATTATTGGGATCATTGGGAGCGTACTTCTGATATCACTCATTTCACTTCATCTTCATGGTAGATTATAAGTATTGCTCAATACAGACATATTTTTGTACAACCCAGAAGCAAAATTTACTTTTCACATGTTTTTCTTGCTTTAATCTAACAGGATGTATTGAGGTTTATGCTTAAAACAAGAAAAAGAAAATATAATATTATCCGAAAACATGTTATTACGTTAATACAAGCTTATCTTATCTAAGGCCCGGTTCTCCTGTCCATTTGAAGATATTGTATTTGACTGAAGCATTGTTCTAAATTGTTTTATGTCTTTCCAACACAAAAAAATGCATGCGTTTGTGTGTTTATGTGCATTTGTGTGTCAGTATTGGTCCATCTAGTTACATGCAAGAGGGAAAAGGAGACATCAGGGAAATAAATGAATGAGACTGAGAGATAAAATATGAGAGAGAGTGACAGAAACTGTGATATTTCCTAAATGGAATCATGTGCTTTGAGCCTTGTAATGTGCTTTTGGGACAAAACTGCAGGAATAGATGGGCTATAGTATAATACAGCAAATCCCTGGCATTCTTCTATTACTATCTCAGAAAAACTGTTCTCTGTATATGTTACTGTTATCTGTCTGCCTGTCTATAAAATTTTAAGTCACACTAATTCATTTGTTCCAATTCAGCATTGGTACCATTATTAGCATTAATGACATATAAACACTTCAGACCTTGATTGTATACTCAATGTTCAATAGGATGTCACAATGATGTTTTACTTCATCATATTCATGGTTTGGACCACACAGAGATTGAAAATAACAGGAGATCAGGTGAAGTGTGCTGGTGTGCATGAGTCACAAGTGTTTAAAGAAGCAACTGCTTTCTTTCATCTCCATCTGAGTAAAGCATATGAGGAACTGTGACTCATGGTGTCGGGATGACACTTTGAATCACCTGCATGGTTAATACAGCTTGCTTTTACTTAGGCATGTGTGTAATGTATTTTACATCATATTTGGGTGAAATGCATCTAGAAAAGTCTATTTGTGGTGGTGTGTTTTGCTCATCATTGTATTAGAAGGACAGCCCAAGCATAGTCAGATGTGTATTGATAGATACACACACACGCACACACACACACACACACACACACACACACACAGTAAAAGAAAAATGTATTAAGTCTAGGGTTTGCCAGTGTGGATCCATATGGGTAAACATGCCATTAAAATGCATGGGATGGGAACATCACATATCATTTTAAAATCAGCTCAAACATGGTTTAGCAGGGATAGACTGACACCTACCACAGAGAGTCTCAGAGTCAGCAGTTCTGTTCTGTCCCACTTTATGTGTGAAAACAACTTACACTGCATTCAAGGTAGACGGTATCAGTTCTTTCTTTCCCTGGGAATTGAACCCATGGCGTTATTGGCGCCATGCTCTACTGATTTGAAGGCCAATGTAATGTAGAATGCAAAAAATGACAAATTTGTTATATACAACTAATGAAATATTCAGCGGTACAGCAATAATGAAATATTCAGCGAATATATACAGCGGTAAATTATAAACTAAGTGCACGTCGATATCATCACAAGCTCCTAATTATTCACTATCAAGCTTCTTGTCTTTGTCGGGAAGTGGAAATGAGAATGAAATATTCCCTAATATATACCCTCCTCCTACCCCATGTGTCTGATTTCATCAAAACCAAAATCACTTGAATACACATCAATTTCCAAAACTCGTAAGTTCTCAGCAATACACGAGTGCAGCAAATGTTGCATACAAATCCGAGGGTTTCTGAAGTACTCATAGATAGAAAGGTCATTGCACCTTTTGAGGTCCAGAAAGGGAGTAAAATGGAGTTCGCACCCGAGGAACGTTTTCATAGTTCCTATAACTATTGGCTGAAGTACCAAGAGTATTCTGCAGTGTTTGCATCGCAAAAACTAGGTATATGTTGATTGGTCAAACGGATGTCAAACACAGGCACCCGGCATTTTTAAAAAGCTGTGAAAACATACTTCATGAACAAGGAAAACAGCGATAATGGCCTTTACCTGTTGTCTGCAGGGTTTTGTTCTTTTCTCACTCTCGATGATATGTGATACTGAAAGTTGTCATAGGACATTTTGTCCCTTAGCCCTACTTTTTGCTCTTTCGGTCACATTTACATTCCATCTCCGTTATCACGAAACCCACAACACGCAACAAGTACTTAATGACAGAAATTAAATTTTTGGGTGAACTAACACTTTACAGTGTACAGCACTGTCATTGTTCAGTACATGGAGCCAGCTGATCCATGCTTTGTCTTACCTATATGCTGACATGTACTCAGTTGATATAGACATATAGTCTTCTTGGAAGAAGAGTTCTTTTGAAAATGAAATTGTATGAAAGGAAAAAAACAAACGTGCATCAGTTTTTTCCCCTACTTTAAGCAGATTATCTATGATCTCTCTAGATCAACTGAGGTCAAATACATCTGCTTAATAGAGCAAAGAGTGACAGAAATGAGGGAATCAGTCTGCTGGCCAATCAAACAAGATGTGGCTATGTGCATAGAAAATTTTAAAATGTCACAAAGAAGAATGTATTGTACGCACAATTTCACACATGCATGTGTTTGTTTGTTCCTTCTGTTTTCTCCATCTTTTTTTTTTTCAATCTTCAATTGGACGCCTTAATTTATTCCACATTTATGCCTGTCATGAGAAATCCCATCTGCAGGAGCATTGAATCATTGAAATTATTTTGCCCTGGGAATAAGATTTGTATAGTGGCTGAATGGTTTCTGACCTCTTGTAATGACTCCAGGAACTTAAAGGAAGTTACTATAATTTTTCCAGCCGACTGGGATTCCAGTCTCAATGCATCTTACTGTGTGGGGAGTGGCTATCTAGTCATTTCTCTTCCTGGTAGATGATGAGGTGTTTTTTCCATCCTCCCAAATAAAACCTTTAGCAGTAATATATTATATTATGCAAGACTTTTTGATAAAGTATACACCGCTCTAGACTAAAAAGAAAAAAATAATGCTTTTGTAAGATGGAGATAGTTTCTTTAAAGGCGGGTACTATAATTTCTTGCTTTTTGATTTCTTAGCAGCAGCTGACCAGAAATATACCTGAAATCTGGATCTGTATACTAGTTGCTTTTTTAAAAGACTTTGTCCACTTAATATACAGTATATGAGTGGTTTGTTATAAAGTGCTTCCTAATGGAGTGTGTTTGAAAAGCTAGCAGGTAGAAATAGGACTAATCCAATCTTGGTCAAGAATCTGCGTGGCCCAATAATTGCAAATTGAAGCTCAAGCCTTGGTAATTGGTTTTATGAAGAGGAGGAGTGAAAGAGGGAAAGCGAGAAAGCATCCTTTCTCTGCATATATTATTATGATGGACCCTTTATTTTTAATATAAGACATAAGGAACACCTGGGCTCATGCATCTGTGTATTAGTTAAATCCTATTTTAGAGCAGCTCAGATGCTCATGCTTTAGTGGGGTCAAGCTAGTTTGCATGCTGGTAGATGCTGTAGATTCTGGTAAATGCTATAGCGTGTGCTTTATACGTACTAATAAACAGCCAATATCTTAGAAATATGCATTCTAATAAGCAACTAGTTAATAGTGAGAATTGGACCCTAAAGTAAAGTATTGCCATTTTTTCTCAAGCCACATACAGTATATCTCCAAGATTTGATCATATTACAGAAGATGATTTTATAAAATAAGGTCTTTTCCCCTGCTACTTTTTTTGGGCTTAGGATATTTAGCTGTTGAATGGTTTGGATGGTGTCATCAGTCATTCAGTGTCGTTATAACATTCTGTAATTTTTCCTCAACTTTAGAGCGATTGAGAGCATTTATGGCTCTAGTGAATGGGTCAAAAACATTTTCAAAACCGAGTGCCTGTGAGGAAAGGTAGTAGTTTTCAAATCATGGATGTCTGGGTCCTGTGCCATTTGAACAAATGCCATTGATTTAAGAGGAAATAGCCTGCTGTGAGTTTTTAATCCCCCCATTTTTCAGTAACAGCCTCTTTAAAAAGCTTGTATTACATTGTGAAAATCTCACAAAACAATCTGTTCAGAATGAGTCGTTGCATTTTTGAAGCTCACTTTCTGTAAATAGCCTTTTTGGTCTGAGGAGGATATTTTACAATCCCAAGCTTTTATCTCAAAACATTAAGGAACATTTCATTATACATGAATAGTGATAGTGATATCCTATTAAGAAGAATGCAAAATGTTATACTTTTCTGTGAAATCTGAAATAGCAGGTGTAGAGTTTATGTGAGATTATTTTGAAAATGTTCTTTAGCACACTTGTCTTTCATCTATAATCAGGATGTAACTGTTTTACATCCTTATGCTTCGGAAACATTGATTCTTCTGAGAGTAATAAATAATAATAACAATAATAAAAAAATACAACTTTAAATTGCATCTTAATATTTTGCAATTGCAACTGTTACTTGTAATACCTCACATTTGTACCTCAATGTGACACTGTTTTCTATTTTAAACTTCTATATGAGAGAGACATTGGATTGTTTTTAAAGTTATTTCTAAAAACCTAGTTAACAATTCAACACTGAAAAAACCAAACTAATGTACCAGGAGTAGAGATTCCCATATGACAGGACATAGAATTTTATATTTTGTCCCTTTTATTTTATAACGATAGAGAGCCAGACAGTTTGGGGGAAGCACAGAGGTCCTTCCAACTTTAGTGCAAAAGTCTTGCTTGCTTTGTTCGGTATGATTTCAATTTCATGTGTAAACGAGGATGTCAGGACTAGACATGGACTTGTGACTTAAAACACCTAGTTAGCGCTGCCATTATACATTTGAGTCGAAGATCAAATGTATTTTGTACAGTCTGACATTGAGTGGGTCTTGCAATTTCACCTATTGTCCAAAACACTGCGTCGTGTATTGAGCGGAAATCATGTGTGGAGGTTCAAGAAGGCCTTTGAGCCACTGCATATATTGTACATCATATGAAAAGGTGAAGGTTACTCTGAATAAAACTGCACATAATGGAACTATGTACATGCTATAGGACATTTTTGCTGCATGACTGCTGTTCTTCTCCCAGTGGGTCACTGAATCTTGAGATTTGCCTGAATAGTGACTTTTTCAAAATGAGCCTCAAGGGTTTGCTTGAGTCATGAAATGTTGAGGAGGTTATAGAACCATAGCAGAACATGTTCATTGCAGCAGATATCATTGTGTCTACCTTAAACCGGCTTCTTTAACACTACAGTCCACTACTAAAGTATCTCCTAAGAAAATACATGTTTACGATGATGGGAAAAATTCATGATTGGCATTTTTTTTTTGCAATGAAAAGTCTATTTTAAACAGCCATTTTTAAAAGGGTTGTACTGTATTTATCAGGGTATTGTCAACCTATAAATGTTTAAATTAGAATCATCACTGGTGCTTGCATGGGTGCAAATCTCGCTGCCAGGTTGTTGTGCGTTTTGTTTGGCTATGTATTTTGCCGACCTTCCCCATATCTCTGATATTTTGGTGCTGATTCCGTTGAAATATGGTATGGGGCCTCCAGGGGTCCCACACAGGCCTCAGTACAACACCTCATCAAAAGAGTTTCATGCCTATGAAACTTCAGTGATGAGATATGTGTGGGGAGCCTTTTTTAAGGGAAGAGGAATTTTTCCACAAATTTGTTTTGTCCGGTGAGTGTAAATTGTGCTGTTAATTCCCGAAGCATAACTTTCTTCAGTAAGATACGTGATTTATGATATCAGTCAAATCAAAAAATTGATTTTTCTTTTTCCACTTTCTGTCTCACTGGTGTGTGTTTATAATGTGAGAATCTGTGGGAAAGCAGAGCAACTGCAGTCAGTATCTGATCAGCATTGCGAATGTTTTTTTTTAAAACACCAGATTAGCTTATGTACCAGCTACAACTTTTTCAAGTACAGTATAATGCGTGTAAATTCTAAATGTCACATTAAAATGTCACAATTTCTTTTGACCCATTGAACTAAAGCAAAAATTAAACTTGCTCTTCTGAACTGCTTAATATTTTATACAATATGTATGGAATTTGTTTTAGTGAATCGGTTTATTCAATTATGCGAAATAATTTCTAAAATGAGATATGATACAGTATATGCAAACATTCCCCCCTTAAATAGTTTGACCGTAGTTGCTACTTTTCTTTAGTCTAAAGATTTTAAGATAATATTTTCATATACATTTTGATACCATGGTATATGCCCATCTATACTCTCTTAATATACAAACCAATTCAGTGTATGAAATGTGTAAAATATTTTATAGAATATATATACTTTTTACACTAAGTATATTCATTTCTTCATAAACACAATTAATTACTGTTACTTAGCAGTTGTGAAGACTGCAATAGCTTGCTTTTTTTTGCCTTGAGGCAACCTTTCTGAAGCTGCGATCTGCAGGTCCCATACCACTCACACAGACACATTAAAACGCTGACCAGGCCTTATGGGCATCATGCCAGAGCTGAATTGTGTCTCTTCTGATATCTGTCTTTTAATGGTGATTCCAGAGAAGCTAATGGCAAATGTGAGGTGTGAAAGTAACTGCCACTTTGGGTAAAGGGACTGATAGCTCTCTTTCTGGTTCTGGTACATGCATACTATTGTGTTGTACTTCACACACACAAAAATACAGCGTAAGAGGGAAAGAAAAAGAGAAAGAAGAGTGCTTCTGTGTTTTGCAAGTCCTGTGATCCCCTAAATCTTATTACATGTGCACACACACACACTTTAAACACATTAAAAGCCATTTACTTGTAAAGGCTGGAAAAGCCTCTAAGCCCCATCCACCACAGGGTTTTACTGCCCATGTTATGATGTACTGTTACTTTTCCTGAAGCGAGCTGCATAAAATCTCTCACCGAGTGGAAATTGCTGACACTGAGCACCTCTTAAAGGTTGATTGTCCTGAAATCATTTACTCATAACATGGGATGTTCTGGAAACAAGCTTCTTCCTTATTGTTCATGCTCAATAAATGTGTTTAAAGCTTTTCTAGGACCCTCTCCAACCCAAATCATAACTATAATTCAGGAGCACATAAGGGAAACAGACACTATATTGTTCATGGTGACCCTTGTCGCGTTTGAGTAACCATGACCTTGGTGGATTCTAACCACTTTGTGTTATATATTAAAATGATTTATCTATGTATTTATAAGCGCTTTAATAAATATGTGTTGTATATTATGAAAATGGATATAAAATATCAAAAATATCATATAATACACACACACACACACACACACACACAATTTTTATAATATATACTACAGTAGTTTAGAGTTTATATTATTTATAACATAATAAAGTGGGACCTGAGACTAAACGACTATCCGGTAAAGAAATATATAAGATTGTCAGATACAAACATATTTGTGACAATGAACGTGAATATCTATAAACAGAGTATGACCATAATTACATATACATTTATCTTCGGATTAAGATTTTTTTCTTGTGATGTAGCTTTATTTAAAAAAATAGAATGGTCATCTTATGTTGATTGTCTAAGCAAGTGTATGTCTGTGGGCTCATGCGTTAGATTCATTAGTATCAGACGTATGTGTTGTGTGTGTGCTGAATAGACCCATGTAGACCTCTCTGTAGAGCTGATGAGGTGAAATGAAGAAGCGCTTTATTCTTGACCCTCATAATATGCTCAGCAGTTCTGCCTGCGGCCACACATACACACAATGAATATGAGAAATATGTAAAAGGCATGCTTGACTTCTACTTCTACTGTCAGCAGTTACTTTGTATATGCTTGTCTGTTATTCAACATAGCAGACGTTTTCCTGCTGCTCTCATAATTGTTACTCAATAAAGCTCATTTTTTTTCTGATTCCAGAAAGTAATGTTGAATGCAATGACACCATTCATAGTGGAGGCTGTATACTAGTATTTTATTATTATTATTTCTTCCTGATACGAATTCCAAATTAGGCTAGGGTAGAAGCACAACAGCAAAATGGATGGTGATGAAATGCACAACAGCAGAGAAAACACCCCGTCTCGAGCCCCAAAACTTCTTTACAACAATGACCCAAAAAAACACATTTAACTTTACAGAAAAAATGTGTTTATTTATAAAAACAAACAAGAGAAACGGAGGGTTTCAGACTTGAGAAGGGGGCAATGCCAAAACAAACAGGATCACTCCAACTCCTCATTAACCAAACTAACTATACTAAAAGAAAAGAAAAGAAAAATACAGCAGAAAAAACTAATCCGCTAGCTAACATAAACAGGAGAAAAAGTCCAATTCAAAAATAAAATACAATAAAATCCCTACTAACCCCTCAATAAAGAAATATGCAAATAGGTTATTAAACTATAATCAAAGGACAAAACAAATGAATAAAAACTTCCAATAAATAATCACTGAAGTTTACAATCAATTCCTCCTTTTAGGTCTCAACAATAGTCTGAGCCCTGTTTACATCTGGTATTAAGAAATGTTTCGGTCAATAGGATCACGTAGGTAGATGAGGAAGACACGTACCTGTTTACACCTGGTATTTTTAATCCATCTCTTTTGTCCACTTTCAACCATTTCTGATCCTGATTTCTTTGAGGAGCAGGGTGTATGGATTGGTAAATGTATGGGGATTTTCAGATCTTTCAATCTAATGGACAAAATAAGCTTGCACAATTTACATATGAACAGAGATGATGGAAAAACATGTGGTGAGCAGCAGATTTTGTTCCTGCGAACTGTGCGAGTGTGTGTTGGAAATGTGCTTCGTACCATTTTCGTCTACAAACCCAACTTGGGTCTCCAGCCAACAAAGTTTAAATCTCGTCTGGCTTGTGTGCCTCCCATATTGTTTATGTAGGGTAGTTGGAGAATAGGTGTTCTTTTGTGGCTGTTTGAAGGTATTCAAACACATGAGCTTCTGCACTACAAAAGCAACCGAGTCGAAGGCATTTTCGACTACCTATTTAAGTGGTGGAAAGTGGACAAGCTCAAAATGTTTTAGACCCCGTTTACACATGTATTTAGTGCCGTCCACTTGCGTTTTGGTCAATCAGATCAATCAGATCAGGTCAATTAGATACAGGTGTAAACAGGGCCAGAGAGACAAGAGGGAAGAAATCTTCAGCAGGTACAATGCAAGTGAGGTAAAATTACACAAAGCCAACACAACATACAAGTCTGGAGTTGAAGATGAGAACTCAAAACTGTTGCTCACAACCAAGCTACCTTCAACAGGTCTGATGAGGGTTGCAACTCCATGGACTTTAAAGGTGCAGTAGGTGATCTGGGAAATGCTAAAGTTAGCCTGCCAGCATTGACAGTATACGATCCCACTCTCCTTGCAAATCGCTGTCCAATGCCATGCCTCCTCCAAAACACATGAATGCAAACACACACAGCTACTCTCGGCACAGTGTCACAAGAGATGGCGTTAAACTACCTGTCTCAAAGCACTTAACTTTACAATAATAATGAACGTAAACAACTTTGAGAGCTTGTACCTGACTGCTGCAGATTCATTTTGGTGTTTATACTGTTGATATGGAAATGCATAATTCTGAGTCTGAGGATGTGAAGTCTGAGTCTGGTTAGTCACGGCTTAATTACAGTAGTCATGGCATGAATGCAGCATTAGCTTGTTGTTTGATTCAGTAAGAACTGTAGAATGTAGCTGATGCTTGTTTGCGGTTGCGAGGTATATGTATAAACATGGTGACAGGCAGGGAGGATATTGTATTTGGACTAAATATAAAGATGAACATTTTAGGGTCCTACGAAAGATGATGTATATTTAGTCGCAAAAACATGCTGTATAGTCTGTCCTCCTCAGGACATTCTGGAGGTACCAAAACTGCTGCAAACACAGGTTTAACAACAGGAGCATCAGCAGTTGCATTTTCGAGGGAGGTATGCCTTCAACATATTTACATGAAAAACTCTACTCTTATGTTGCCGATCAGGAGTGCTAATAACATAATTAACAACAACGTAATGGGCCAGAAAACTTAGCTTGTAAGGCTGTTCCAGGCACAGGAAGTAGGGCCAGTACACTCATGCCTCATACGGAGCATGCTACTCAACTCCTTGTCCAAGCTCTTGTTCAATCCAGGCTGGATTATTTTAATGCTCTCTTGGCAGGGCTTCCAGAATGAACTGTCAAACCTCTGCGGCAAAAGTGGTCTTTAATGAGCTGAAGAGAACGCATGTCACACCTCTCCTCATAAAATCGCACTGGTTGCCAATTGCTGCTCACATCAAATTCAAGGCCATGAAGTTTGCCTACAGAAAAATCACTGGCTTTGCACTCCTATACCTAAACTCACTACTTCAGACTACACTATGTGCCATCCAGAAGCTTGTGTTCTGCTAGTGAACGAGGCACTAAATCACTATCATGGACTTATACCTTGACTTTCAAGAAATGGTTGAAGAAACATATTTTTCATCAACACTTGACCCATTAATACTAACACTTACAATTCTACATACCTATGAAAAAAAACCCTGCTACTTGTACTGTGGTAGACTAACTGGGACTAGTCATAGTACTTGCCTATACTATTGTTGGCTTGATTGCTTCTGTTGCTCTCCGCACTTGAAAGTCGCTTTGGATAAAAGCATCTGCTAAATGATTAAATGTAAATGTCACGTAAATGATAACTGACAGGCTTGGTGAAGACATTCACCGAAAGAAGTCACATACTCGAGTATAGGTACAGGTAAAGAAATCTGTGAAAGCAACTGTTCACTCAGTAACCTAAATGGGCCTTTTACTGTATGTCCAAACACCAACTCTGTAGGGCTGAATCCAAACTCCTGAACACTCTCTCTTATTTCGGACATAATCAAGACCTTCCACACAATCTCTAGCAGTCTCTGTGTAACATTTTTGGACCATAGACTTCCTTTCGATCTTATGTGCCTTGAATATCTGGGTGATACATACTCGCCAATTGATGCTTAACTCCCAATTCATTCAGCATCTGTGTAAACACTTCTAATGTAACATTTAAACCCTGGTCTGATTGCATAACCCTAGGTAAACAAGAGAGAGAGAGCAGAAACAAATTGTCTCTTGTACCACTGTTTTAGCCTTTATCTTGCAACGAGGAATTGCTTGTAGATAGCGAGTAGCAGTGCACATGATGGTTAAGATATATTGATGACCGGATTTGGATTTAGGTAAGGAACCTATGGAGTCTACAATCAGTCAGATTATTATGGACAGGGATTTGGTTAAGAGTAAGTAACAGTATGGTCTGGTTTGGTTTTTCCTGCTGACTGGCATGTATGGCATGAGCAGACAAATGTTGACAGAGCTAATTTCAAACCAAGCCAAAAGAAGAATTAACAAAAACATGACACAAAATGAAATCCATGTACTTTCTTCTCTGAGGTGAATATATCCATTGTGCTCGTTGTAACAATGCTTTTTACTAACACTGTGAACTAACATAAAGAATGAACAATTAGATTTTTACTAACTGACGTTAACAAAGATTAATAAATGCTTTGAAAAATATGTTGCTCTTTGTCACTTAAAGTTAACTAATGTATTAATGTTAACAAATGAGACCTCATTGTAAAATGTTATGAATTTATTATACCATGGCTGCATTTATTTGATCAAAATACTATTTCTGTCATGACCACTATCTTCAAAGAGGATGAACAATTAGCATACATTTTAGACGGTTGGTTCTGTTCTGTTTAGAGGGTATGGTTCTGTTCTGGGCAAGAACTCGTTGCTCATCCATGAAGCCTAGCATGGATGAGAGCACGGAGAGCAGCAATAACTGCCCTTTGGTAAACTGAACAAAACCAGCACAAATGTATTGTAGATATCATTAATGTTCAATAATTTAATGTACAACATAATTCAAGAAATTAGTCTGATTCAAAGGGGAATCAGAAGGCAGAGTCCTGACTGGATGAGAGGAGGAGCTGGGGATGGAGGAGGGTTATTAACTCCTGTGCAACACTGATAATACTGATTGACTTTATACATGCATGCTGTGATAGACATCGTATTCCTATAGGTAGACGCTTGACTGATGGAGAACCATTGGTATGCTTGATTCCAGTTTATAAAAGATAAAATATTTCATAAAATGCAATTTTAATCCTGTGATGGCTTGAAGTTGAATTTTCAGTGTCACATAAAACCCTTAAAATGTCACAAATTTACACTGGACTAAAAACATCAAGTTCAGAGATGAACCTTGTCTCCTAATTTCAGAAGACCACCGCACGTCACGGCTCTTGGAGGACATGCTTGTTTGAATAGGACAGCCTAATGCTTGACACTCAGTGGACGAAAAGTAGAACTGACAGTCCTGTCAGTGTGAGGACTGCCGGAGTATATGAGTGTGTGTGTGTTCGTTGACTTGGGCTCAAACCTGACATCTGACAGGGTGAAGACCTCAGTAGCACTTTGCGTATTTCATTGTCTCCACCTCTCATTCTGTGTTTGTGTGAATGTGCATGTGTGTATGTTTCAGAGTCTGTGGCACGGATCTGTCAGCTCTTGTCTTGCCAACTTTGCTCAGAACTTGCCTGACGCAGAGTGTGACACCACCTGTGGTGTTTTGTCATCTCTTTTTGCTCAGGGGAGACGCTGAGCTCGTACGACAGGTACCGTCACACCGCCCGCAATCTGCGGCATAACACCCGTGACACGAGGTCGTATCGTGCCGGCCATAAAAGATCCATTAGTTCGTGTGGGCGTGAGATTGTGATCACACATTAAGAATAAGAAGACATGTGAAGCATTTTATTGGCTAGTTCAAATGGTGGACACCTTAAGCTTTTGTTCCACCACCAGCACAACACTTGAGTTGTGAACAAGTCAGGTATAAAAGCTAATTGATTACTTCAGTATCGTTTGAAAGAGAAGTAAGTTTCATCTTATGGCTGAAGACAGGAAAAGGAAAAGGAGAATAGTGCAGCGACGAGAGAGAGAGATGTCTGTGCATGCGTCATGAAGAAATATGTTCACCCCAGCAATCTTTGCTGTCCTTAATTCAAGCAGGCAAGTAATGCCAGGAGACAAAAAGATAGAAAATAAGGACATGACCGAGCAGAGATGAATTGTTCTGGTCTTTTTAGAATTTTAAATGCTTGATAGCGTCCTGTAACTCTTTTTAAATAGCAGTGGTTCTCAAACTTTTTGACCCTGCTGTTAAACACAATATGCCAGATATTTGGTAAATTTTGCTGTAATTATTACAAAAAAAATCATTATTAACATGAACTGGGAGTATGACTCATTTTGTGATTGGAGTAGTTTCAAGAACTGTATATTCTATTTGCATTATATTAAAAAACGCTATTAATTGAGGAGAAAATAATACAATAAAAATCATTTAAGCTTGATTTCATGCATATTTTAACATTTCAGTTTAGATTAGTGTTGATTATTTGGAAACATTTTATAATAAGGTTGATTAGTTAACATTAGTTAACTACATTAGTTCACATGAACTAATAATGAACTCACCCTTCACATGTTTCAGGACTCAGCCCAGTGCCTATGCTGGCACATTACAACTCAATGTGGATAATTTCCCACTATGTTAGCTTTCACATGCATGTAATGCAAACTCACCTGCTATATTACATAGTTGATTGATTTTTAACTATATTTTTTTACTGTAATTTGATGTCTTATAAAGGGATAATTCACTACTGGAAAGATGAGGTTTTAATTCTTGTTGGCTGCCTGCACAGTAGATTTTTTTTAAAATTGGTCCTAAATGACTCGAGAGGAAACTAGGAAAACCTCATTGCCCATAGTGCACTGGCTGACTGTGTGAGCGGGGATATAAAAATGTTGAAGTTCGATCTGTAGTTTTCACAAAAGCCCTGTCAGAGGATAGGTTTTGTCATCCAGCGGCGTACTTTTGCTGACAAATAAGCGGAGATATCTCAAGAACTTGGAGAAAAAGAAATGCAAATACTAAGCCGGTAAAAATCTGCAAACTTACATTTTGCTGGTACATTTTATAATGGTTAATTAAATATTAAACATTGAAAATAAACCTGTGCTATTAATATGTGTCCTTGTCCATGTTTGGGTTCTGGCAAGAGGTGGAAGGGAGCTCTGGCAGCAGGGAGGGAGGAAACACACCGCTGCTTCTGAAAAATAAACCATAAGCTACTCAAAAGTTACCCAATGTCTCAATGAGAGTGGTGGCTGCAATCTAGTGAAACTGCTTTGAATGTGCAAAAGATGAGAAAAAGTATCTGAGAGCACCCTGTGCTGCCCTAGGCAGTTAGCTCACATATACTGGTCCTCAAATGCACCTTAAATGGGCAACTCTGAAAATGTATTTTGCTGTGATTTTATACAATTTGTGATTTCAGTGCTAGAATTTGAAGCTTTTAACATTTCGCAGCATGTTTGCTGGGGTGGTATAAAGCAATTATGTTACTCTGGGTCTGCGTCCACAGGTGCTGTATTACAGAAACATTCCAACTCAGTATCATATCCTCTGTTTAGTAACCATGGTAATTTCACTTCAATTTTTTTTCCTTTCAACTTTATTTATAGACTCAAGGTCCATTAGAAAAGAAACATACAATATACAACATTTAAAAAAGACAGTTATACCAATAGTTTTTCATTGGTAACTGGTATCAAACCACACATAGCATTCTATGAATTATCCAGCTGACAAATAAATTTATACATCAAATTTCTCATTAAAGCTCTAAAAGTTTTTACTCTTGACATACAAAATAGATACTTGCATTGGTCCACCTTGGTTTCAAATGCTGTTCTTTTGAACTTCATCAAAGAGCACAACTATCTATCTATCTATCTATCTATCTATCTATCTATCTATCTATCTATCTATCTATCTATCTATCTATCTATCTATCTATCTATCTATCTATCTCTCTATCTCTCTATCTCTCTATCTATCTATCTATCTATCTATCTATATGCGAAAAGTTGATCTTTTGATCAAATAAATGCATACTTCTTTCACAAGCATTTAAAAACCTTACTGACCCCAGTCTTGTAAACAATAGTTTCTATATTTTAAAAATATATGAAGGCCATTGGTTTTATTTACAGGGAATACATGAAAGTTTCGTTGGATAAAAGCTTTTGCGAAATGTATAAGTATTAAGCTAATGAATCGTACTTCATGGTTTATAGTTATCTTATTATTTAAAAATTAATAATTAATATTTAGATGTTTTTCTTGAAGAAATTATGTTGGTTGTGTAATAGTGATATAGGTTTCTTCAGTTGGTAACACTTCACAGTGTCATTGTTACATATGTTACATGTATTTACTATAGTAATAACTAGAAATTATGCTTAATTACATGCAATTAACCCTAAACCAAACCCTCATCCGAACCCCAACCCTATAGTAAGTACATGTGGTTCATTGTCATTACACAGTACTTACATGTATAATTACACTGTAAGACTGACACCTTTAAATAAAGTGTAACCCTTCAGTTTTGCTTACCCACTGGTACAAATATTTATCTTGTTTCATTTTCAATTTTACAACTTAGTGTGTAATATCTCATTATAAAGCCTATTAAACAAGGACATATAGGAACTTTTTTTAAAGTCATATATGTACACTTTCAATGTGAATAAATAAATGCATTTTAATTCAACGAAGCAGTGAAGACATCTATGAAGACATCATTTATAAGACGTCATTCACCTCACCTTCACCTCACTACTGTTGTGTGCTACTAAATTGCGTGTTTCATATGCAGCATGTTGTAAAGCCATCCTTCACACATAATGTCATATAATCTTCAACTGTGTAGGTAATTGTGATTCTAAATATGGCCACAAAGCTTCTGGCATCTCCAGTTTCATGCCGCATGTGTGTAGACGCTAATGTGTTAAAGTGTCTCTGTGTGCCCTTGTCCCTCAGTTTAACACCACCCTAGGAGCATGGCATCGTGGTTGGAGGGGTTGGTGGTTTTGAATTTCAATGCTGTTTACTGAAGGGAGTTAATCAGTCAGATTACTGTGCTCACAGTGCTCAGTGTAACACCTTGTTGCCTCTGACTGCTGCTCTAAACCCAATGACTGAAAACTATTTGACCTTGCTTTGTCTGTGTGCCCTTGGGGCAATCCATGACAGTAAAAGAGAGCCATTTCCATTCGGAAGCATAAATAAAATCCAGTGTCACATCATACTTCCACTTTTCCTCTCTTCAGCCTATGTATATGAAGTTTTGAGGTCCAATACTGTTACTGATTTTCAAACATACTCCAAATTACCCATCACTGTATACAGATCATGAGGGAGGGATTGAGGCTCATCATTACTGACTGACTGCCTTTCTAGTTTATAAACGTGATATCAATATCAGCCCAAATCGAATAACTTCATGCAGGCTTCCCGTTATGGTAGACTGCATTGGTGAAATCGCTTCTGCTGACACAGTAATCAGCTTGGAAAAAAACTAGAGGCTATTTCTGTCACAGGTTCCCTGTCCTATTTTTGTCTCAGAAATAAACATTAAGGAACCATAGCCAACTATGCGGGTGCTGGAAAGAGAGGGTAATTGGATGATTAACCTAGAGGTTTTTATTTTATTGACTGTATTGGAGTCATTACGAATGTTACATTTCAAAGCCACCCACTTGCTGTTGTCCACTCACATAGTTGTCGCCATGCATTTTTACTATAGAATTAATCTTATGCTAAAGGGGTCATGAATTGAGAAATAACATTTTCCTTTTGGCATATATTGCCATAAGACAAACACAAGATTAATCGAACAATAATACGATGCCTCTAAAGATTGCGAGACGTTTTGAAGTGCCAAGTTGTGGAAAAACACATTCTTTGCATTGCCCTCCTTTTGATTATAACATTGAGGAAGAGTGGAGGAGCTTTATTTTTAACAAATTTCCAGTCATATTGCATCAGTGAGACTGATCGTTTGTTCACTTCATTTTATCGCAGATTTGTTTTTAAACAAGACACAGTTCGTCACAGGCTTTTCAGAGAGACTGAAAATAAAAGATGATGCAGTGCCTACTGCATTGGATCCGACAGTAATGTGAGTAACAGTGTTTTTACCATTTGTCACTATTGCTTTGTCTGTTACAGGTAGTATTTATACTGTAACATCGCAGAGTAGTTGGGATTTGCTGGTCTTTCCTTTGCTTCGGCATTTATAGGGTTAATGCATTGGATTATAGGGTACGGAAGAAAGCACGTAGAGAATGCTGCTTTTATTATTGTTTTGATCTAAGCCATTCACTGTAATCCTGAATAAAAGCTTCAGTGAGTCATCAGTAAGACATTAAAACATTTTATTTTATTAAAATACGACACTGCAAATGACAATCTATACACTTTTCACAAGCATATAGGAATGACAGTATGACAAACAATAGTACATTCATTCATAATTCTGTTTACATTAAACACCGTAAGTACTTCAACTTTGCCACGACCCATAAAGTATATGTAATACGCATAAATCTTTCACATCGTTAGCACATGTTTCAACTATGTAACAAGATATTTTTAAACATCGGAAGTTTTCAAAACAATTCCACACGGGTAGTGGTGAGGACATTGAAAATTATTTTAATGTTCAAAACTGTTACCCAATCATAGCAGTGGGCGTTTACTTCCAAGTCTGTCTCGTGACGCCCATTAACAGGATAGAAAATAGCTTTTTACTTATAGATTAGATAAAAAAAAATGTTTTCATGTAAAAAATCTTGGATATAATTGGACCTCAGAGAACATCACAAAATAATAAGTTAATGAGCCCTTTAGGATATCTCTCATTCACTGAGTTCCCATTTAAGTTACTTAAAGCTTGAAGCATGAGGGCCATCCAAAAGACAGATCGTGATTCATGCAAAATTAACTGAATAGTGAATCATAAAGAATTTCATAATGATTCTGATTCCACTTCATCAATTCGTTAATTACTGATTCCATTACTTTTTTTAAAGTTCTTTTTTCACGTTTTTGTTCAATCATTTCAGATTTTATACAGCGGAAGTGAATCCTGAAAGTACTACGATTTCTTGAGCAACTTATTACCATATCAGACTGAAGGATCATGTGACATTTAAGACTGGATTAATGGCTATTGAAAATTCAGCTTTGCATGCACAGGAATAAATTGCATTTAAAAGTATATGGTATTTTTATGGTATTGTATTATGATTTCACCTTATTACTTTTTTTCGCCCTTCCTATTTTTGATCACATAAATCCTGGTAGTGCACTCTTAATTTGTTGTCATTTAAATGCATAGTCAGCATTACAGTATATCGGCCATGCTGTTTTCATGCCGTTATCAGTCATTGATAAACCCATGTGGGGCTGCCACTATTTTAAATTGACGTAAACCAGCGGTCCAATTCCTGGAGAGCCATAGCCCTGCACAGTTTGGCTCCAACACTGTTTAAACACACCTGATACTTCTGGCGAGGCATGGGAATTCATTCGGCTCGACCGTCACTGTGCATTATGGGTATTCTCTAGCTGTACATGGGTATTCTCGAGCGTACATCGGTTGTACACGCGTTATTGCGATACATTGTGGCTGCACTCGATAATGTCAAATACAGTATGCTTCCCTATTTAAGGGTATAGAGAGCAATTTCTGACACAGTTTAGGATTAAAAGGAACTTCCAGACAGGTGTGTTAGGCCAATAAGTTGGAGCTAAACTCTGCTGGCTGTTGACCTGCCAGGAGCAGGATTGGATACCACTGCTCTTATATATCGCATATTTTATTATTATGTTCCGTATGCATCAGTGTAAGAATTCAGACATTTCAGAATCATTAAAGGAACTATATGAAATGATAGTTTGACTGTTAAATTAAATTCAGTAATACTGGTATACCTCAAATTTACATATATCACTGAATCCATTCAAAAAGTTGTTCCACCTAATCAATTTGGAGAACTTTTCCCATTTCAACAGCGCAGGAAGCGATCTAGAACATTGTTTTTATGTAAAGTAGAGTGACATTCAAAATAATAAATAATATTTCTACACTAAAACAGTATCAGAATCTTAATTATGAAGTAGTTGAGTGTAAATGTAATGTATGAGTGCAATTACAGTGCTGTCATCCTCAGTTGATGCATTCATTAAATGGCTTGCCATGACATTGAAATGTAGTCATATTCGTGAAGCGTTTAACATACATTAACATGCATTATCCCGAAGGTTATGCATAATGACCTGCTGGAAAGAAGCTTCCACATGTTTGGACCTTGTCGATATGGCGACCTGCTGACCTATCTCCTGTTTCACAATTTGAGTGCCGACCCTAGGCATTTCACTCTAATTAAGATGATGTCGTCACGAGGATATTGGCCGCACCTGACGAGTCAGGCCATGCCTGAAGCAACCCTGACTTTTAACATTTGAACGGCCATTCCACATGTTAGATGGAAGACACTGTAATGAGAAGATGATATGCACATGTTAATGTGATTCACCCATGCTGGAAGATTATGAAGACTTTAGTGGTTAGAGGGAATGTACGGGGCAATATGTTTCAGGGTAGTCACAGACTCATTAAAAGTACTGAGTCTCATATCTTTCTGGTAATATGCTTCTGTCACTTGTCAGTCTGGGTACCGCTCACATCCTGAAATCCCACAAGGGAAAACATTTCAGAGTTTGGGACCCAACTGGGTTTAGTAATGGGGAAAATGAGGAATGTCCTCCATGATCCAGAGTCCTATCTCCTTGTAAGCTAAATAAAATGGTTTGAGTGACACCTTAAGCTCTGATAACCCAAACTTGCAGAATGGAAGCAAAGCCAGGCTGATGGCATTACATTCCCTTGGGACTTGACAGTTTGACTTTGTCAAGGACAATTCTTTGATTTTTTTCCATTCCTCCTTCCGTCTGTAAGAACGAAGGCTGCGTAGCCTCCATCATCTACCCCTCTTAGTCACAAATAAGCTGAGTGCACCAGTGAAGTCGTCATGGAGACAACCCAAGTAACCTCTGCTGTCAGTGTGCATCAAGACTTAACCTGTAATGGCTCCATCCGAGGTATTGAGTCTGGACAAACCGTGACTGCTGGGAGATTCAAAATAAACTTGTTTTGTGAACATTTGAATGTCTCCATGGGTAAGTGTATGTTTAGATCACTATTGGGATAGTTCACCTCAAAATGGAAATTGTCATAATTTACTCTCTCTCTCAGAGTACCTGTAAAACGTTATTTCTTCTGTGGAACATACGAGAAGATATTTTCAATGTTTCAACTGTTTTTGTCAACAATAGGCCTTTTGGGGAAAAGTCCTTCTACCTGCATTGTTGCAAAAGCTACCTAAGCACACTGCGGTTTTGAGCTTAAATGACCACTTGAGTGGCACTAAAACACCACCAACCTTTATTCCTTTTCACATTACTTATGATTACAGGGGCAGATTGTCAGTTAATGAAGACTTACTTTTACGCTGTTCCTAGCACAATACTACACTATGACCTTTCACCATAGTCCATGATTTTTAAATGAATACATTTTGATGTTTGCATTACATAACCAGCTGTATGGCTTTTCTGAGGTAGTAAACTTGCTCGGTAACTCACTTGTGATGCTGAGAGCTCAGGTACGAGTCCCATGAAACACAAGGCATAATAAAAGAACTTAAAGGCTAAAATGACATGGTTTCTTCAGCATATGTGTTTTTATCTGATGTTTGCGTTTGTTTACACTGTAGGTTAGAGTAGGGTTTAGTGAAGCTAAGCAGAAGCTAAGCAGGGCAGAGCCTGGATGGGAGACCTCCTGGGAAAACTAGGTTGCTGCTGGAAGAGGTGTTTGTGAGGCCAGCAGGGGGTGCTCACCCTGTGGTCTCTCTGGGTCCTAATGCCCCAGGATACCGATGGGCATACTATGCTGTCAAAAAGCACCGTCCTTCTGATGAGATATTAAACCGAGGTCCCGATTCTCTGTGGTCATTAAAAATCCCAGGATGTCTTTCGGATAGAGTAGGGGTGTAACCCCGGCATCCTGGCCACATTTGCCCACTGGCCTCTGTCCATCATGGCCTCCTAATCATCCCCATGTACTGATTGGCTTCATCACTCTGTCTCTGCTCCACCAATAAGCCGGTATGTGTTGGCAATATGGCTGCCGTCGCATCATCCAGGAGGATGCTGCACATTGGTGGAATTAGTTAAAGATTTAACTAAAAAAAAAAAAAAAATCAAAAATATCTTCCATTATGATCTTGAAGCTTATACAACACAAGGGTGAGTAAATGAGAGAACTCACCCTTCATGATGAGTGAACTATCCCTTTAAGCTTTACATTAGATTGTAAGTAGAAGAAATGGAGGCGGAGCCTCTATAAGCCACATGGTGTCCCGTATTCTGCCTTCAAGGAGGATGCTCTGAGAAATGACTTCTGGTATTTAAGAACAGCCAAGGTTATTTGCCTGAAAAGCATGGATGATATTTGTGCAAATGGTGAGAAAGTTTGTGTGTATGTGCCCCTATGTGGATGGCATGTCAACGGTGTGCTAAAGGGGATGTTTGAGTGACAGCTTTGCTTTAGGCCACTGCAAGATAATCGTCAAGACGGACTGCCACTACTCGTAAATTAGTGCTTCTGTTCTACACTTTGACAACACTACTGACACGTGCTGACGTTGCGAGGGGGCTGCGAGACAGCTGACACACAAGGACGGGTTCATGTGTCCATTTCTCAATGACTTATCAACATCCTGATTTCCAAGGGTTTGTCTCAAAGGCAAATAAGACCTTTTCACTGCAAATCCACCTTAAAGATGATATGCGCTCTAGTGACGTTACCCTAATGAGAGTTTAAGTAGTCTATGAGACATGATAGTGATTCTGATGTTTTTAAGTAGCAACTTTTTCTCTTTTTATTTACAATAAATTTGATCTCTTTGTGAGTGACCCTCTACATAAAATGTACAATTCATGTACAAAGATCTGTTTATGCGGTGTGAATAAATAACGTCATCATAATGTTGTTTCAAAACTGAATAATTGGATTTTATATTTTCACAACGTACTGAAGCCAAAGAAAATTATTAACTGAAAAATATTTAGTACATAGACATTTAATATTCAGAGAGTAATGTTAGATAACTTAGACAGCCCTAAAAATACATTTTGTAAAATCAAATTTTCTATTCTTCTGCGAACTCCATTGCACCCTCTTTTGGCTAACCCCAGTTTCATAACCCCTGATTTATAGATTCAAAGGAGACAACTGTTGTCAAACAGGAAGAAAAGCATATTAGGTTGTCCAGATTGTTCATCGCAGACTTTGCTATTTTGTTAAAGTGATCCCTTATGAAGCATATGTGACTATCTGTGTGTTTAGCTCAGCAGAAAAATCCGCTTTCCAAATAGGTTTATTGATGTCTAGGGGAAATGAAGGACATTAAAGAGTTCTCTTTTGTTCTCTTTTTATTTCCTTTTCGTGAATTAAATTCAGTGCTATTGTAATGTAATGTAATAAGTCTAGATATATGGCATTGTGTTTATGTATGAGACATAAAGCCTCTGTGTTGCCATTCACATGTGTTTTCTTATACAATCTTCAGAGAGCTATACAGAGTGCAACTCAGCTGCAACTGCCTTTAGTGTTTCCCTCTTGATTACAATGTTAGTTAATTATTTCAGCTTTATACACAATGTCAAGTCCTTGTGCCTGGCGGCAATTAGAGATGTGCATTCATTAAAACCTCCCATGTTCTTTCACTAATGCAGACATCAGCTATAGGCCATGCCTAACCATCCACACAATGGGGGAAACTAATTAATAACTGCACATTCTCACATTAATAAGCACACATGTGCACCCTCCTTTATAGAGCGCACATTCTGTGCATTGATGGAGGTAAATGGAGTGCAGCTCATGCGTATCTTTATGGAGCAATAAAACGTTTATTCAACTCCTGAAAGACAATATGACAATTTACAATGTGTAAATGTACATTTTTGACAAACTTTTTCCACTTTTTATGTAATTTGTTTGTGAAAAATTAGTATTACAATATAAAAATCACTATAGCTCTCTCTATTTTGCTGTAGATAATTAAACGGTTATGCTGCCTCAGAAGTCTGTCCGAATTCGGTTTCGGGAAGTACCTTAATGCACAAAAGCTGTCATTACAGATTTGCGCAGAACTGTTGAGATATTTTCCAAATAATTTGATAAATTATTGCGAAATGACCGCATTTCGACTAACTGATGTTATGCATCTAAAATGTGATTTTTTCCTCTCGCGATAAGTCATTTAAAAAATCATGGGAACTGATGTTAGTAGGTTTAAGTATATCACAGCCACTGCACTAGCCATTATTTTTAATCGAATGAGATATGGGCGTGTTAACCAAGTATTAATGGCGAGGTAAGCCTCTAATACTTTAGTATAGAGTTCGCCACGTATGAGGTGTTTCTGGGTGTTTCTCCCTTCTATCCTGTATATGGTAAACGTATTGGGAATTATTAGGATGTGTACATTAATTGTGCTTTAGAATTAAGGGATACAACATCTATGTTCATCTATTCACTGACAAGAAAGATATGCTGTTTTGGGAATTTGTTTCTTTGAGTTAGAATAACAGCTTATTTAAAGGGACAGTTCCCCCAAAATTTAAAATTCTGCCATCATTTACTCACCATCAAGTTCCAAACCTGTATGAGTTTCTTTATTCTGTTGAATATTGAAGATATTTTGAAGAATGTTGGTTACCACACAGTTGACAGTAGCCAATGACTTCCATAGTGTTTATTTTCCTGTTATGGAAGCCACTGGCTACCATGTCTGGTCTGGACATTTTCAAAATATCTTCTTTTGTATTCAGCAGAAGAAAGAATCTCATACAGGTTGAGGGTGAGTAAATGATGGCAAAATTTTCTACATTTTTGGGTGAACTATCGCTTTAACTTTCAGCACTTGATATTTTAATGTCCTTACAGAGAAAGGTTGATTTAACTTAAAATATTAGTCTGGGTGAACAACCAGTATAACTTTCAAAATTTAGTTGGCACAACTAAAACTACTGAAGTTGAAAAAACTCAAAAATGCTTCGCAGCTGGTTGCTTTAAGTTAACTTTTAAGTTAACTCAGCTTGTTCATTTACAGTGAGGGCAGCAAGGCAAAATGTAAGCTGCCTAAGCTTTAGGATGCAGTCAAAGTCTCCTTAAACTTTTATCTCTCTCTTTCTGTCCGTCCCTCAGGTAACATCTTCGTGGTGAGTTTGGCGGTGGCGGACCTGGTGGTGGCCATCTACCCGTATCCGCTGGTCCTGACCTCCATATTTAACCAGGGCTGGAACCTGGGATACATGCACTGCCAAATTAGCGGCTTCCTGATGGGTGTCAGTGTAATCGGCTCCATTTTCAACATCACCGGCATCGCAATTAATCGCTACTGCTATATATGCCACAGCCTGAAGTATGACAAGCTCTACAGTGACAAAAACTCAGTCTGCTACGTACTGTTAATCTGGGCCTTGACGGTGCTCGCTATCGTGCCCAACTTGTTCGTGGGCTCCTTGCAGTATGACCCGCGGGTTTATTCCTGTACGTTCGAGCAGTCGGCGAGCTCGGCGTACACGATCGCCGTCGTCTTCTTCCATTTCATCCTTCCAATCATGATAGTCACCTACTGTTACCTACGAATTTGGGTTCTGGTCATACAGGTGCGGCGACGAGTCAAGCCTGACAATCGTCCCAAGCTCACGCCTCATGACGTACGAAACTTCGTCACAATGTTTGTTGTTTTCGTGCTCTTTGCCGTGTGCTGGGCACCATTAAACTTCATTGGGCTGGCGGTAGCAATTTCTCCAGAGCGCGTGGTTCCTTTAATACCTGAATGGCTCTTTGTGGCCAGTTATTTCATGGCATACTTTAACAGTTGCCTCAATGCAATCGTCTATGGAGTGTTGAACCAGAACTTCCGTCGCGAGTATAAGCGCATTGTGGTGTCGGTATGTACTGCGAGGATCTTCTTTGGGGAAAGTTCAAATGAAGCCCAAGAAAGACTCAAAAGCAAACCCTCACCACTCATGACCAACAACAATCAGGTCAAGGTGGACTCTGTGTGAACTGCATATGTGTGTGAGGTGAAGAGACTAAGCGAACTTGATTTAAAAGAAAAAAAAAAACAAAACTGATAACCAAATATGTTGTCAGGAAGCAGCCCTGAAACTGTGATTTGTTGCCTCAACACAATTAAAACAAACAGGAAATTATTATCATTGTCTTTTATAAAGCACTTTTTTCATTGTTGGTCAGATGTACTTGTATGTATGAATTTCTTGTTTTAATGTTTACAGTGATTATATCAAGAAATCTATGTAAGACATACTTTGTGTAATGATTTTATATTAATATCTTTGAAAGGAAAGACAAACAAATAAACATATGTTGGTACACTGTAAAAATAATAATGTTGAGAAAACATAAAAGTTTAAGGCAACCAGCTTCAGGAGATTTTTGAGTTTTTTATAACAAATTCAGTTTATGAATAAGCTGAGAAAACTCAAAAATCTCCTGATGCTGGTTGCCTTAAACTTGTAAGTTTTCTCAACTTTTGATTTTTTTAGAGTGTATGAATGATATGGAGTGCAGCAGTCGGGTTCTGGAAGTATAAACCTCTATTCATTTTCTCCATAGGGAAATAAATTTGTAATGATGTAAACCTTTAAAAAAGACAGCTGTGAGGTGAAGTGAAGTGCTGGAAGTGAAGTGCTGGAATTTGCTTTTATCAAAGCTATTTGTTTGCATTATTTCAACTATTTTTTTTTTAATTCCTGGTTGAAAAACTATATTTTCCATTATGCACTATAGAAAATTCCACCAATCAGAGTCACAGCGAGCAAGTCGTGCCAAAAGAGCTCTTTTGGTAAACAAATCAAGGGATTATGTCATTTGCAATGCTTCATGGGATTGTAGTTTCCCATGAAGTTGTTAATTGCACAGTCTTGTACCTTTGTCTTTTTGTCTGATTTTCAAGTACTTGTAATGTTGTGATTCACCTCATAGGTTCATGGTTTATAATGCTTTAACAAACTTTTTTTTTTTGTTAAACCCAATGGGAAAAATGAATGGGGAAAAAATACTTCCAAGAACATCGCTAAAAAAGTGGGCGGGCACTAATGCACTATTACTGTATATAAATATATATTGAGTGTGTTTCACTGATGTTGATCATTCAGTGGAGAATGAATAACAATTTTGTCAAAATGATGCCATGAACATCAGCATATCTCTACAATGCCTGGCCACAAATGTGACCAAATCTGTACAAGCACTCTAACAAAAAGAGTTTGTTACAGAGTTTACTGCTTTGAAATGACCTCACCTGGTTTGCCACTGTTACTCTCCATTTGAGAAAGCAATACACCTGGATTGCTGCTTTCCCACAGGTCCCATATGGTCTCTGTCCTCTCCTCCTGCTACTTTTATTTTTTTAAACTGTCTTTTTAAATGTCTCCTTACATTCTCTCCCTCTATTTTTTTTTTTACCTGTCTCTCTCCACTCTTTGTATGCATGGATCTAATGACAAGTTCATATGCAAACTGAGTAAAAATATTCAAATCAAAATGTTTGATTAATAAAAAATAAAATTTTATATATCTTGAATATGTGAATATGAGGTTACTCTTTGTATTAATTTACTATTTTTAGGTCTTGATTTCTAGTAAAAATATTGAATCATTCTTTAAACAAGATTTTAAAACGGCTAAAACAATATATAAGCTTCATAAAAAAAAATAAGCGTTTTTATTCCAGAGAATAAATCATGTGTATTTTTCTTTTCTTGTTTTAACCATAAAATTGCCAACTACATAGAAGAAAATGAAATGTAAGATAAGCACATTTATCTTATTTTTTGGATGTGCAGCTCTGGGGCAAAATCAGGCAGTGTTATCAACACTCCAATATAAGTATTAAAGTACAGTATTAGATTGAAGCTTATGCAATAGTTTTAGCTGAACGCCCACCGATGTTGCTCGATAAAGAGAGAGAGAAACATGACATGCTGTGGTGACATCACTCTGTTTAATCCAACCCAACCGACTGAACAAGTGTGCGAGAGAACGAATGAGCAACATAAAAATGCTAGGATTTACACTGCACTCTAACAGAATTATGCAGTAATCTGTGCCTCTCCTGCCTTTATCGCCCCCTGCGACCAAGAGATTCATTTCTATGTATAAAATAATTGAACACGTTATGTGGAAGGAGTGATGATTTACTCTGACCCTGTCCAGGTGTGGTCAATTTTGTGGAGGATGTAATTTATAGTGTTTGGAATTTTTTTGTATGAATGGCATCTGTGTTGATTTGTCGTTTTTTGTATGTGAGATAGGGGCTATTTTAGAGCTGGACACAGGCTGATCAGGATTTAGTCTGTTGTAATATGATGATATCAGAGCTGATTCAGAAATAGTCCATTTAATTTGAAGTGATTTGCAGATGAGAAGGCCTGGCTTCCCAGACACAGATTAAGACTGTTCTTTGACTGCAAAGCATTTCCAATGGAGAATCACCTGCGCAAGAGTTATTTGACCCAGTTCTGTTATTCCGTGTCTAAGCAGCCAACCCAGTTGTCTTTATATGGGTTTTGTATCTTGCCAGTAAAGAACACATGAATATTAAATTCTCAATCTACAAGTGAGAAACATCTGTATCTAATGGTTTGCCATCATAATCTTGCAAAAAAAAAAAAAAAAAAAAATGTAGCCTACATAGCCAACAAGTCTAGTCTTTCAAACATCCAATTTATTTCAATTAAGTGACACAACATGGATGTCAGTGAAAGATTAGGGCAAAATAGCCAAATTGGCCTTTTCTTACATTGGCTTTAATTATGAAAGCTCAGTGTTGGCAGTGTTTCATTAGTGCTGGAACTGTGATGATCTGGATCCAGTTTCCCCAAAATTGGGTCTGGAATGTATTTAATGAGTCTTCTACCACATTCACCATGCAGAGACAACCAGAGCCCTGTGTAGATGCCAAACTCCTGTGAAAAAAAATTAAATTAACCCGAGGGACAAGATGTGTAGTTAGGCACGGATTTGTCTCACTCATCCAGGAATGTGATGGTTCTTAATTCACACTAGTAGATCCAAGGAGGTCTATATAATACCTCAGTTATTGCTCAGCTGGTGAGTTAGGGTACTTAGTTTTGGATCCAGGTTGTTTTAGCCAATCACTTGAGCTGTAAACGTGCCACATGTTTCAGGTAAGTCCGGCTGTGGTGAGATTTACAGCTTGCAGCTGGAGATCTGAAAACAGACAATTTCCAAGAACACAGATGTTTTCATGTAGCAACAGAAGCGCTTTTCATTTGATACTTTGTGCAAGGCTTAATACAGTGCCATAATGAAGTTCAAATTAAGCCTATACTATTTAAATCACAATATAAGGTTACATGAAAAGAGTTTTTACTGTTATAAACATGGATTTGTGCACACTAGTGGCATTGAAGGTGTCAGAATGACATTGCTGCCATCAGTGGGTCTGGCCAATCGTGAAACAACCGTCGTCATCAGAGCTTGTGCAGCCACTGAAAGTGTGTAGAATGAGCCAGCTGACTGCTCTCGAATCGCGGTACTTTGATGGCATACGTCACAGTGATACGGTGACATCTCAAGTCAAAATTTCTAACTGGCTTTCAAGTCAGAAGCCGATTGGTCTGTGCAGCTCCACGCACATCTAATTTGAAACTATTACAACGTTGATTGGCTGATAGCACCATGAAAAATTATCCCCATCCCACAAACCCAAGCTGTTAACTAGTGACTATCCTAAACTTGTGATGTGAAAGACAACAGACAGGGAGAAATAAATGTCAATTTACAGTTTTATAAAAAGATTCAGCACTAGTAAAACATCTATTCCAAACTGAAAGATTTTACTTAGTCAGAATACGCATCCATGCTTGAATGGCTGAAAGATGCTTTTGGTGCTTTTGGATCCAAATGGTGTAGTTATAAAATCTACCAGCAGGGGCAAACTTGTCCCTACTACTTGTGATGATCTAAAGACAACTCTCAAGAGAAACATTGAGCAAACAACTTACATTGTTTCAAGACTTTCATAAAACCTGTTTATTAAGTGACAACCCCATGTGAATGAACCAATTAAACACTCTTTTAAATACAGGCTACAAGCTCCCGCCCCAGATCCGTCACTACTCCTGGTTCTGTGATTTCATGTTTATGACTAAAGCACTGGTTGTAGGGATTTGCTCAGGGACAATGTTATGTGCTACACTTCATTGTGTAGTTTAAATTATGGGTTGCCAGAAATATAATATTTTAGAATATACACTAATAGTCAAAAGTTTGGAGTAATTACAATTTCTTAAAATAATTCGCTTATCCTGAAGTTTCAGCAGCCATTACTGCATTCTTCACTATGATTCAGTATCATTTAAAGTTTAGTGTGTGATTTATTTATTTATTCTTAAACAATTGAATACAGCAGGAATGCATTAAATGAATCAAAAGTGACAGTAAAGACATATTACAAAATGACCATTGTTAATAACAGAGGACCAATAATAATTAATAAGGATTGAGAACCAAATTCTCAAATTAGAATGATTTCTGAAGGATCTTGTGACACTGAAGACTGGAGTAATGATACTGAAATTCAGCTTTGCCATCACAGGAATAAATTAAAATACAAAACAGCTATTTTAAACTGTAATAATATTTCACGATATTATTGTAGTTTGATCAAATAAATGCATGCTTGGTGAGCATAAAATACTTATTTCAAAAACCTTGACAGTTCCTTCATATGCTACCGGAATTATTGTAAACACTAGTTTCTTAATTAAAAATTGGATATGAGTGCCCTCTCAAGTCATATTTACCACTGGCAAGCTAGAGGATTATTTTGAAACCCACGTTCCTGAGCTGGGTGTGCTATAAACTTAAACATGACAGAGGGGACAATGATTGCTACTATTCCTAGGTTTTCCACAACAGCTACATTACTTTGTCTTGTAATGCATATTCACATTTGAAGTGTATTGTATGTTTTATTCAAAGCAAAAATAGCTTGTATTTGACCAAAATTCCAGAATCGTCAGCAATATAGATAGATAACAGGGTGAATGTTTATATTAAATGGGACACTAAATATAGTTTTGGCTTTAATAAGACTTTCCAAATAAATAGGCAAGAATAAAACTGGCGTCCTCCATGATTCCTGTTCTTTTGATAACAAAGCACTTGAAAGCGAAAAGCTCATAATCACGACTTCAGAAGTGGGAAGTCAGAAATTTCCGATAGCACTTGAAGACAGCATAAATCACAGCTGAATTGAATGAGATGTGAAACGGGTCACATGACAGGGCATGAATCATCCAGATTGGTTGCTGTTGCTTAGTGTCAGCCGTGTTGAGTTGTGATCAAACTGTCACACAGACACAAATGACCTGAGATCTTCACAACTGTGTAATATACGGAGATATATATGTATATATATGTAAATATATGGAGATTTATTTAGTCACAATTTCAGTTCACCAAAAGAGTGGCTTCCGGTCAAGTCAACCTAATTTCTAAAGCGCTATATATGTATAAAACAGATTGTTTCAAAGCAGCTTTACAGTGATAACAAGACATGATTCAATGATGCAAGCGGAGTTCATTTAGGCTGTACAGCAGCTCTAAAAGTTGACTTTACATGATCAAAGTGCTTGGAAAGAAAAAAAAAAACAAAGTTATTTTTGGACAATCCCAGCAACACTTGTGAAGTCAAGTGATCAGAACAAACAAAATATTGATCTGAAAAAGTTATGCTGTTTTATTTTGCCAAAGTGTTTCGGCGCACAGGCCTTCATCAGGGCTTGAAGGTTACAGGTGTACATTGTCAGAATCCGTCTGTGTATTTGTTCCCTAGTCCTGTCAGCTGTCATGTGTCCCTTTGTTTTACTTTCGTCAGTCCCTGTCAGTTGTCATGTGATCTTTGTTTGGTTCCCCATGTGCCTTGTCATTAGTTCATTGTCTCCAACCGTGTCTTGTAATCAGTTATGTCTGTCACCTGTGTCCCGCTTGTTATCCTCCTGTGTTTCTGTGTATATACTCCCTCTGTGTCAGTTCAGTCCTTGTTCGTCGTTAAAGTATCGTAGATGGTGTATCCTGTATCCTGTTTGTATTCCTGTCACTTAATATTAAACTGTTGGAAGTTACTTCTGTCGTCGTGCCCAACCCACACGTTACTTATATAGGTTCCTTTAAATGCAAACAAAGATAAGATTTAAACTTGCAAACAAATTAAATGAAAATGAAATTAAAAAGTTAGGTAGTGTATTATCCGCGAATCACAAAACTCAAAAGCACACATTAAACCAATAGTCTGTTTCCACTCCACATAGTTAAATAACTTGCACTGATACATTTTGATGTTTTTTAATACAAATATACCAACAAACACATGTACAGAATATTTTTTGTGTATATGTACAGTACACAACCATATTCAAGCATATTCATAAGCTTGAATATAATATATTCAAGTATATATTACATCTTTAAAAATATTTTTCACAATGCACACCTATATAGAAAACCTTTGTAAAAATACTCTAATAAAAATTATTTTCAAACCAATTCTTCATTTATCTGAGTAGGAAACAATCTTTTTAAATAAAAATGTTAAAGGCACATATTCTTTTTCTAATGAGATCTGTATCACCTACTCTTAAGGAAGACACACTTTAAAATGTTTTACTGGTTCTGTTGTACACCTTTTTTAATTGAACTTTTTAATTGATGATGAGATGTTTCTCCTACATAAACTTTTTTGCAAGGACATTATATTGAATATATTAAATTTTGACTATTGCATGTGATAAAGCTTTCAATATATATATATATATATATATATATATATATATATATATATATATATATATATATATAAAATCATAAATGAGGTGTTCAAAACATTTAACATTATTGGTATATTGACAGTTGATGCAGTTACCACATTTAAAATTTCCAAGAGGGATTATTCCTGTAAGGCTCTTTAATATTTCAGTGTCCTTATTATTTCTGGCTCTTTTGTAAGCAATAAATGGAGGATCTTGTGAAGTGAAGTTGTGAGGGGGAGTGAAGTATCATTTAGGGATGGATCATATTGTGGAATATGCTAATATCTTTTTCACCACCTTACTTATTTTAAACATTTTTGCTGCATATGTAGTACAATACATACCTGACCAACATACCTTGATGATGTCTTCGATTACATTTATTAGAATTTAGAAAATCTTCACAACTTCTAATTTGTACCTTTTATTCTGCATATGAAAGACCCTTTTCATTAACTTCTCTTTAAATTTTTTTAACATTTGATGTTCTTTCATATTTTATCACCATCCTCACAAATATGTTTTGTTCTTGTTGTGATTTGAATTATTGGTAAACTTCTTTTTAAAGAAACAGGATGAAAACTTTCACCATGTAACAATATGTTCCATTCTGTTGGTTTCATACTGTATATAAAGATGAAGTGAGGAAGACAAATATCCAAGAAACTATCTTCTTCCATATTAAAATTTAAACCTCCAAAATTCATGGTCAGAAACAGTAGAATTAATGAAGAATGGTAACTTTCCAAACCAGAAACACATCATAAATGTAGCTTTTCCATGAAATAATGTGATAAGAAATGTTTTTTTCTCTCTCTATATAAACCATTTTCTTCTAATAAATACACAAAAAGGCATAAATAGGTGCCATTTATGTTCCTATTGCCGTATCTGAAAGATACGGGATATCATCAAAGAAGAAGAAAATCATTTTCAGGACAAAAGAAGCTAATTCAAACAAAAAAGCTCTAGATGGAATTTGATTAGTCCTTTTATTGAGAAAATACTCTAATGCTTCAAGTCCTTTTTATGATCATTATTGGAGTAAAGAGATTCAATTTGAAGAGTGCACATGATTCAAGTTGTGGAATACCTTTAAGATATATCAAAAACTCAAAAAATCAAAAAGAGTTGTCTTTTATATATGATTTTAAGTTGGGGACAAGATCTTTTATAAGATATTTTAGGCTTTTATAATTTTTTGGAAGAACATACCTAAAAGCTTTTTGAGGATTAAATAGAAATTTTGATTCTTTTTAATGCAGCTCTAAAACAATGTAGTCATTGTTCAGCTGAAGTCAAAACATTAATTGTTGAATATATGTGTCCAGATGTGTGTGTATATTCTGTGTATGCAACTCTGAATGTTTCATGCCACACAAATGAAGGGTGCTTTACAGCAAGAGTTGTAATTTCACTATGACAACATTTCTCTGCAGATCTACAAAAGGACTGATTTCTGGGTTAGTACAGCTAATATATCTTTTAATAACGTGCATAAATATTAAATGGTTATAGTGAGTGGGCCTTTGAGAATTGTTATAAAAAGGGATGTTCTGAAATCTAATTGACATGAAGAGGTAGATCACATTTACATCTAAATGAATCTACATGTGAGTGAAACCCCAAAGTGTAGCTATAAATGGCTTAAATCAGGGATTTATTCAGATTTACAGTATAGATGTCTTTTTTTCCAAATGGGTGCATACTTCATTCCATTATTTTATATTACTTCATAAAAGCATAATGAAAATAACTCTACTGGTAAATAGCTTTATAGTGCATTGTAAATGAGTTTTCTGATTAATTAAATGCTTTCTGCAGTAAAAAAAGCTCAGTGGTGAAACTCCTCAGGCACCACGCCGTTAAAGGGTGGAGTTTTAATATGAGCTATTAATATTTAAATATTTAAATACATTAATACAGATTGCTTGTCTTCATTTTGCAAGCTGTGTGAAACTGACCTGGGATTGTTTTCTATGCAGTCTATAAATTGGAAGTTAAAGTTTTTTATTCTATATAATAAAGCACAGTAAGTGTTTTATTGGGATTTAGCTAATCAATTAATTTGCATTTCAACTCAGCTACATGTGGTGTAAATTGTACAGCGGACCTGTCTGCATGTGTTGTGTGCATGCATGACATATTGCGCCCACATTTTGCCTTAAGCCTGTAAAGCATATATAGTGACAGATTGAGCCAGGGGATGCTAGTGATTGCCAATATGTGTTGTGCAGTTTTATATGATTTTTTTTATTTCTTGTTTCTCTTTTTGTCCTGCATTCTTCCAGCAATTCACCCACACACCATCAACCAAGAGAATGGCTATCTGAACTCGGCTTGGCTTCATCGCTCTCGATGGTGAAGATGGATCGCATCCGTAGAGATGAAGAGCATGAGAGATAGTATGGGTGAGAGCCTGAATACTGAGAGGTCAAGCATAGACTGAAACGGATATGGAAAAATGTGCATATCAAACCGGGACTTCGCTTAATTGCTAAATCCTTTAGTAATTTCACTTCAAATGGTGGAAAAACTGACAGACCCCTTTGATATCTGACTTTAAACATTTGCCTTCGTCTTGTTCTGTTCGTGTCTAACTGGCCCTATCTCTCTCTCTCTCTTGCAAAATAAATGTTCTATTTTAAAACATCTGAGATGATAGAGCAAGTCCATGGGCTAGATCTGTCAGTAAGGAAAGAAGTTTTATATCTTAACTTTTATCTGTAACTTATTATCTAGCTATTTTTTCCTGTGCAGAAGTGGGAAACCGTATTATATTAAATATCCAGTATGTTTGCACATAGGATGTTTGGACTTGTGACTGCCTTTTCTTGTGATGTATGATGCCTTACTTTGAGAAAGCTCAAACCTCAGACTCAGACACTCGTTATTACATGTATTACATATTCTAGCTGGACACTTAACAAAGAAGTAGCTTAAACCAAACAAAATAATGTTATAGTTAACAAAATAAATTAAAAAAAAAATCCCAAAAAACAAATAATTACATCTGAATACAAAATGATAAATTTCTATCACTTATAGATGGTATAACTAATGATTAACTTCACACCATTCACTACAGACTTTTTTCCATTCTCTATATTATATTATATTATATAGATCATTGTTTCCACCATGTTTCAAATTGACATGCCCTCAAAATGCCTCAACTTGATTTTCCACAAGTAAATATGACTTCACTTGATCCTTCATGTGCTCAGAATTCATAATTATGATTATTCCAACTCCATTGAAGTGCAACATATGCCTGAATAGCTTCATTTGGAATTGACTGGATCGTTAAGTCAATGTTGTTTGCTATTTGCTGTGTAAATAATGACATACTTGGATGAATCATTTTTTATAAACACTGCAAAAAAAAAAAAAAAAACAACTATCTTGATTTCATAGTGAATCTGATATTCATTTGTCTAAAGCATGCCACATTTCATTTATCAGGTAAAATATCTGGCATTAACATGTCTCCTGTCTCCAGTGACCACTTGTGATAGGATTGTGATTTCATTAGTACATGCATCACTCACTACTATTTCTCTAAGTAGAATTAGTAACTATTTTAGTAATGTAGGGAAAATCGGTGATGGTTGTAACTCCTTTTTTGCATTATGTACAGTATCTCAATCAATTTTCCAACATTTATCTGCTAAAATTAAATTGGTAGGACCCTAATACAATGGGCATCAGATTGTTATTATTTTGATTTAAGGGATTTTGAATGTTAATTTAAATCCATCTTCTTCCATATCACAGATTATTTTCAACCCATGTTTACTTGTGATTGAATCACCTGATGCAAATGTTAATACCAGGTGTAAAAGTGCACGTGAGAAGTGACATCATCTGTCTGCTGACCACACGCATGCACTTTTTTCCATCTGTAATTTTTTTTTTGCAAACCCCATCACTCTACCAAGTGATGCAGGACAGGTCTGATAGACGCGTATGAATATGCAGCTAAAGAGATCTCAGGAGAGATGGCCCTGCAACTTCGAACTCGGCTCCCATTTGCACCCTTCTAAACAAATATTTGCATATTCATAAATATTTCAGCACTGACCTAGAACTAGATGTTGCATTTTGGAGAGATTCTAAGAAGACCCATTATACCAAACAGATGCGTGAGCAGCAACATGAGAGAAATGAATAATTGAAGCAGCTGCACTCTTTACCAGATTTAACCCCAAGCACTCCAGAATAAAAAAAAGGTGTTTGGCCATCATGAATAACCACATGAGGACAGCTGGCCATCTATCACCCCAGAAATCAAATCAGTGCTGTGGCTGGAAAAACTTTGCAAGCTGCATATAGATTAGGATTAGGAAGTCCCAGAGTGAAGCAGATATTAATCCCTTCTGGAATGAAAGTGTCTTGTTAATCACTTACTGATGACAGAGATAAAGTTACCTAATATGAAAAAATGATAACTCACACAACATGATTCTCATAGTGATGATGTGTGGAGAATGTGTACAATTATGAAATGTGATCTTATCTATTTTAATGTCAATTATGCCACGATCCATCCATCACGTGCTTTGAGGTCAAGGTCAACCTGATATACTAGATGCAGCATGTGCTTTTAGGCCTGTGCGGCTGATATCAGCTTTGACCTCCTCTTGACTGTATTCCTGAGGCAAATCCGCAGCATTCCCTAGCTGCAGGTGTTCAGGGTAGATTTCCGAGCACTAACTCTCCGTGCATAAAAGCTATGCAGGTAGGGCTTTCCCTCCTGCTATTTTAAACAGGATCTACATTTGCTATTGACGCATGGAAGGGCCACCTCTGCATGGAGTATTGACCTTTTTGCTTAACATGATTAGTGCTCTGTCAGTCTATGCACATCAAATAAAGGGGCCATGGAATCAAAAACAGAGAAAGCGTTTGAGCCTCATGGATGTTTTTAATCTCATAAGCGCAAGTTTTCTCTCAAACCAGTTTTACCCAACCAGATTCACCCGTTGACTTTGAGGATGGAAGCTGCAAGTCAGCAGATTTCGCCCCAAGCTTTATGGCAGATGAAAGCAGAGTTCTGATGCAAGAGGACAGCAGGACCTTTGATATCTGCTTTTCACTCTAACTCGCCAGACTTTGCTCCTGACAAAAAAGTGGATGGTTCCAAAACATTGTATGTTTAACATAATGTTTTAAATGCTCCACTTGTGACAGAAAAACTGACACCAAACAAACATTTGGTAAATTCATTTGGGTTGCCACAGGATCCCCATGTGTGTGGTGATGACAGGGTGGCTGCGGGTACTTAATGTCTTGAATAAAGTTTTCCTTGTAAAAGGCCTTAAAAAATATTAAATTGTTTTAAATTCAGATTGGCTGGGTGTTAAATATTTTTAGTCACATTACTGCAAAAATTTCTTCAGTCTATCATTTGACAGTCTGAAGATGATTTCCCCTCACCCCCATCATCAGAGGGAATTGAGGAACACACTGAATGGAACGTTGTTATGACTGTTTCTTTTGATTAAAAGTTTGTATTGTTCTGTTCTCTTTTTCTGTTGCTTTGGTCTGCTCTCCCTCATAGATTGCATGTCTGCGTCTGATTGGTCGCTCTATTAAGGTGGAGTCCCATAAGAAGCCAAGCTACCAGCAGTCTGCGAGCTCATTGTTGGTGCGAACACGAACGGGTTCGGAGCTCCTGGATTCCCTCTCCGGCCAGCGACCAAACTATTGTCACCATCTGTTAGATTCAATATGCTTGTCTTGTGAAACGTAGCGTAGGGGTGTCCTGCCTATTTACTTTGAACTTGTTTGACTATGTTTTTAGTAGGAAGTTAGGTAAGCCATTTGTATTTTATTTCAACAAACTGATTAGGTTATTTATTTACTCTTTTTCTTTATTAGCACTGTTTGTTTGTTATTTTGGCCTGTGGTCACCCTGAAGAGATGCTCTTTATGTTTCATTTAAATATATACAAATAATTTTAACAGTTTACTGTTTATGTGAGTAGAGTGCTTGTTTGGTCCCCGACCGGAGTGAACGTCTCTAATTTATTTTTGGAATCCACGACCAACAGTACATTCTTGTTATGCCCCTTTTGTTGCCTAGACACGGGGCGTAATAAACGTCAAAACATCCCACCGCTGAGATAAGAAAAATATGTTAAATCAAACTAGCTTTTCGCTAGTGGAATTTTGATGGCGGAGAATTGTGATCGAGGTAAAGATAATTGCGGTGACATATAGGAATCGTGCAGTAAGCATGCGTGAGTTCGTTATGTTGATGCGCAATCAAACTGTGTGCGCTCTCGACACACTGATAGCACATTGTATTTCTGCAGATTTACACATTTCACTACATTCATGTTGTTTCCACATATATTCGGAATAATGTTTTGATTTTTCATGTGTATGTTGCTGTGTTTAGTAATTCTGAATTTATCCGTGTACTAGTAGGTAAATGCAGTCACGTCAAGGTGTGTAACGCGTGTGCAGCTAAGACGAAGGACGCAGAAGAATCAGGTTTCCAAAAACTCAAAAGGATTAATTCCCCCTTTAAAATACAGGCAAACAGGCAATGCAAACACATCTAAACTTAACAGTGGCTGGACCACGAACGGAAAGAAACTGAGTGTCAAGAGTGGAGGGAAAAACTGAACAAAGGAGGACATGTGACAAATGTCTATGTGTTTGGACTTTGTTTTTCGACCGTCATCATTTGTTCAGTCATGTCAGGTGTGTTTATTAATTAGTCTTGTTTGATCCCCTGTGTGTCTTGTATTTAAGCTCTGAGTTTTTTCCAGTCCCTTGTCAAGCATTGTTATTGTTTGAGTGGTTTGTTGGACATGTCTCCTGTTTATTTCTCCTTTCTGGAAGGATTATTACACTAAACGTTACCTTTGTGAAATTCCTTCGTCTCGGCTCCTTTGAACGTTTTAGCCCGTAACAGAACGTCCGAGCCATTCCGTACAGTACCGTACCAGACGTCGTATCTGCATTATGGCCGCAGCAGAAAATCTGCTGTGGGGGTTTGCAGCGGAATGGAAGTCCGTTGGAGTGGTGTGTGGTCGAGCTTTCCCATCAGGTGAGCTGGGATGACGCTGCGCTGAACGTGTGTTTCTGTATGGGTCTGGATGCGGATATGATCTCTTACTATGAACCTTATTCTCTATTTAAACAGTTCCTATTTCGAAGTTGAACAGATTCAAACGGATCACAGCTCGTATTCGCTCTCATCGGAGACACATGCAGCCGCACCTGCTCACCTCACGCCAATGCCGTCTTCATACCAGTCCAATGAAGCCGGCCATTTCTGTCTGCCGGCGCCACTCCACAGGGAATGGAATAACAGCTCAGTTCTCTGCTCCGTGAGCAAGATGGCCACTGAGCACGAGCCACACCGCAGCATGGTCGCTGCACCGGGGCCACTGCCATTCCTGAGATGGTCACGCTAGAGCCAGTGACATCTCCCAATTCCGCTCCAGTGTTTCCGGAGTCCGCTTGAGATCTTCCTCCTGAGTCAACTCGAGTATCTCTGGAGTCCGATCCTGTGATCCCTCCTGAGTACACGCCTGTGTTCCTGCCTGAGTCCGCTCAGAATCTTCCTCCTGAGTCTACTCCAGTATCTCCTGAGTCCGCTCCTGTGCTCCCTCTTGAGTCCGCTCCTGTCTTCCCTCCTGAGTTCGCTCCAGATCTTCCTCCTGATTCTACTCCAGTATCTTCTGAGTCCGTGCCTGTGTTTCTCCCCGAGTCTGCTCCAGTATTTCCGCATGGTTGCTGGAGCTCCCGGCTCACCTACACCCATCCACAACTGCCAGGATGCCCACCCCCCCTCCCTGGTTGGACTCCTTTTGGCACGAAGCTGTGCCTTCCGGCAGGGGAACATGTCTCTGTGTTTGGACTTTGGTTTTGTCACGTGTTCCTTTGTGTGTATATTCCTGTCACGCTTTGTCTCGATGGAGACCATCATAATTAGTTCAGTCATGTCAGGTGTGTGTATTCATTTGTCTTGTTTGATCCCCTAAGTTCCTTGTATTTAAGCCCTTTGTTTCTTCCAGTCCCTTTTCGAGCGTTGTTATTGTTTGAGTGGTTTGTTGGGCATATCTACTGTTTATTTCTCCTGTCTGGAAGGATTATTACATTAGTCTTCAATTTAACTTGTTTACAACAGTAGACACCCTGGATGATCAGTATAGTGGAAAGCTGAGATTTGATAATCTACATTAACAATTATTTAATCTGCCATTATGTTCCATTACCAATGATTTTAGCTAGGCGAGTCTGTGACTCATTTGTCCCCTCTCTCTCTCATACACACACGCATGCATGCACACACCTTCAAGTCCCTGTCTGGCACATTTGTGTTGCTCCAACAGAACAGAATTTTACTCTACTGGATCTGTTCTACTTCACTGGGCTCCTTACTTTCACTGCAGACCTTGGCTAAATTAAATCTTATAATTATCGGGCCAATTCACTTTTCTAGTCATCCAAATCTAATTCCCCTTTTATCTTTTTATTTCTTTCTTTTTTCCATCTTTCTCCTTGCAACCAGAAGTTCAAAAGTTTGGAGTTGGTTGGAATAAAAAAAAAATATATATATATATTTTTTAATGTTTTTTGAAGTCTCTTATGCTCACCAAAGCTATTTTGAAATCTTTTTACTATTTAAAATAGATGCTTTCTATTTTAATATATTTTAAAATGTAATTTAAAGAGAGTGAAAGAGACAAACTAAGCATAAATACTTAATTACTTCATAAAATTGTACGCTTATTTTTTTCATTAAATATAACAATATCAATGTTTTGAAAACTGGAATTAAGTATTATGTTAGAGCAGTAATGAAAACAGCAGAATTTAAAAGATACAGAGGTACTTTTTGAAACATTAAACAAATACTCTAGAGCTGAAATATTCCAGCTCTTTGACTTTGAATACAAACTTTGCTTTTACTTCAGTACGATGTCATTCATTGTCTGCACAAACTCAAAGAGCCGAACAATCTGGACGCGTTGGCGGCGCTCGCGCTCTTTTAAACTTATAAACCGGCAAAAATGATCTCCCCAGGAATGACGGCGATCGTCAGAACACGTTTATTTTTAGAAGACATTATAATCAGTCCAAAAGAGATGATGAAACTTGCACACCTACATTACGAACTGCACTTCTTTGCGCGTCTGTTTTCGCTCTGCACCCCGCGAAGGATGTTCGTTTTGGCGCCATAATTCGTCAGTCAGTCAGCTGCAGAAAAGTTGCCTTTTCGTATCTTTTTTATTGAGAAGGTGGGCCACACGTTGATATGGTGACAATAGTTGATTTCATTACAGGTGAGAGTCACTGTCAATTCATCTATATCCAATAGAAAAAGAGTGTAAGTATTTTGTTCCCCGGTAATGGAGGCCCTAGGCCATGGCCTACTCTGCCAACAGATAGCGCGTACCCTGCGTACTGTATATAAATTCACTATAATCATAAATCAAAAATACATTTCTGAAAGTAAATATGATGTTTTTCACAAATAGGATACAAAATAAGCCCAGAAACAGGTTTTTCAACAAATGATCAGTGAATGGAGCTGCTCAACATTTAATAAATTTAATTTGTTTATTCTAAACAAAGTTTATAGTTTTTTAAAAAATTGGGACATTTCTATATTTATCCATCTATATTTAGTTTAAAAACCTGATTTGTGTTTGTCATTTTATGTTTATTGCTAGGAGGAAACATAGGTGACAGGGCCTTAATTAGGCAATCAGTAAGCTAGTTTGGAACCAAACCTTACTTAACGTACTGTTATTTTTTTTGATTTTTTTTTTTTGATACAAATCAAACCATTTATGCCCACATTATGACATATGATTTTAAGTGTTGGATACAGCTGACAACAAAAATTCTGTGCTAAAATTATTTGGTTCGCAGCTAAATTCAATTTATTTGTTTGTTTTGTTCATTTTTTTCTACACCATTAGTAAAGTTGGTACCGTGTGGACCAGTATCACCCTGCCCCTTATTAAAGCTGAACTCATTCCAACTCATTCTGCTAGGCCTGCTGCTTCCTTCAAACGACTGCATCATTTGATGAATGGACCCAGTTCTTTAGAGGATTGCAGTAATACTCAGTCATTAAAATTAAGTGGACAAGTATACCCCCATGAGATGAAACATTTACCATTGAAGATTTTCTGGTGTCAACATGTTCTGCTGGGGCATAAAATGAGAGTATCTAAGCCGTGTTAGTTAACCATTTAGGCACTGGCATCTGCGAATGCACACACACACACCTCCTTTTTAGCCTACATTATCCCCTCTAATCATTTTGTGGCTTTTCAGCTGTCCTCTATTTTTAGCTTCCCTCATTGTGTGCGTCATAAACCAACCTAATGTCATTAACTCTCCCATCAGGATCAATACAAGTATTAATACTGCCCATCTCTCAACCAAAAGAGTCAGACTGCCAATTTGTACCCTTGTAGTTGAAGGTCAACTTTTCTTCAATTTGTACAACATTTATTGATGCTGAGAGTGAAGAGTGCAGCGAGGAATAGTTGGAAGGTCTTTTGAAGGCTCTGCCATAATTTACACTTATAGAGGTATAAAAGGTCTCTCCTGATTCGGATTCCCATGAACTTCCTTCTACAATGAGATACCAGACAGACCTACTTGGTAAGAAAAGATCAAGGATTGTGAAGAAAAGTGTTTGTAGAAATGCATGAGACGAAGGGTGGAGGCACGTTAGAAACTGGTATATATTTCAACAAGATAGAAGAACATTTCATAATTAAAAGAATGTTCTGGGTTTTAAACCAATTAAGCATCTTTTGTTGTTTACCATATAAAATAACTTAAACTCATCCTTGAATTTGAGCTTACAATGGACCCTTTTCACATTTCTGGTGTTTTCAGAAGCAGAAGTTGTCATATTTGGGTAAACTTATAGTGGTGAACGGGAACTGCAACAAATATAATTTTGCATCCCCATTTGCCCCAATAGTGAAAGACTAAACAAATCCACACGGCCTTTATATGAATTTCCAAAAGAGTAAAAGGAAATACGAAAGATTGATTACGTTGGACAGAAGAGAGAAAAATGTCAGATTTGCTGTCTCTCCCTCAGTAGTTATATCAGAAACACTTACGCAGCAGCGTTAACCAGTTTTGTGTAATTTAATCCCAAGGTAATGAAACATAAAGGATAGTTTTATAAATATAGTTTTTTTTTAATACCGAAAACATGTCTGTGAAAAGGGTCAGTGCAAGTCTATGAGCCAAGGCATCGCAGAGGGTTTTAATACCCTGCTTTTGTTATTTAGTCCATACCAATATGATTTTGTGTAATGATTCAATGTACAGTAAATAATTTCTTGTATCATTGCATGTATGGGTGGAAATTTGCATGGTTTATTGGGTTTGTATAGTCACAATAGGAATAATAAAAAATGTGTTTGTAAGAAAAAGTAGCAGTTAAAACACAAAGGCCTGGTTTCACAGACACAGCTTAGATTAAGCCAGGATTAGGCCTTAAACTAGAACATTTATGTAGCTTTAATAAACATGCATCTCATGGCAAAACAATGGCAATGACATTTAAGAAATGTCAGTGCAAGTTGCTTTCAGTTAAAAGAGATCAAACATGCATTTTAGTCCGGGACTAGGCTTAAGCCTTGTCTGTGAAACCGAGGGATAATGTTTAAGTCTCATACAGTAGATATGTTTTCAAAACAGTGTATATTCCCTGTACAGACATGAGTCAAAAATTATTTTCTTTGTAAAAGCTTGAGCTGACCTTATATTGAACCTTGAAAATTACTGTAAAAGCAAACTTCAGATATAGGTATTTATGTTGAAATAAATAGAGAAAAACATTTTAGAATGTGTTGTATCATGTTGTCCCTACTATTCCAAAGATTTCAGTGTCTGGATTTATAAACCTGGATGACTAAGCTTTCTTGACTAAGCAGACTGTAACATGATCCAAAGCACAGCATTAAGACTATCTCACTGCCAAAGTAAATCTGAGAGTTGCTTGGGGTGCTGATTATAATTCTAGTAATGGGATAATTCCAGCAGTTCTTTTGCTGAGACCTGATATGACACAAGTGAATCAGGCATGGCTCAACCGTTACACTAAAGTGTCATTTAAATTAAGACGTATCATAGACAGCTATTATTTGAATTTAAATTATTGTAGGCCCCTAAAAATATTTAGCTTTTTAAAAATTTTATATTATTACTATTTTTGTTATCATTGTTGTTATTATTATTTGGTGTATTTAGCAGACTTCTGGGGGGTATTCCAGAAAGCAGGTTAACTGACATACCCAGGTATATGTTTAAGAGTAAGTAAGCGGATAACCTCAACTTAACTTTCAGGGCATGTAAGTAAAGAGGTAACTTTCAAGGTATGTAAGTATTCATATATATATATATATATATATATATATATATATATATATATATATATATATATATATATATATATATATATATATATATATATATATATAAAACACTATTGCAATGTTTAAATGTTTATTCAGTTCTAATATATGTAATCTTACACATGGATCTACTTTTTTTCCTTTTTAAAACAGGACGTTCTCTATACTATAATTTCTATAATAAAATACAAATGTGATATCTTATTAAATAATTGGCATCAAACAAACAATATAATTTTTATTCTCAGTAAATAAAGATTACTTATTAAATAAAAAAAAATAAAAAATGATAACACAACCATCAAATAGGTGGCGATGTGCACTAAGTAGGTTATGTAAATTGCCATGAAATAAAAGAAGAAGAAGGAAGTAAAACGGTATGCTTTTTCTTAGCGTCTGTTTCCATGGTGAATCATCGATGAACATACTCTGGGTTGTCTGAACTTACTCCCTGATGTGCTTTTGGAATTAGCATACCTCAAGTAAGCAAGGTTTAGGTTAATCAATCGAGAGTTCAGGGTATATGTGACGATAAGTTAACCTTGCTTTCTAGAATAACCCCTGGGAACACGTTTACCTATATCTAAGAGGCGGGATGCTTGATATTGGCTTCCATTGTTTCTTGTTTTGTAAATAAGTGTCTAATTCTACCTGTTGTTAGTGATTTGTAGGTCATTGTTATATGAGTGACAAAGTGTGTCTGTTGGTTGACAAACTTTGCAATTGTTATGGAAGAATTGATTGTTTCAGTAGTTTTTGTGCATTTCGAATGTGGAATTAGGAGGTTAGGAGAACTGTGTGAAAAGGTGACGCTGTACATATTGAAAAATGTGCCAATTGTAAAAAAAAACAACTGATGAAAAACTAATGAAGCAAATTATTTTTTCCATTGGCTGACCTCAACCCAACCCCCTACATGATGTTCTTGTTTTTTTTTTAAATGAACTTTCCCTTTTAAAATCTTTCACCAAACAGAACTTTTATCTGATTTTTCAGCTTAATAATATCCCAGTCCTCATTACCGAGATTAGAAAAGTAGAACACTCATGCATACACCCATGCATTCATACAAACACACACACACACACACACTGGTATACAATATGCCGACAGATAATATTGGAGCTGCCCCCTCCTCCGTACATGCATATGTACACTCATTTTAGAATGATAAACAACTGCAATCCACAAACACACACTAGCTTAATAAGCATCCAGATATCATGAATTCACATCATGCTATTTAGCAAACTGTGCTGTTTTGATAACAGTCAGTCCCTGGGCCGGGCAGCTGTAACTGGGTGTAGATAAGAAGTAATTATAACTATTATTAAACAGATGAAGATAGTCTGTATGTGGTGGTCATGATTGTGTGTTTAGTTTGGAGATAAGACGGAGCAGGTTATTTGGGTTAGCGTAAAGTGGGATAAGCATATGTGTGTAATTCATTTTAGTGCATATGTGTTATGTGCAGCTGAGCTAAGATGTGTGTGAGAAGCATGTTTAGTGGACCAACATGGCAGGAAAAATTTTTTTTATAGCACAGAATTACATTTCACATATTGAAATGTCATATAATGGTCTTATGCTATTGAAAAAATACTGCAATTATGGGTCTACAAATTTGTTAAATTGGTGGTATGCTTTTAAAGGAATATGACATTGAAATGGGGTTGGTTGTTAAAGAAATTATGCTTCTTGACCTACTTATAGCAGGAAATACTATATATATACTATATAAATTATGTGGACACAATTCAAACTTGTCCTGACACAATCAATCACAAGACACGCAGTGGCAAAAGAAGACGGCAGAATTTAAACGTTTAATGACTACTGAACGCTAGATGGGAAGATTCTCTGGGAAAGTTTAGTCTTGGGTAAACCTAAAGGAATCCTAAAAAAAAAAGGCTGAATACAAAACCAGGGCTGTTTTACCAAAAGTTACTAGAGTGATGTTTGTTTCCTCATGAGAGTATGTTGATTTGGAAAACCTATTTGCGAACATTGGAAATCCTTATTTTTTTGCTATTCTGCTTGATGTTGCTAGCGGTGAAATAATTACATGCTGTTATTTACGATGATGTGACAGAACAGAAATATGTTGTTCTGAGATGTTCAGTCATTAGATCTGTTCACTGAGCACTGACAGGTGAGAAATCACTACATGTGTACATGACAACACCTTCAGGAAGCTTTTTAGACTGATGTGAACAACAACTGCTCTTGAGTAGTTGGTCATGTTTATTGGGATCAGCTAGTGTTTTTTTTTTCCCTGGGTTTGTGCTCGACAAGCTTTTGAAAAAAACAAAACAAAACAAAAACAAGACGCAAATCCTGAATTCTCAGTATAGGGACGTACTGGATTTGTGTGAGGATCAATCTCTCCTGAGAGGTGGCCATCGATTTCGATATATGTGCTGAAGTGGTGTAAGGGTCATCTGGGGCTTTGACTGTCAGAGAGCAGCAGATATCTTAGGCTATGTTCAGACTGCTGGCAAATTGGATCTTTATTTGGATCAGATCTTTTCAGGCAGACTGTCTACACTATTAATTGCAAGTGATGAGAATTGTGTGTCCAGCCATAACTAACCTCTCTGTATGTTGCTTTAGTCATGGCATACACAAATGTGTGACGAGGCTTTCAAAAAAAAAAAAAAGAAGAAAAATCCAGGTTCTTTATCTCGCTCTCCAATTAAGTGCTCTGCCAAGTTGCGATTCAGAACTCCTCTGTCACACAGGAAAATGCAGAAATCTTTAGAACATACCATTTGAACACTGTATGAATACTTCCAGCATTTCTGTAATCAGTTTTGACGTTATTGTTGTATCACGTTAAGATTGATGCAGAAGAAATCCAATCTGAGCAGCCAGAGCTTTTAGACTAAGATTGACTATGAGATTGAAATCACATATCAAATCACCTTCAAATGTGGTTTGAATTAAGTAAAAACAAACAAAAAGATGATTTCATGTGTTTTTTTTTGTTTTGTTTTTTTTGCTGTACAGACTTTCAAAAACTGGCAAAAAATCTGGATATGCAAAATAATGAATTTTTGCTGGCAGTCTGAACATGGCCCTAGTCATCAATCTCTTAAACCAGTCAATGCATTATTTAGACCAAAGTCCAGTCATAATTTTATTAACATGTGCAAGCATATATTTTTAGCATCTGGAGGAAGGAGTGCGCTTGCATGAAAGGTTAATTGGGTCACAGTGGGAAAAGTCAGCTCATCTGCTCAAATTGGACTGTTTGCGTGGGTTTTTTAGATTGTTTCATATATATATGAATCATATAGTGTATTTTTTTATGTTGACAGCAAATATGAAAATATGAAATATTGAAGTTTATAAGTAAGTGTTTTGGCACACCTGGCTGAGTGGCACTATAGGCATTATTCTAAAATCAGTTTTTAATTTTGGTACATTAAATAAGTGTTCCACCATCACGGCAGGATTTTTTTTAATAACTAATAACAGAGGAAATTACTTATGTTTTCACTTTGTTTTTCGTCATATAGATAAGAAGAGACATCATTCGAAACTGTAGGGTCTTCTTTTATTTGTACACACTCACAATATCCACAAAACGTTATGCTTTTGTAAAGTAAAAAAGAAAAAAACAAATAGAATGCACTTTCTGCTGTCTCTATCTTCTTTCTGGAGCGCATCAAAAAATTAACCGAAACTTACTGTGTACTGTACGTGCCTCCGTCATGATAAAAATTAAATCGATAGAAAGCTGAAATTCGGTTGAAATGTGAAATTTAAATGAACCAATAAAAACTGAAACAAATATTCTCTGATTATGCAATCCATATGAAACCAGTGTGAGGAACAAATGTCATATTATGAGAATACGTGTGTCTTTTTACATAAAGAGTGGTTCTACTACATGTACATTTACAAGTTTTCAAACTCACAAAAATGTACAATATGACGTATTTAGCACTAAAACATAAAAATACTTTTAAAAACATATTTATGTATCCAATTGTGAATGTGTATGAATTCCCATGTAGTAATATTAAAATCGTTATTAATTAATGTCACATTATTAAATGCAGTTTACTCATCTAGTTAATATGAAACAACATTCGTGCATTCGTGCCTTGGGCTGTAAACTCGTCTATCAAGACTACACTTTAAAACCTTAAAATGAACAACATTTGTGTAATTGTTTAACCATATTCTCTCCACGCCTTCACAGAGAGAAGCCGGACTCATATTTTCATGAATTAATAACTTGAATTCTGCTCTGAACCCCATAAAAAACTACTGCCGTCAGAGAGGACAGAGATACAACTCATCATCATTTGAACAACTTTTGGTAACAATTTTGACATTTTCACAATCCATAAATTATTGTGATTACGCTTATTTGTTATTCTTTTATTTATAACAGTATGTAGTGTTAAGAAATGTTTATGGGTAGGTTTAGGGGTATGTGTAGGGTTAGTGGCTCAAAATATCATTATAAAGCTATATTGTTACTAAAATTGTCATTTTTCTACACATTTCTGTCCATTATGTTTTATTTTTTAATATTATGTATAAAATGGGTATGTTTTGGTTCGGGTGGGGTTTAGGGATCTCACATTTATCTATAAAATGATAAAAGGAAAATTATACATATCTTTGACATGAAAGATTTGTAAATATTGTAAAAAAAAATTTCACCGTAAAAATTGTAATAATGCTACGTTTAAATGCTGCCAATACGTCCATACTGTAAGTTTTAGCACATATCTACACATTCAAAAATGTACATTTTGTGTCTTTGAAATTTACGTATTTTTGTATGACGTACTAACACTGAAACCAGGCTGTAACACGCTTATGTCCAAAGCCTCCTCATGTTGAGATGTTGACACACATACGCACAAACGCACGCGCACAGACAGGTTTGTTTTGCTATCTTAGTGAGGACATTGCATAGACTTTCATTGATTTTCTATCAGGTCAATGATATTTTCTATTATGATAAATAATGATATTTCTTATTTTGGTTGATTTATAAGCCTTTTTAACTAGTGAGGACCAGTTAAATATGCTCGCTAGTGGTTTGTCAAAGTATTTTACAATATAAGTGAGAACATTTGGTCCTCACAACTATAGTCAAAACAAGTACAGACACACATGAAATGTAAAACATGAGGAGAAAGAGCTGTTAGTGTTCAGTGCCTTTCCCTTAAGACGTGACATCATGTGGATGAACGACTTCATCCTGTTCTTGGATGAGTTTGATTCTGCTATATCTCAGTTTTATACAGTTGTTTCTCACTTTAGCTACGGTATGGCTGTGCTAATGTTAGGTGAAAGAGCTCTAACATTGAGTGAGTTGTAACATTACAGAAATAGTTTAACCTATTAGAAATGAGCTATGGGGTCAAATAACTATCACACATGACTTTCCTCCTGAGGTGACAGTACTCTATAAAAATATAAATGATTTACCAGTGTGATCTCATAAGAATTTGCAAGTATTCCATATGTGTGGCTCTTTCAGACCTACATTTTTATTTGCTTCTCTAGACACTGAAATGTACATTATTAATGTATTGACAATCTAAATTGTAAGAATTTTCTGTATGCACAATTAATCCTTTGTTACTAATCATTTTAGGTTCCTATTTGTAGAATATTGATTTAATAGGTTTCATTGATTGTACTTTAGTAATGAGATTAATTAAGCGTTAAACATGTTTACCCTTTTTATACATTTATATTAAAATGGATTTGTAAAGATTTTAATGTTTCTAAAGCTGTGCATAGATGATTATTTTACATTTTAAACTCTGTCTGTATGGTCATTTGTATGCTTGAGTGTATATGTTCCAATTTTTGAACTGAAAAGTTTTTAATTAAACATAACTAATATTTAATATGCATTCTAAGAAAAGTCAGTAAAAAAAATACAGTGCAGTGTACTGTTAATGTTTTTTTTCAACATACATCTCTCCAATCTGTAGTCACATATTTAAAACTGTAAACACAATTACCACAACATCTGTCTGTTGTTACCATACCATTAACAGGATTCATGTTGTTTTCACACAAAATGCAGTCAATTAACGCTTAAATGCTTATTTTCTTTTCATACAAGCTTACCCAGTACCAAAATCATAGATCTTTCGGGGCTTATGTACAAATGCTTAAACACACCGCAGAAATGAAGATCTAATGATCCATTCTTTAAATATAGTATAAAACCTCTACGTCTGCAACAACAGCAGCTCAGAAGAATTGAAAAATATATCAAACAAGTACTGAAACAATAGGCATTTTTAATCTACAGATCACTGAAATACTGAGAAGTAGCAGATTCCAGTCTCAGTTGGAGGCTTAGTCAGGTGTTGAAGTTTTTTTCCATTACATGGACATACAATAAAATAGGACTCTTTGAATTGGTTTTGTTCAGTGTGAATGCAGAACAACACACACACAGAGAGAGAAGAAAACATGTCTGGGTGAGAGAGAGGAATAGATGAAGGAGGAGAGGAGCAGTTGTATCAGGAACAGGGAGAAGAAGAGTTAGGGGAGGATGAGTGCTGGATTGTGCATCTCTATGTTTTTCCCCCTTACACATGAACCCATCAAAGCCTATTTTTGCCATGAATAGAAAGTAAAAAAAAAAAGAAGGTAATTGTGACTGTTTATCTCACAATTCTGACATTTTCAATTCCTAGTTTACATCTCACAATTACCTTTTTATACTTTTTATTCTGTGGTGGGAAAAAAAGTTTCCACAATAACCAAAAGCCATGTATGTTGGATTTGTTATTGATCAGTGGCAGCAATTTTATGTTTTCATTTCAGTGAAAGCTTCAATGTAAAGCTTTTACGACACTGAATCCACTACTACTGTTCCATATATGCAGGATATGTGGTCTGTGTAGGGTGCTACCAACGGGACACCATCCCACCATCAACACCACACAACCACCCCCAGAAACCAATTTCAATGGAGGTGGCAACTGAAGTACTGCATAGGGGACCCATTTGACCAGTGGCTGCCCTGAGCAATTCTGTTACTTTCTTCTACTGTACATTCTATAAAGTAATGACAAGTAATGTAAGCATTTGACTTTTGTTGCAGTAAGAAGAAACTGAATTATAAAAACAATGGATTTCATATTTTCTGCATGTAGAACCGAAACATGACAAGTAATGCAGTTCCCTTTCAGGGGAACTCGCGCTGCGTCGAGAGTTTGACGCAATGGGAACGCTCTGCGTGAATGCGTCGTGAAGCACTTGTGAAATCAGTCCAATGGCGTGACGGAAGGAGGGTGACGTCATGACCAGGAGGCTATAAAGCACACCCAGACCAAACAATGTCAGCTTCTGTGCCTTCAGCAAGCGCTCTATGTGAATTGTCTCTGTCTATTTATTGTTGTTTGTCCACAAGCATATCTGTATCTAGACAGGAGTTTAATGGCGAGCAAACCGCGTCTGAATCGCGTGTTTCTCCCTGCACTTGCTAAGAGTGGGGATACACGTGATTTATGCGTTGTTTGTTGGGAGTGGAGCATGCATGTTGACTCTCTATGGGCTGACGTGTTCATTCATAAAAATGTCCCGAAGGGTTTACTATCTTCGGGTGTGTTTGGCTCCGCTCCACGAGGGAATATAAATCTAATGCAAGGCTCTGATCTCGTGTTTGCCGAGGCAGCACGTGGATTATGTTTTGCAATAAAGATCAATAAAGAATAGTAGCGATCTCGCGTTTGTTGAGGCAGCGCGCAGATTTCTTTTCTGCAATATGTGGCTCGGATCTCGCGTTTGTTGAGGCAGCGCGTAGATTTCTTTTCTGCAACAATATGTGGCTCGGATCTCGCGTTTGCTGAGGCAGCGCGTAGATTTCTTGTCTGCAACAATATGTGGCTCCGATCTCGCGTTTGCTGGGGCAGCGCGTAGATTTCTTGTCTGCAACAATATGTGGCTCGGATCTCGCGTTTGTTGAGGCAGCGCGTAGATTCTTGTCTGCAACAATATGTGACTTGGATCTCGCGTTTGTTGAGGCAGCGCGTAGATTTCTTGTCTGCAACAATATGTGGCTCGGATCTCGCGTTTGTTGAGGCAGCGCGCAGATTTCTTGTGTGCAACAATATGTGGCTCGGATCTCGCGTTTGCTGAGGCAGCGCGTAGATTTCTTGTCTGCAACAATATGTGGCTCGGATCTCGCGTTTGCTGAGGCAGCGCGTAGATTCTTGTCTGCAATAATATGTGGCTCGGATCTCGCGTTTGCTGAGGCAGCGCGTAGATTTCTTGTCTGCAACAATATGTGGCTCGGATCTCGCGTTTGTTGAGGCAGCGCGCAGATTTCTTGTCTGCAACAATATGTGGCTCGGATCTCGCGTTTGCTGAGGCAGCGCGTAGATTTCTTGTCTGCAACAATATGTGGCTCGGATCTCGCGTTTGTTGAGGCAGCGCGCAGATTTCTTGTCTGCAACAATATGTGGCTCGGATCTCGCGTTTGCTGAGGCAGCGCGTAGATTTCTTGTCTGCAACAATATGTGGCTCCGATCTCGCGTTTGCTGAGGCAGCGCGTAGATTTCTTGTCTGCAACAATATGTGGCTCGGATCTCGCGTTTGTTGAGGCAGCGCGCAGATTTCTTGTGTGCAACAATATGTGGCTCGGATCTCGCGTTTGCTGAGGCAGCGCGTAGATTTCTTGTCTGCAACAATATGTGGCTCGGATCTCGCGTTTGCTGAGGCAGCGCGCAGATTTCTTGTGTGCAACAATATGTGGCTCGGATCTCGCGTTTGCTGAGGCAGCGCGCAGATTTCTTGTCTGCAACAATATGTGACTCGGATCTCGCGTTTGCTGAGGCAGCGCGTAGATTTCTTGTCTGCAACAATATGTGGCTCGGATCTCGCGTTTGCTGGGGCAGCGCGTAGATTTCTTGTCTGCAACAATATGTGACTTGGATCTCGCGTTTGCTGAGGCAGCGCGTAGATTTCTTGTCTGCAACAATATGTGGCTCGGATCTCGCGTTTGCTGAGGCAGCGCGTAGATTTCTTGTCTGCAACAATATGTGGCTCGGATCTCGCGTTTGTTGAGGCAGCGCGCAGATTTCTTGTCTGCAACAATATGTGGCTCGGATCTCGCGTTTGTTGAGGCAGCGCGTAGATTCTTGTCTGCAACAATATGTGGCTCGGATCTCGCGTTTGTTGAGGCAGCGCGCAGATTTCTTGTCTGCAACAATATGTGGCTCGGATCTCGCGTTTGCTGAGGCAGCGCGTAGATTTCTTGTCTGCAACAATATGTGGCTCCGATCTCGCGTTTGCTGAGGCAGCGCGTAGATTTCTTGTCTGCAACAATATGTGGCTCGGATCTCGCGTTTGTTGAGGCAGCGCGCAGATTTCTTGTGTGCAACAATATGTGGCTCGGATCTCGCGTTTGTTGAGGCAGCGCGTAGATTCTTGTCTGCAACAATATGTGACTCGGATCTCGCGTTTGCTGAGGCAGCGCGTAGATTTCTTGTCTGCAACAATATGTGGCTCGGATCTCGCGTTTGCTGGGGCAGCGCGTAGATTTCTTGTCTGCAACAATATGTGACTTGGATCTCGCGTTTGCTGAGGCAGCGCGTAGATTTCTTGTCTGCAACAATATGTGGCTCGGATCTCGCGTTTGCTGAGGCAGCGCGTAGATTTCTTGTCTGCAACAATATGTGGCTCGGATCTCGCGTTTGTTGAGGCAGCGCGCAGATTTCTTGTCTGCAACAATATGTGGCTCGGATCTCGCGTTTGTTGAGGCAGCGCGTAGATTCTTGTCTGCAACAATATGTGGCTCGGATCTCGCGTTTGTTGAGGCAGCGCGCAGATTTCTTGTCTGCAACAATATGTGGCTCGGATCTCGCGTTTGCTGAGGCAGCGCGTAGATTTCTTGTCTGCAACAATATGTGGCTCCGATCTCGCGTTTGCTGAGGCAGCGCGTAGATTTCTTGTCTGCAACAATATGTGGCTCGGATCTCGCGTTTGTTGAGGCAGCGCGCAGATTTCTTGTGTGCAACAATATGTGGCTCGGATCTCGCGTTTGCTGAGGCAGCGCGCAGATTTCTTGTCTGCAACAATATGTGACTCGGATCTCGCGTTTGCTGAGGCAGCGCGTAGATTTCTTGTCTGCAACAATATGTGGCTCGGATCTCGCGTTTGTTGAGGCAGCGCGCAGATTTCTTGTCTGCAACAATATGTGGCTCGGATCTCGCGTTTGCTGAGGCAGCGCGTAGATTTCTTGTCTGCAACAATATGTGGCTCCGATCTCGCGTTTGCTGAGGCAGCGCGTAGATTTCTTGTCTGCAACAATATGTGGCTCGGATCTCGCGTTTGTTGAGGCAGCGCGCAGATTTCTTGTGTGCAACAATATGTGGCTCGGATCTCGCGTTTGCTGAGGCAGCGCGCAGATTTCTTGTCTGCAACAATATGTGACTCGGATCTCGCGTTTGCTGAGGCAGCGCGTAGATTTCTTGTCTGCAACAATATGTGGCTCGGATCTCGCGTTTGCTGGGCAGCGCGTAGATTTCTTGTCTGCAACAATATGTGACTTGGATCTCGCGTTTGCTGAGGCAGCGCGTAGATTTCTTGTCTGCAACAATATGTGGCTCGGATCTCGCGTTTGCTGGGGCAGCGCGTAGATTTCTTGTCTGCAACAATATGTGGCTCGGATCTCGCGTTTGTTGAGGCAGCGCGTAGATTTCTTGTCTGCAACAATATGTGGCTCGGATCTCGCGTTTGCTGGGGCAGCGCGTAGATTTCTTGTCTGCAACAATATGTGACTTGGATCTCGCGTTTGCTGAGGCAGCGCGTAGATTTCTTGTCTGCAACAATATGTGGCTCGGATCTCGCGTTTGTTGAGGCAGCGCGCAGATTTCTTTTCTGCAATATGTGGCTCGGATCTCGCGTTTGCTGGGGCAGCGCGTAGATTTCTTGTCTGCAACAATATGTGACTTGGATCTCGCGTTTGCTGAGGCAGCGCGTAGATTTCTTGTCTGCAACAATATGTGGCTCGGATCTCGCGTTTGTTGAGGCAGCGCGCAGATTTCTTTTCTGCAATATGTGGCTCGGATCTCGCGTTTGCTGAGGCAGCGCGTAGATTTCTTGTCTGCAACAATATGTGGCTCCGATCTCGCGTTTGCTGGGGCAGCGCGTAGATTTCTTGTCTGCAACAATATGTGACTTGGATCTCGCGTTTGCTGAGGCAGCGCGTAGATTTCTTGTCTGCAACAATATGTGGCTCGGATCTCGCGTTTGCTGAGGCAGCGCGCAGATTTCTTGTCTGCAACAATACGTGGCTCCGATCTCGCGTTTGCTGAGGCAGCGTGTAGATTCTTGTCTGCAATAATATGTGGCTCGGATCTCGCGTTTGTTGAGCCAGCGCGCAGATTTCTTGTCTGCAACAATATGTGGCTCGGATCTCGCGTTTGTTGAGGCAGCGCGCAGATTTCTTGTCTGCAACAACATGTGGCTCGGATCTCGCGTTTGCTGAGGCAGCGCGCAGATTTCTTGTCTGCAATAATATGTGGCTCGGATCTCGCGTTTGCTGAGGCAGCGCGCAGATTTCTTGTCTGCAACAATATGTGGCTCGGATCTCGCGTTTGTTGAGGCAGCGCGCAGATTTCTTGTCTGCAACAACATGTGGCTCGGATCTCGCGTTTGCTGAGGCAGCGCGCAGATTTCTTGTCTGCAACAACATGTGGCTCGGATCTCGCGTTTGCTGAGGCAGCGCGCAGATTTCTTGTCTGCAATAATATGTGGCTCGGATCTCGCGTTTGCTGAGGCAGCGCGCAGATTTCTTGTCTGCAATAATATGTGGCTCGGATCTCGCATTTGTTGAGGCAGCGCGTAGATTTCTTGTCTGCAATAATATGTGGCTCGGATCTCGCGTTTGTTGAGGCAGCACGTAGATTTCTTGTCTGCAATAATATGTGGCTCGGATCTCGCGTTTGCTGAGGCAGCGTGCAGATTATGTGCCCGCAATTCATTATATATATATATATATATATATATATATATATATATATATATATATTTGGAGGGAACTGAGCAGACGGGACTTTCCCTTTCTCTCTTTCCCTATGATTGCATGCAGACTATACCAGCTTTATTCTTTTTGTATCTCATGTCAGAAGAATTAAACTCATCTGATTTTTGGATGCCTGTTTTATTCACTATAGTCAGCCTTTTCTTTCAGACCGTTCTACTTGTCTGGTTGATTTTGGCTGAATTCAATTCTGAGGAATTGAATGGTGAAGGGATGCTCGCCCCTCTGAGGAGGGTCTCAAAGCAATCAGTTCGGCTGTTCCCTGCCGGTTCGCCGATTCAGGGCACCAAATTGGTTGCTTGAGCATTACCAGAGACCAGTCTGAGAGGCTGGTTCTCTTGGCCTCCGGGGGGGAAGTGGTTAACACCTCACATTACGGTGCCCGTTTCCCTTCCGTACCATCGAGGGGCCATCCTGCCAACCCCGCCACCTCGTGTGCGTCGGGACGCAGTGGTCTCCGGGGGGCCCATATCTCAGTGTCCGCCCAGAAATGTAGCGGCACTAGGATGTTCGCCCCCTCTGATGAGGGTTCCATGTATTGGCTACACAAGTTGTGCCGTAGACCAGTCTTGAGAGGCTGGTACTCTTGGGTACAATAGTCTTCTGGGGTAAGATGGACCTGAGGGCCATGTTTACCTCTAAGAAGGCTGCACGAGGGCAGTCCTCTCCGGGGAAAAGTGGTCAACACCTCATCATACGGTGCCCATTTTTTTTCCTCGGTGCCCTCAGGGGGGCCGTTCTGCCAACCCTGCCACCTCGTGTGCTTCAGGACGCAGGGGTCTCCAGCGAGCCCATATCTCAGTGTCCGCCTGATAGCGGTGCTGGGATGCTTGCTCCCTCTCTGTAGGGTCCCGGAACAGTCAGCTCGGTTCTTCCTGCCGGTTCGCCGTTACAGGACACCGAATTGATCGTTCGGGGAGCACCAGAGGCCAGCCTCGAGAGGCTGGTTCCCTTAGTAGAATTTCTGGCAGCGTGAAGCTACTGCCAGATATTTCTCATTGGGTCCTGCATACAATCAGAAGCGGGATTGCCACCCAGTTCAGGTCGCGCCCGCTCGCCCGATTTATGGGGACCCCGCCAGTAGTGGTGGACCCCAGGCAGGCTCTGGTAATGGAACAGGAGGTAAAAACTTTGTTGGGGAAGGAAGCCTTAGAGCATGTACTTCCACTCGACAGGGAGTCCGGTTTCTACAGCCGGTATTTTATCGTTCCATAGAAGAATGGGTGGTTGCGTCCCATTTTGGATCTGCGTCTTCTGAACCAGTCAGTTATGAAGCTCAGATTCAAAATGTTAACCTGGAGGTAGATCATGTCACAGATCAAGTCCGAGGACTGGTTTGTCACAATAGATCTCAAGGACGCATACTTTATCCATCCTTCCGCAAACACAGGAAGTACCTGAGGTTCGCTTTTGGGGGCAAAGCGTACCAATAGCAGTTTCTTCCGTTTGGTCTAGCTCTTCACCCTGCACTTTCACCAATGTATGGACGCAGCGCTGGCTCCGCTGCGTCTGCAGGGCATTCGTGTTCTCATTACATTGATGACTGGCTTTTCTAGCTCAGTTACGTCAGTTGGCAGTTCGTCATTGAGATGTCGTTCTCGCTCACATAAGAAAGTGAGGTTGAACGCCGAGAAAAGTGTGCTTTCCCCAGTACAGAGGACCATTTTTCTGGGCGTGGTTTGGGACTCTGTTGCGATGCGGGCGCAGCTTTCGCCTGCTTGCACAGAACCTATCCTTTCTACCGTAAACCGAATAAAGCTAGGCCTGTCACTCACTGTGAAGCAGTTCTAAGACTGTGGGGTCTGATGGCAGCAGTGTCCAACGTGATACTTTTGGCCTGTTGTACATGAGACCTCTGCAGTGGTGGCTCAGGACCAGGGGGTTTTCTCCGAGGGGAAATCCATTTCACATTATCAAGGTCACGCAGCAGTGCCTACGTGCTTTGGTTATGTGGAAGAAGCCCTGGTTCCGATCCCAAGGTCCCGTGCTGGGAGCTCCGTGCCGTCGCAGTATGCTAACGGCGGATGCTTCCCTTACGGGTTGGGGTCCGATCCTGGAGGGTCGTTCGACTCGGGGTATGTGGAAGGAGCACCATCTTTCCTGGCATTGCAATTGCCTGGAAATGTTGGCTGTCTTTCTTGCTCTCAAGAATTTCCTCCCATACCTCAGGGGTCACCATGTGCTTGTCCGGTTAGACAACACATTGGTGGTCGCCTACACGAGTCACCAGGCGGGTTTGAACGCCGAGAAAAGTGTGCTTTCTCCAGTACAGAGGACCATTTTTCTGGGCGTGGTTTGGGACTCTGTTGCGATGCGGGCGCAGCTTTCGCCTGCTCGCACAGAACCTATCCTTTCTACCGTAAACCGAATAAATCTAGGCCAGTCACTCACTGTGAAGCAGTTCTAAGACTGTGGGGTCTGATGGCAGCAGCGTCCAACGTGATACTTTTGGCCTGTTGTGGTGGAGCTCATATAGGTGCAGATGTGGCTGAGGCTGTGTCTGTACACTTTTCCCTGTTTGTTTTACTCCTGGGAGGTCTGGAGAGCGGTGTTGTTGAGTTGGCCTCTGAGGGGACCAAACTCATAGACTTGGGTCGCCCAACTGAGGTTGTGAGACCACGCTACTCCAGAGCTCCCTGCACAAGGAAACTTGCAGAAATCGTCAGCTGGATCCAGTTATTGCCCAGTTGGTACAGTGCTGTGAATTCTGCTGATTTGATTCTCTGCAGGATTATCCCCCTCCACTCCAAAGGTTATGTGGCGGCCTAGCTGCTTACCACACACCTTTTGAGTGGTGTCTTTGGGGAGAACTCCACTGGTGTTTCCTTTGTGTTGAGTCTGATCAGGAGGAGTATGGCCCAGTTGTTTGTCTTAGGTGTGCTCGCTGAATTCACACAAGACAGGCACTGGTCAGTATGGCTGCGTGGGTATAGTCGTTCCCATTGCGTCAAACTCTTGACGCAGCGCGAGTTCCCCTGAAAGGGAACGTCTCGATTACGACTGTAACCATAGTTCCCTGAAGAGGGAACGAGACGCTGCGTCGCCCTCCATACTTCCGGCATGCCTGTGATCGACTTGCTTCGGCATATCAGAAGCTGACATTGTTTGGTCTGGGTGTGCTTTATAGCCTCCTGGTCATGACGTCACCCTCCTTCCGTCACGCCATTGGACTGATTTCACAAGTGCTTCACGACGCATTCATGCAGAGCGTTCCCATTGCGTCAAACTCTCGACGCAGCGTCTCGTTCCCTCTTCAGGGAACTAAGGTTACAGTCGTAACCGAGACGTTTTCATGCCATCAACTGTTAGTGTTTTGACAGTCATTGTGCTATGATTGACTATATGTTCATGTTGGATAGAAAACTAGTGGTAGTGTTTTGACAGAATGCCTCGATTTTGAATCAGATTTGCTGTGTTTATATGTAGAGAATTTTTTGTAGAGTTTGTATTTATTTAACAAAATTTGGTTTAGGGTAGAAAGTGAACTATTTGTGTGATGTAGGTGTGTTGCTGTGTTAAGAGTTTAGAAAAAGTACTTTTAAGTATTGGCAAATGCTTGTTAGCAATTGTAAAAATCTGTAATATGAAGGGATTTTCTGCATTGATTTTTCACAGGTGTTTTACCTGTATTTTGAATTACGCAATGTATTGTGTTGTGTTTGAAGCCCGGAACACGCCAAGCCGACGGTCGGCTGTCGAGCAGTTTTTGTGCGTCGGCCGACTAAGTTTTCTCAGTGTGTTCCGTACTGTTGGCTAAAGTTGGTCCTCGACAGCTTTTTTCCGTCTGATTCGACATATTGAATCGGCTTTGGGCCGTCGGTGAGAGAAAGAACTCTGATTGGCTGTTCAGTACAGCAAACGAGTCAGTTCACAAGAATATAAGCAAAAGGTATGAAAGCAAGCAAATAAGTCATGACGGCACAGACAGAAGGTTGTTCTAGGTTAGTTTTGCTTTCCCTTTTTGATTGACGAGTATAGACAAATATATCTGCTTAAATAGACAGTTATCACCTTTATATGCAGGCGCAGAATGCTTCTGTGTGTTCAAGCACATATTTTTCCCCCCGACGTAGCCGACATGAAGCGACAACAGCATTGGCTTTCATTGCCAGTAGTTCTTTGATGTTAGGTTGGTGTGTCCCGGCCTTTGGGGTTGAAGAAAATGTCCAACTTAATGTAGAACAGACTGGTAATTTTCTGCATATCCATTTTCTTATGTGGATGATCCCTTTTTTCTTACACTGTTTTATATGAGCATTTTTATAGCAAAAAGAATATAGATCCTGATCCCTGGTCTCGCCAGTTGTTTTTGTCAGATTTTGTCAAATGTTCTTCCTGCGCCAGAAGAGTTCAGCACTTAGACAGGATGATCATCATACTGCTATCATACTGCTGAGAAGAGTTAGTCATTAGTGAGAACCAACCTTTTTTCTCACTTTTCGGTGAGTTCTCAATGTACTACAAGTAAAGAGAGTTGTGAATTAGTAATGTGCCATTTTTAGGGAAAAGGCCATTTGGGGCTGCGATATTTCTTTGATGTCATTGCCAAGATCTGTGTCTGACTGTGAAATGATGGCTCTACATGAAATCTCACTGTGAGCTTTTACACAAAACACATAACCAATTAGCCACACATCTCAGAGAAGACTGTAGAAAAAAGGGACTATGAGAGTGAGAAAGAGAGAAACTGTCACAGGTGGGCAGGATGGAGAACTCTGCTCTGTCAGTCTCTTAAAATGTCTGATTTGAAAGCGTAAGGCAGAGAAAATTCAAGCTGAGAAAGTCATTATGTCAGTTAATAGATTTTGTGTTAACACAGGTTGTTGGTGCCCTTATTTTGCTGGAAGTCCATTTACCGCAGAAACCCAACAGGTGTAACCCTGTCACATTTCTTTGGCTTCACCCTATAAATTTTGACAAGTTATCCACACGACTCTTCCCTGCACTACATGCTAACAGACATCCTGATCCCGTTACACCTTGTCATATTAACATCTGTCAAATTCTATTTTAGTTAGTGTTGCATAAAGTCATGAATTTGAAAAATCTCAAGGGATAAAAGCTCAGTTTGCTGTATTATTAGTAATAAAAACAGATCTAGACTACATGAAAAACAACACAATATTTTACAGTGTAATACTGTTATTAAAAAACAGATTTTAAAAAGATTTAAATCTGTTTGATAATGATCTCTAAAGGAGGCTAAAGAAGACAGGTGAACAAATCACTGCAGATGTGGGTTTGACCTCCACTTCCATATTAAAAACACTCAATTAAAGGATGCAAGTGTAACGGGTACAGGATATCCGTATCAGCTGACAGTTAAGTGTTCCCAGCACTCTGTGGAATGGTGGAATATAGACAGGAAAAAATGGTGCATATGATCAGCTCTGGTCTTGCTGCGTTATAACGAGCATCACAGCAGAACCTTTCCCTACCAGATCCTTCCTTAGCTACTCCCTGTCTTTTGGGGTCCAGGCTCTCTGGTGTTGGTAAGTCATTTACATGCAGGAGGAAGTTTCAGTGCAGTGCTCTGATCTTGCACTTATCATTGTTAGGATAGACTTTTTATTCAAAATGGTCACCTAATTGCTCCTTTTTTTTAAAGATGAGGTTAAGTGCTGATGAAAGAGATGAGTTTTCAGCTGTCTTTTGAATAATGCCAGGGATTCTGCATTCCGGATGAAGGCAGGGAGATCATTCCATCAACATGAAGCAGTGAATGAAAATGTTTTTGAATTTATGCCTCTCTGTGATGGTACCATGAGCCTTCGATCCTTTAGTGATCGCAGGCTTCTGGTAGGGATGTAGAGTCCTACAAGTGAGTGGAAGTAGGAGACTGCTGAGCCTGTGGTAGATTTGTAAAGCGAGAGTCAACGCCTTGAACTTGAGAGATCTTTTGGGCTCGTAAAAGATAAGACGTGCAGACTTCTGAATCATTTGTAGAGGTTTGATTGCGCATGATGGCAGTCCAGCCAGAAGAGAATTGCAGTATTTAAGCCTAGAAATGACCAGGGCCTGGACAAGACGTTGTATTGAGAAGTTTTAGGCATGCATTGGCTTCTGCAGATGTTCCTTCCAACTCAGTTTGTCCTTATGAGCAAAATCTTAAATGTAGCTTCGATAATAGCTCAGGAAGCCTTCAAGATGGCGAAATTCTCCAGTGTTTTTAGGTGTTTTGTCCCGGAGTATGCTCACAGTCTCCAGATCTTATCTCTTACTCCTTCTGCAGACACAAGACGACCCAGGTACTGGAACTCTTGCTTAAACAGCGCACGCTTAGCTTGGCATAGCTTGACTCTGTCCTGCCAAAGGGTTCTCAACACAACTTGTAATTTCTCATGCAGAATTTGGCAAAACACTGCACATCATCCAGGTAGGATAGGCAGCTCTCATTGCAGATCTAACATCCCTTCTAATACTCAGCTGGAAAGTGGCGGGGGCATTTTATAGACCAAAAGGTATCCTTACCCATTCGAATAGGCCCCACGTGTACACGAATGCAAAAGGTCACAAATACTGTCAATTGCCTCGACCCTACAGCCATAAACTCTTGGTGGTAAGCTTTACCCTGGTGGAGTATGGAGAATCAAGGGTATCCACACAAGGTGTTCATGAGATCCTGGACATGTGGCAGAGGATGGCAATCAGCCATGGTTTTCTTATTAAGCTGAAGATGGTCAAAACACAATCGTAATGCGTCATCTTTTTTTGCAGAGTAACACTTCCAGGCTAGCCTAAGGTGATCGGATTTTACAATCCAATCCTTGGCAAGGAAATCCTGAACATACTCCTTTACTTCTTTCAAGAGTGGCTTGGGTGTAGATGTGTAGGCCTTTTGCACAGGGATATCATCCTTTAAGCTCAGTGTCATCTGTAAACTGATGATGTTCCCAGTGTCATTGTCATTACGGGCAAACACAGCCAACTTTTCATGAAGTAGTTGTCTCACGACTGCTTGATTTCAGGTGACTCAGATCAACGGGAGGATGCTACAGTCTGCCACTGTCATCCAGCTGCGCTAGCTGAGATGAAGCAGTTTTCATGTGAGCTGCTTGGTTCAACTTGACTATTTCCCAGAGTATAACTCTTTCTGGAATGGTCACATCATGCATGGCGTGATTTCCAACTGGGACTCTTATGTATGACTGCCCCCTTTGTGACCTTTTCCAAGGTCGAGAGGTCCTTATAATTTGGCTTTAACAGGACTGTAGAGTCAGAAGAGTTGAAGTCAGGAAGTACCCACTCATGTGTTGGTAGATACTTTTCTCTTCAGTTTCAGTCGATGACTCTAACCTGTGCTCCAGTGTCGAGAAGCATGTTTACTTTTGCCTCCAATTTCCCCTTCCAGTAGGCACTTCTTCCCAACAAACTGAACGATTGAACAAGTTCTGAGGTTGCCATGTGTATGGTTTCCATGCAGTACTACCGTGATTCCACGACCCAACACTATCTGTGTAGCTTTGAAAGTGTGACCCTTTATCTGCATGTTCAGCAATAGCAGCTGATGCCTTAATTTCTGAATCCTCTTCGATCTGAGCACTATGAACATAAGTGAATGAACTGATGATGTCTTTCCTCCTCACTTGTAACCTTTGCAAGCTGTCTGTGAAGCATGTCATCAGTTATGTATCCTGCAGCAACAAGTTGTTTAAACTCACTTTGAATCTCAATGTACTTGAGCCCCAGACTCTGGCAAACCATATGGAGAAACAATACTTGGATGGTCTTGCCATCATATCTTATATTAGCTGTGATGTGATTGGAAGCAAACTGGATCTTTTGTTTAGGGCCAATAACATGATAAAGAAATTGCAGTGGATTTTTGTTTTCTCCTTCCACACATCAGATTTTTAAACGGATCAATGCTACTCTTATCACCTAAGGGAGACTGAAACAGTCCTTTTAACTCTTGAACTGTCAAATCCTCTTTTTCCATTAACATCTCCTTGAAATGACCAGGTCCAGTGATTTTTTTTTTAGGACCCCTCTAACAATTTCACTCTCTAAAATGTTCTTGTAGACCCTCATCAGTTTGCCGGCATTAGCTGTTCAAGCTGATCTCAGAAGTGGAGTCACCAATCTGACCTCCACGGACTTTGAACTCTCCGTGAGAGATATGGGAGTTCTCTCCTGAACACCTGGTCATCGTTATTGCGTGGAGTTGGGTAAATCTGCAGAGGGAGTGGGAGAGAGCTGTGCTGTGGGGGTGTTGCATGGGGATTCTTAGCTTGAAACTTTCAGCCAAGTTTCTCTTACATTTTCAACATCTGCTGGTATTCAATGTCTACAGTGTATGAGTGGGTGTGACTAGTATTTTGTGCCAGATGTTATGTGATCAGAATGGACTTGAGCTTGAGCTGTGCTGGGACTGAGTAATTTGTATAATTTTGTCTCTTAGATCAAGTAACACAGCCATTCCGTCATATTCCCTTTCTGACAGGCTCTTACAACACTAAAACCCACTTACAAAATCAAAACAAACTTCTTCTTCCCTCAGTTTTATGTGTAATTCTTTGCTCTCTTCGTTTTGTTCAATGTTTTTAGCAATGAAGAAATTCATCAGCAGACAGTTCACAGACAGCTTTCCTGGTTTACCTCACCAAGTTTCTTCTCTCATTTACCAGCGTACTGACCACCATACCATTGTTAAAAACAACATTGTCAAACAACAGTAGGGACCGCAAGCTGGTCGTTGGATTCTTTCGGATAAGCTCCCCAAGAACTGTTGCAGGTGCAGGATCTCCATATCAGCTGACAGTTAAGTGTTCCCAGCAATCTGTGGAATGGTGGGATAAAGACAGGACAAAATGGTGCATGTGATCTGCTCTGGTTTTTCTGGGTTTTAATGTGTAGCACAGCAGACCTATCGCAACAAACTGCTCTCCCAAAGCGTCCTCTACTGGTTTGGCAGAACCACCATTCCCTCAATGTATTTTCACATAGAGACAAAATTAATTCAATCAAAATTAATTTCATTTTCCAGACAAAATTAATTTCATTAATTTTCAGACAAAAAATTCTTATTTGAGCTGTAACATTATCTAACAAGTATTTAACATAAATTACCTGTTGGAAGCGATCACTGACATGGCCACCTTTAAAGCCTTTAATGCCACAGTGTAAAGTTTTACAAGGTCCGGTGTCATTTAAAACGAGTGGCTTAAAAATGCATGGAGGTTGAATCAGTTGAAAGGCATGCTTCATCTCATAAACCTCCTGTTGTAACTTAAAAGCATTCATTTGTGAACTTTTTACTCAGTTCAAACCTGCTGAAACTTAGTCTCACATTTATAAGGCTATTCTTTTTTTTTTTTTTTTATCTTGATGTGTTTGCAAAAACAATATATCCTTATGCCAGGCAAAATTTAAATATGCAGGTTTCTCATTGTGCTTGCAGGATTGTTTGATCAAGTTTTGGAGGAGACCCAGGTAGCCCAAATGCACTATATGTTGCCCTTTCCAAGGATAAGATGCCCGGAGGGGGATGTCAGGCCCAAAGCTGAGGTGTGTTGTGTGAGTGTGTTAATGGCATATGGGCCAGCTGAACCTTGCTGTATGTGGCATATGCTTCACTTTCTGCTGTTATACTCTTTCCAAGCCCATCTGCACCACCACACCACACTGGGAAGGACAGAATGAAGGTTAAGTGTGTAAGTTTCTTACATAAAATATTATAAGCAGAAGTTAAGTGTGTGGTCAGTTGTGGGTTAATGAATGAAAACATTAGAATTGCCGCACTGTGTTTTCAAACTGTTTTCAAACAAAAAAAGGGTCTGCAAATACGTCCTAGGGAGTCAATGAAAACTTTTTGAGAGAATTCTTTTGACCCCCTTTTTATAATAACTCTTCTATTAATTAAATGCAAATTAAATTTATAGCCCACAATCTGTACCTTGCAGCTCTATGCTCAGCCAGCAGTCTTTGCAAAGTTCTCTGTACTCAAGCTATTGGCGATGTCCATCTGTCAGAGTTACTACTGTACATCCATAGATTCCTGCACAGACTCTCAGGTCTTCTGTGTGTGATTTACCAGCTGTCCTTGGCTTAGATTATATCCTCCTTGGGTGGTAGATCTTTCGGTGTTATTGATCCTGGATCTGTCTTTTGCTAAGCTTCCCTAAAATCTTCTCCATATCTACAGTACTTTTTTCCCATGGAAAGCTCTTATTTTGCCACAATCCAATCCAGTCAATACCTCTGAGCAATCTTGCTCTGTACTCATATTAGAATTTAGATTATCTGCCCGAGCCCGAACTTGCTTATATTTCCCACCACTATCCTCGGGCTGGGATCAAGCATTGGTGTTTTTTTTAAATCATTACTTTAGCCCAATTGGGTGGGGAGAAAGCCATACCATAATCAGAAATATTATATATACTGTAAGTAACAAGTAAGAAATAAGTAACAAATGCAAATAACTTTGAAGAAGTTAGAGTAGTAGAAAAAATACTAAATGCAGTTACGTGTCATTCGCAGTGTCACACGAATCATACCGGCCCGCTGTATTGTGTCTCTTAAGTGCAACATGGAGCTTCAAGAAGTAAAGAAGAAAATAAAAACAGGAGAATTAACTTTGAGAAAGTTTGGCGGAAAGTCGGAGGTATGGAACCATTTTACCCCGTCTTCGATAATTGCGCAACAAGGCCAGATTGTTTCAGGTATCCTTGTAAAAGGCCTGAAGATCGAATTTTATCTTCCACACGGTCAAGACATTAGGGTTTGATTTTGTAGCCTACTGCCCAGAGAAAGCGAAAATAAAATCATCGGTGAGTTTATGCACTATAGCCTGCAAATAAACTTGACGAGCCTTAAGTCTAATAACAAATAGCCTACAAACTGTGCTAAATAGAATTTGAAGTAAAAAGGTACATCCATCCTACAATGTTTTTTCTACTTTACCACAGCAAAGGATGTGAATAGGTAGCCTATAATAGACTTAATTATAAGCAAACGAAAGGAAGAAACGTTTATAATCCCCTGCGAAAATAGGTGGGATGGGAGTGAAGATTTGGAAAGGAAAAAAACGTAAATAACGGCCCACGTATAAAAAAATGGTCGGGTGTAAATCGGGCTCGGGCTCATAATTACAGTTAATGTGTCGGGCTGGACCGGGCTCAGACGCAACGTGCACGGGCTTGGGTCGGGTCAGGCTTAATTTTTTGGGCCCGATCTAAGATCTAGCTCATATGTACACTATGTCTGTTTCAACTTGTTTTTTTTTTTGTCAATGTGATAATATTTTTTCTTTCTTTCTTTTTTTTTTTTTTTTTTAGAGCTTTATATCTGCAAAATATCTGCAAAACAAAAGGTTATGATGACTGATTTTAATTTTTGGATGAACTCTTCATGAAGAATCAAATCTTCCTTGATCCGATATAAAATAATATATTGTACTAAACACTAAACACACTGTAATTTTTGGAATTTCCAGAATTCAAAACAAGTTATTATCTCCACTTTGAGAGAATAATATGAGAGAAATTATATAGAAAGGATTAAAAACCCAAAAGTTTTTTTCTTGTTCATAAAAACCTGTCTCAGACCCAATCCCAATCGTAGTCATTGTGTGCATTACACAGACAGTGCGATAAAGATTCCATCCCTTTTTTATTATTATTATAAATATGACCCCCTAAAGCCTGAGACGCATCACATGAACACTTATATGTGGTCAAGCATGAGAGTCCTGTGATTCAGTCAACATCGGCAGAAGAATAGGAAAGGCTGTAGCTGAGATGAATTAAAAAGATAAACCTCATGGGGGATGATTAAGGGAGTTGGAGTGAGACAGAAAAAAAGAGAAAGAACAGAAGAATGAAAAACAGGTCAAGAGAAATAATGAGTGGCAGGTAGAGAAAATGAATAAGAAATGAAACGGCAAAAGAGAAAAGCAAAAAGCCGGATAAGGGTGAGTAGACTGTCAGACAAAGTGTGTGTTTGTGTGTGTCTGAGAGATTGAGAGAAACTCTGAGTGAGCTACAAGGAACACCGGCGGCACAATCTAAGAATAAGACCTGACATGTTGTCTACTGTTGGTAGGCTTCATTGGATTGCTGACATATTTGGTACTGGACGAGAGGACATTCATATAATGTCAGCACACATTCCCTCTCACATATCAAAACTAACGGAGAACCCCAGTCTGCAGCGACGTTTCAGTGCTGTGTCCTCTATGGTTAGATCGTAGGCTCAGACTTTGTAAAGCATTTAGCACTTGCTAACGCTGTGGGCATGTGCCAGTTTGCCAACATGATCACTGACTGGAGCTGAACTAGAAGAAGTGTTGAAAGTGATAACTGCTCAAGATATCACTTTCAGTGTCTGTCTAAAAGAGCACCATTTATCTCAATCTGATTTCAAAAAGAAAAAAAATCCATTACAAATGACAAAATGGTGTTTATTAAATAAATTCTGGGACCTCTACAACATTAGTACATGTATATTTCACAAATTCACAAATTGTGATTATGGAGCAGCCCACTTTGCATTGCATATACAGTACGTCACTGCAAATAGATTCCCCACATAATTATTGAAAACTACTGATTTAATCACCTAGTCATTAAATCTTTATAAAATCTTTTTATAAAATGTATCCCTTCCAATTTAATAAATATTTTGTCATTGTATGTGATGATGATAAATTAGGGCAATTTTGTAGTGCATGTGGACAAAAAGTGCTGTGGTTGTTTTGTTTCACTTTTACACAGGCTAACTTTAGCCTCGTTGTACTTTAAATATAATTATTTTTGGTCTTTTCATCCCTTTTATTTATAGAAACAATATAGTGATGACAAGAAATGATAGGCAGAAGAAGAACCCGATCTGTAAATGTCACGAGAATGTCATGTGAACTTGAATGTCATGACTCAATGTGTCTTGTCAACATGTGTGTGTGCAACTGTGTATGTGCAACCCTTGGTCAAATTTCCAGGATGTTTAGATTAAAAGGTCTGCCTTTTGCCTTTGTTTGAATTTGGGGTACCTTTATCAGTGGCTAATAATAACTTTGCTGTCTTACTGCTAATTTAATTGCACAAAACAGATAAGATTAATCTAGGCTCATAGGGAAAATGTGAATCTGCCTAAATTTTTTCAAAACACATTCACTGCAGTTTCTATCTTGAATGAACACTAGTGGTATTAAAGCACCAACAACATTCCTTTTCACATGAATTATGTTTACAGGGGCAGATTATTGATTAATAAAATATATATATATATATATATATATATATATATTTTTTGCACGATTTCTTGCACAATACAGTGTTATGACTCTTGTATGATTTGTTCATGATTTGTAAGCTAATACATTTTGGCGTTTGCATCACATACATATGTACGGATTTTCCGATATAGTAAACTTGCTTGGTGGCAGCATTCATGTGTTGGGTGACCACATGGTTATGGCATTATTGCAGGACATAGATGTGAGTTTGTGGGACAATGCAAGACACATGAGAAATGTGTTAAAAAAAAAAAAATATATATATATATATATATATATATATATATATATATATACATTTTTTTTCTACTATAACTCTTTGTTGATTGAAATGTTGATTTACATTAGTTGCATTACATTGACTGATAACATGTTTTAATCGCCAGTAAGCTTAATTAATTTTAACCAGCCTGCACTCAATTTGCCCAGGTTCGAGTGACACAATGTAATTTACAGGACCTATTCAGGTGTGCGTTTCCCGTACAACAATGTAAGCAGCACTTCACTACCATAGTGCGACGTATCGTTGAACAAATCAACAAGCTAGTCACAACCGAATTGTCGCAAACCTGCCGTTCTGCCACGTTGGTGAGTGATATTACGTAGGTGGCGGAGTAATAACTTCTTCGAATGAATCTGTTTGGGATCGAATTAATGCTAGATGGTTTTGCTATAAATTACAGACATGGCATTTGAGAACTAATTCTCATTTTTCTCAGTTATTTTACTTTATTTCTAGATTCAATCATTGGCTCGTTCTTGCGTCCCTCCACCACCCCGACTCCTCACTCTTGGGTGGTGGTGGTGGTACTCTGGGTTGGGGCCAAATACCAAGCTCGGAGCATTTATTCAATCTGACTTATTTGTAAATCGTGAATAGATATGTTTTACCGAATTCAGTACGTCTTGTATTTGTGCAACTTGTATTTTTGTTGGATCTGTTCGATCAGGATGTTCTTATCCAATATGTGTCTTGATTAAATCCTGGTTGGTGTAGCTGTATTTAATGGCTTTTGATGAGGTCCACACCGATTCCTTTTCTCTGTCTCGCTCTATCTACACCATGACGGCTGCGCAAATGGATTTGTAAATGCCAGTCAGATTTTTATCTTATTTCTTATTGTGGTATTGTAATTTTCAGGGAAGAAAAAAAAAACACAATTAAAATGCAGGACATTGCTTACATCTTGTGGGGCATGGGAAAAAGATTCTAATTTCGGGACTCTCCCACGAAATGTGGGACGGGTGATCACCCTACTCGTGTGTGATGCTGAGCTCTCGGGTCCCATGAAATGTGAGTCACGGAAAAGAGCTCAAAGTGTTGTAGAAGTGAACCAAATTGGCATGGTTGATTCAGCAAATTAGTTTTTATCTTATGTTTGCTTTTTTTTTTTTTTTACAACATTATTGTTTAGGTTTAGAGTATGGTATAAATACAACATTAAAGGCCCAATGAAGTGCCTTGAAACATGTAGCATTACAGGGCGGGACAAATCAAACAGCCCCCTCCCCCTTCTTTAAAAAAAAATACCCAGTAGCGTTTTGTTTATATCACAGCTCGGCTAGAGCCATTGAACTTTCTAAAACCTCAGTTTCCTTCTACTTTCTAACCGTTTCTCCGGTTATTGTTTTGGTACACACCAGCTTATTCATAACTTTAGGACAAACTTATTCATACTAAAAGCTAAAAAAAAGTCATGTGAGGGAATACAGCTACATTGCCTTCTTAATAAGCCTTTAATCTCATATGCATAATTGATAAGTTCTTTTTGGAAAATCCATAATTGCTGAGCCTTACATTGTAAATAATTAAGATGATCTGGTGTGCATATTATACTTTGAGTAATAGGCGCATTTTACACTGCCTTTTTTTAGTAGAACTGAAATAACTGTCTCCTCAGAACTCGAAGATGTCCCATGATGTCTCAAGGTCTCATTGACTGTACTGAGTCTAATCTATGGCTACAGTTGTCAGCAGCATAAACAATAATGCTAGCTGCCTAGAAGTTCAACTTTTAAATGAAGGAATAAAAAGAAGTGAGGTAAGAGAAAGGGAAAGCCAGGACAGCTCAGTTCCTTCGGGTCTCAGCGGCTTGTCGCCCGTAGAAAAGAAGTCAGTCAGGGTTTCTCGCGCTGAGTCCTGTGGGTACTGACGCTAATATGAAATGTCCGTGTTAGCGACAGCTTTGGGAGAGAGATGGTGGAGCAGAGAGGCTTTGAAGCCCTTCTCTGTTTAAAGCCCTTCTTGCTCACAGAGTCCTCATTGCCTGAAAACGTGCATGCTGTTTTTAGAAAGTGCCCTAACTCCTCTGTTAAGCTGTCTGCTCTGGGAGGTGGCTTTGTTGGATAAAAATAGATATGTTCATGTGGAGTCCTCTAAATATTTGATGCAGTGTAATTTGTTTGTGAGGACCAAGCAACAAGTCAAATAACAGGCAATGAAACAATGTGAAGGGACTGTTGCTAAAAATACATACAGCCTGTGCTCTCAAGGCTTAGCTGAAGCCGCTATTGATTGGAAGAGCTCTTTCAAGGCAGAACTGTCCTAGAAGTTCACTAGCACAGAGTTATGAAGATATGAGCCTAGAACCATAACAATCACAATGACATCCTGAACATCCTGATTGCCTGAGCAGTGTTCAGGTAGGGAGATAGTCCTGGAACCAGGTATGGACAAGTCATAGCTATGGTCATCTACATTCCCGACAATGTCACTGTAAAAAGCAACTACATATTCAATTCAATTTACATTTATTTGCATAGTGCTTTTCACATCATTTCAATGCAGTCTTACAGAAAATACATGTCAATAACAATTTAGAGTAATCTGTTATCAGAGTTGCTGTTTTCATCTGTCAGAAATGTACAGTTCTAAGATAATACAAATCATGCAGTTAGAGAACATGTATTCATTTAAGTAGAAATAATCTCATTAAAGCAGTTATTACAAGTTGTGATCGATTACTGCAATATATAGAAAATTATAAAACACATTTTTCATTTTAAAGGACCCTTTGAGTCACAAATTGACAAGTGAACTTGACTCAGACCAATATAGACCAATATAATTGCTTTCCCAAATAAACACAGTTCATTTCAAATATTAAGTCCTATAAAACTATAGGGCTACTTATACATCGAATTATTGTTACAAATTAAAAATTTGAGGTTCATTTATTGGCTTAATGATGCATTTACTGAACAAACAATTTAAAATTAAGACAAAACAAAGTAAGAGTAATTTAGAGAACCTAAAAATCTGAGTGCATCAGGTAGCATTATACTTTTAAGTTTTCACAATTCTTTTCTTACAGTGTAAATGTACAAAGGAGACGTCCATTTCCTCTAGGCTAGCTAATTTAAGTAGCAAATTCTGATGCAAGTAAGTCCTTGCAAATAAAACAAAAACAAATCCAGCGTTGCTTGCTCAGTTGGGGACACTTAAAGCTACAATATGTAAAATATTTACTGTAATAAATACATTGTATGTACAAGGGGAACAGGACTGTAAAATAAAGTGCTACCCCAGTGTTATATATTTTGTCCAGTTGAGTACTTAAAATATCCCAAATGTTTCCAACTATATGAAAATCATAAGAGAATCACAATTTTAACCAAGCATCGGAGACATGCGAGGGAGTCGCCTGTAAATGGTGTCACATTCACGTTACTCTTACCCTTGGTTTCCAGTTTTATTTTGTAAAGACGCTACAAAAGACGCAAGACGCAAGCGCAGATGAACGTATGGGGACACGTGTTCTAAAAGGCTGAAAATCTCTGCTCTAGCTGATGAAAAAGTGCACCTCTAATATTCAACAATATTACTGATTTAAGTGCATTGACACTGCAATGACCTCACTGTTTTTTCTGCAGAACTGCTGAAAATTATTTGGGTCCTAACTGGTCATTTTTTCCAAACAGCTCACTATGTGCTGGGCCGGATTAACCATATGGGCATTTGAGCACAAGCCCAGGAGCATGACGTCTGAGCGAGGGCACCACAACATTCCGGAAGGCACCATGCCAGTGTTATATTTCCCACTCTATAGCTGCCCCATCCCACTTTTCAATGCTATCAGTATAGAAGAAACAGAATTAAACCACAACAAAATTACTAAAACTTTTAAAATGAAAGCGAAAACAGAAAACATAAAAATAAATTCTATTTCAAAATATTACCAAAAATTACAATAGTGATAATAACGGTGATATCAATAATGCTAAAACAATTTTTGCATGTGTAAATCTGAATGAGTGTTTACCTCATTGATCAGCTAGCACTTCTTATAGCATGTCCTATAATTGCCTCTCTAATAGCACTTGGTCAAAAGTAAAATACAAACTGTTGGTTATTTAACCTTTGTGGTAGAATACTTTATGTCATGAGTGTAGTCATTAAGTCATTAAGTGTAGTCAATCTGAGTTTTGGAACGTGTTTAAAAGGACAGTTACTATATATACGCTTTAGAACAACTTAATGAACTGAAATCACTGAGTCTTGATTATTTAATTACCCAATCCTGTATGCAAATAGATTACACAGCTTCTGTTTCCACTATCTGCAGATTTTACTCTTTGATGATGGACTACAAAAGTAGATTAAAGCCTATAGGTATAAATCATTAGTGTGGAAACATTGTTTTAAACAAAACAATATTTCTCATACAAAAATAAAAACTAGCAATGTGCATAACAATTTAATCTCATGATTTTTGTGTTTCTTTTTTTTTTTAATGAGGTGGATATTAAAAACATGCTAGTTCATCGGCTCTGGTTTCGAAGCAGAGCAAGGCTGATCTATTTTTAGCTGTCTGTTGCTGGATTGTGTGGCACGTGAGCCACCCACCCCCCACCCTCCATCCTCCAACCCCCAAAGCCATAGATAACAAGGTGGAAAACAGGGAATGTCACCAGTGACAGGGCCATGTTTCCTATGATTGTATGAATGTTTTAAAAAAAGTATTTGTACTAAAACACAGCAATTAAAATAGCTCTGCACTTTCTCACCTCACCTGGGAATAACCATGAGGGTCTATATCTAGTAATCAAAATCTGAGATATTTGGGAGAATATATTTTCTTCCTCAATCTGCAGAAGAAATATTATTTCGTAATAAAAAAGTGTAGTGTAAAAAGGCAGGGCTGTTCAACTAATGGCCGGTGGTTAAATACAGCTTGCCAGTCATTTTCTTCTGGCTCTCTGACTGATTTAAGATATACAAGCTTCTCAAAAATGAAGCAGCAGCGTTTAGGCACACTCAACTGATGTATGTCTTGTCCAAATATATTTATGCAAATAACTCAGCAGAAGACAAATCTTCAGATAATAAAAAAACATGAACCAGCTGCTGTAGCAGTATGGCAGCACACGAAAACAACTCCCAGTATTTTCAGGATAAGAAGTGTTTTAAATGTATTTCTTTATTAAAATATATTTATACTATTAAATAGGGATGTGCTCAAAGCCAAATGCTATGTTCCGAAAGGGAAGTATGCATTAATTCAGAGCCCCTAAAGGAACATGGCATAGTCTGTAAAAAAGATGGACTCAAGTCTCCAGTCTGCGCAGTGTGAACTTGGAGCCTAGTAGTGCAGTAGTGTGCATAAAGTGGAGTAGCAATATCTAGGTCCCGCCCACACTCCTGCAAAATCGTTAATGTCGGTGTGAAATAAACAGCTCTGAAAATGTAGAAATTAAAGTTGAATTGCCAATCTCTCCCTGAAGATCCAGAAACAAGGTCACTTGGTGCTTCAGTACTTCGCTCAAAGAAGCTGGTAAATCTCAGCTGTCAATCATGACGGCAAACCCCGCGTTTTTATAGTATCAAATTTGTATCAAACTAGTATCAACATAACTATAGTATCAAACTAACTAAAATCAAACTTAACTTATAAAAACTGTCTAAAATCAAAGAAACCAAAAAATATTTGACAGCTGGAAACGTACATAGTCACATTTTTCCAAAGAGCCTAGACTGTAGAAAAAAGCCCCAAATCTGATCTTTTTTTTTCTTTCTTTCTTTCTTTTTTTTTTTTGCTTATGTGTATCTCAGATCTGTTTTTTTTTTTTATTGTTTTCATACAGATGTGAACAGCACAAATCACATGTTATCAGATCTTTTCAAATCTGATTTGAGCCATTTATATGTGGTCACAGACTGGTCTGATGTTTGCAAGTCAACCTCAGTTCGAACAGTCATGTCGAAATTTGTTTGTCACTGTAGATCGACATTTGTCACATTTATGTGCTGACGTGAGTCACTCCAAAGATTTTACATACCAGCAGTTCTTTGGTCACTCAGTTAATATGGGAGTCAGCTGGGAAGGTAGTCAGTGGACAGTGACAGTAAGGTGTTAGAACTCTGTTAATGTGATTTCACCAAGTAAAACATTTTCCTGGATCAATGTCCTTGATGATCCCGGAACAACATTCCAATCAACCAAATAGATTTGATGGATAGTTTGTTTAGTTAATGTCAAGTTTAGGTTTACATCAAGGGTTCTACATCCTTTTCTTCTGAATTTAGGGATAAATTATGAGTAGTGTTAGGTTTAGGGGTACCAGCAATATATGTTGATCCAGTAACGTCTTGACAAAAGCGACTGTTAGAACTCGTATTATGGTAACAGCAAGTAAAACTTGAGGTGTCTTATGCGTCACATCACCTTATAAAAAAGCCTTAAGTGGTCTGCATGTTTAGAGTGTGCTGTTTCGAGTTGTTTTGTTTGTCCCATGTCCCATTACATTAGATGGGACAAGGGCGGGGTTTATGACTTATACTGTATCCAGCCACCTGGGGGCGATTGGAACCCTTTGGCTTTTCTTTTCAGGACTCGGGTGGCACGCTTGGGACATGGTGATGGAAACAAAATACATATCAATGCTTTTGCATTCTCTCACTATTATATAATTGAGTAATTATATTATATTTTGTTTGTGGGTATTGGGGAGCCGCTATCAATATATTGAAGTCAAGGCGTGCTTGCTTTTCACTTTCTAATTCGCTACCACACATACTCTCTGTATAGGGAGCGACGGTACTGACAACGAATTTTACAAGATAAGATATTTGTCAATGACGCTCAGGATCTGTTGATCCCCTTATCCTGTGACATCATCCAGTCCGTCATCTCTCCTTACTATCTTCACATGAGAAGTGAAATCTGATGTATATTGTTAGCAACCGACTACCGCTTCAAGGCTAATCATGTCGCTTTAGGGGATTTAGAATGCATTGCTTATTTTCTGTGCTTCTCCGAATTCGGATTTAGGCTTCGGCACAGCCCTACTATTAAATATCTATTACACATTTTTCTACTTTTTTCCACTATTCTAAATATGTCAAATGAATGTTCTGTAAATATAGAGGATCATTGTTACTTTTTAGTATTATTATTAAGATGCAGGCTTTATGTAATGTGCTTCCTCCGTTTTCCATTTGAAAATGAAAAAAATTGAATGACCTTTTTAAAAAAAAAATTATTTTCAAGATATTTTTGTCAAAATAATTTGTTGTGTGTGGCGTTTAGCCAGACCATTTGAGGGAAATTATAGCCACACTTAAATGACTTAAACTCTTACTTGAATAGAGATTGTTTAGCTTTCCATATTAGATGTTACTTAGGATGAAAGTGCAACAATCGAATCATTGCCCTGAAAAGCTGTTGACCCCACATAGGTTTTCATCCGGACATTATGCAACCTGCTAAAACAAACAAACAAACAACAACAAAAACTCTAGGAGCTCTTTTCAGCGAACACCTCTTCTTCACTGTCTGGAGACAGAATTAGTGTATTTTAGATGAGTCAGAACTTTGATTTCTAACTTTGATGCCTTGTTCTTTCATCGGATTTAATGCTGTGAATGGTATCATAATATCAGCAGTGCTTCTGAAAGATACAGAATGTTGCATTATATTTCACAAGCTGTAATACCAAGATGATTTCAAAAACTATTAAAAAACAAATAGCTCCATTCACCTTTAGCATTTCCCTTGTAGCGTAGGGACTTGATGCGATGAATGAAAATAGAAGACTCGACTTTGTTGCACAGCCATGTCGTCACTTCGACGGCATGTCAATCAAATGACTATCATTAAAGCATTCCAAGCGGAGACTACATTTTAGTCAAGGATGGAGAGATAACTTTTAGAAATATGGCAGAAAGGGAGACGACATGCGTTGGCAGGCAAAATATGTGAACTGGCAACTGCCAAATCTCCTTTAATCTGACTAGAGAAACTGAAATGCTTTCATTTCAGTGCAGGTATTCACACTGCAGTATTCACACTTCAAACTAGTTGCTATCAGCTTTGTGAATGAACTGTGATTGATCAATTATAGAGCTCAACCTAAATAATACAGATGCCTGTTCAGAAATGCACATATATTGACACTACTGGCTACTCACATTCGAATGGGATTATAAATAAATCTCTACATTACTGCCCTAATTCAAAAATACAACCCAGATTTGATGGGAAAAATATATTTTGTTGCTCCTTGTTTCTTTTTAAGTGAATTGTGAGTGGCACTAAGTGCGTGTCCAGTTTTATTCGAAACAGATGAATCATTAGTAACCCCCTTATATTTCTAAGGTCTTTTTTGAATGGTATTCATCTCTTTCGTGAGCACTTAGCCCCATCCTATAATAACAAAAAAACAACAACAACAACAAAAAAAAAAGCCCAATCCTTTCCTCTAATCCCTCCCTATTCTAGTTTATGCTACTCTGAGAAATGTCTGAAACTTGTATTGTGAGCCTCTTCATGATAAATCGCTTGTATTCCTCATTTGTATGTCGCTTTGGATAAAAGCATCTGCCAAATGAATAAATGTAAATGTAAAAAATATATTTTTTGCCACGGGAATGAATTGATTATCGATTACAGGTTAATCGATAATCTGTCTCTGTACTCATAATTTGTGTGAAAAAATAAAAGTTGTTATTCTGCCACTAGTGTGTAGCGAATCATCTCAAAGGGGAAATATGAATAATTATTCGTAACTCCTTATGATTATTCATGATGGTTAATTATGAAATTTTGCATCAATTAATCAGATTAACTTCATGTAGCTACATTCAAATTACAATCAATCAGTCAGTTCATTCTGTGAACACGCAGTGCTGATTATTAATTCATTTTAAGAGTAGGGTATTTTTCATGGCCCCAGACAAATAATTCTTTCTTAGCAATTACAGCACTTAGAGCGTGTAACCACATCGATCATTTAAGTGACAACTTATTAGCAGACAGGGAGTCAGAACTATGTAATGTGCACACATTTTATTAAGTAGATCACAAACACATAACCAAACTACTGCACACATCACACGTACATGGGTAAAATGAGATGTGAGAGTGAAACCGGAAGTGGAAACAGGAAATAAAACTATGAAAGAGTCCTTAACCTGGAAAGAATCACCAGGTTATCTTTACAAGGCTCCTTTGTTAACAAACAGAGCTCAACAAAGCTTCAGAACTTTAACTAACTGGCAGAAATTTAGTATATCCTTCGACACTTGCATTCTGCCTCAGAGATTGAAGAGTGTCCGAATATACAGTTGCAGTAGAAAGTCCTGAGAGTTCGGTCCGATGGTGCTGAAGATGCAATCGATGTCTTCTGCATTGAATGAAAGAACGATGACAAACTTGCATGGTTAGCTTGACTCTTAGTGGGGAAAGAGTCCTTCTCTCTCCTAGGTATGCACATGGAGCGGGCACAGTTAATTCAACACACACACTGCATCTGATGAGGAAGTCATACATGAAAATGTCGTGAAATGAGCGTTAGTTTGATAGGAGACAAGGTATATGTTAGGTTACGTGTACTAGTAGTTTGCTTATAAGACAAAATAAACAAACAAAATACCATACAAACAGTTTGCCAAGCATTTATAACAATACACACACTGCCCTGGGGTGCATGTTCACTTATAGAACAGTTCATCTATACATTAATGGAGAAAAGTCTGTTTTGAGGACTATTGCCACTGCTTTTCCATGTGGCTACCTCGTTCAGAGCAGCTTCTGCATATTTGCGAGTCTTAAAATCAACCTTATCAAATGGTGTCCATGGTAACTGAGGCCCTTGCCCCAGTTGGGGGATGACTGCTTACAGACCCCAGAGTGAGTTTTAGAGATTATTTGTTAAATATGACAAATAACCGTCAAATTTCTCTCAGCTATTACAAGTGTTCATTTCAGTTTTTCAAAAATGTAGGTAGTCATATTTTTCCAATGAGCCTAGACTGCAGAAAAAAGTGTCTCAAATGTGATTTTTTTTCTTTGCTTTTTTTCATACAGGTGTGAACAGCACAAATAACATGTTATTAGAGCCTTTCAGTTCTGATTTGGGCCATTTATATATCCTTAATCGCATACTAGTCTGATGTTTGCAATGCAACCTGAACAGTTGCAACCTCTATCTGAACAGTTATGTCGAAATTTGTACGATTTTATTTTTTTATTTTTTTTGTAACTCTAGTCTAGATTGACATTTGTCACATTTCTGTGCTGACGTGAGTCACTCCAAAGATTTTACGCATGATTTTACCATTCTTTGGTCACTCAGTTAAAATGCGAGGCAGCTGTGAAGGTAGCCGGTGGAGGGACAGTTAGGTGTGATTAGGTGTGACTTTCCTATGTGATTTCACAAAGTAAAATATTTTCCTTGATGATCTTGGAACAACATTCCAATCAACCAATCAGTTTTGAGGGACAGTTTTTATTTAATGTCAAGTTTAGGGATACAACAAGGGTTAGGGGCATTCTTATTCACCTTTCATTTTCTTCTGAATTTAGGGATAAATTTTGCATAGAATTCGGTTTAGAGGTATCAACAATATATGTGGACCCAGGAACTTGGCAAAGTCTTGGCAAAGTCACAGCGACTGTTAGAACTTGTAAGTATTATGCTAATTTCTGCAAAACTTGAGGAGTCATTTCATAAATACTTAAAATTGTTGCTCTCTTTCTCCTCATCTTTATCTTTGTCCTCCTCATCGCCTGCGCAAAAAATCATCGGCTTCTGCGTCAGATCGCCTTATAAATAAACATGTGAACACTGACTTCAGTGGCCTTCATGTTCACAGTGTGCTGTTGTTGTTCTTTTGCGCATTTAGGTCAGTTCCGGACCGTGATCAATTCACATTTAAATCTGATATTGAATCTGATTTAAAAAAAATTTATTATAAAAACAGTAAGAGTAATACATCAGAATTGAGCTCTAAGGCTTGAACGTATCCAATGTTGCAACCATATTAGTTAAGTATATTGGGCACTTTTATGATACTCTACTCACCAGGTAAATGTTTTGTGTGTGTGTGTGTGTGTGTGAGAGTGATCATACAACTGGGGCCTTAATGAACAATTTTACCTCCTTTAAAATGGGGAAAACGGATAATATTGAACGGTCCTCAATCTCCCCTAAATTTTCTTGCAAGTCTTCTATAATAATGAACATCTATCTGACTATTTCATATTTAGTTTGTATTTCATTGGTTGGGTAATGCTTCTAAACAGTTTAGTTCTTTTTTACTTCTAGAATTGCTCAGGACAGGTTGTATTTTCCTGACACCTTGTGCTGTAGTGAAACACTTCTGTCTGACTTTGACATTGTGTGTGACTGCAGAGTAACTAATGGAGGATACAATGACAGACACACACAAAGGCAAACCTAGCTAATCTTCTGCTCGACCCATTTAATGAAAAGAAAATCTCTCTCTCCCTCATCTATTCCTCTCTAACCTAGTCATATCTTTCCACAGCGCTCTTTCTGTCTTTCTTTTACTCTCTGGCACTGTTTTCCTGTGTAATAAATACAGCCGTCTTCAACACTCTCTTACCCACAGAAAACCTTGTCTCCCACTTAAGCTTTTTTTTCTGTTCATCCCTCATTTTTTTCATCTTCCAACCTTTCACCAACAGTGCTTTGAGTTTTTCATTTCAAACTGGGAGGATTAGTGAAGGTGGTTTTCACAATGCGTTTACTCCGTTCAGACAAACTGCAGGCCAACGGGGCTGTAATGAGATTTTAAAAGGACCTTTCATTTTCCGTCTGTCTTTCTCCCTTTCCTCCATCTCTCAGTGAAAAGACAGCTACCTCAGTTGGAAGAGTGCAAACAAATATGTGGCCCACAATGGAGAAAGGAAAATACAAAAGCAGATAACGCTATTCCTCCTTCCATCGCTTTTTTTCTCTCTGTCTATGTATGTTGTCTATCTTTTTTTTCCCTCATGCATTCTCTGCAGCTCTCCCCCTCAAAATGTGATTATCTGCCCTTCCAAACACACATCACTTTCACATCCAAGTGGAAGAGGGAAGCATGAGGAGAAAGCAAAGGAAGAGAGAATAGAATGTAAATCGCAGTGGATGGAAGTAATGGAGGATATTTTTTCATGTTTAGAAGTGTAGGAAAAAAGTGTTGGAAAGTGTAGGCATATATGTCAGGCTACAACCAAATTGTCACTCAGAGTGAGAGAGGAATAGGCACAAATAGAAAGAGAATCACTTCACAAATAGAATCCTCTGAGGTGAACACTACAAAGAGGGCAGAGCACCCGAAACCAAATCTTAAAGGACTCGTTCACAAAAAAATGAAGATCTGCCATTATTTAGTCACCCCCATGTCTGTATTCTGTTATTTTTCCCTGGAACACAAAAGTCGGCATTTTTGTTGACGAACAAACAGAAATTTTTGCATCAACCCCATGAACCATCATGCCATTAAATGAATACTGCACAAACTGGATGCAGACATAAGCTTTGGCAGATTATAACTTTAGAAGAAGTCATTTACTCTACTTTTATGGTGCATGTTATGGTATTTTTGTCCTTTTTGTCCTTTATGGGATGGCAACTCTGGTCCATGGAGGGCTGCTGTCCTGCAGAGTTTATTACCATTACAACATACCTGCCTGTAATTCTAAGCAATACTGAAGAATTTGGTTCAGAATTTTTTTTTTTTTTTTTTTTTTTTCAGGTAATCACTGCCCATGACCTGCTCATCCCTGTTTTGGAGCTTGACAGTCACTATGACCTGATTTTGGTATCAAACCTTTTAGACAGGCTTTTTTCATGCTGTGTGTGTGTGTGTGTGTGTGTGTGTGTACGCACGAGTGTCTGCATGTATGTGTATTTTACTTCCATGTTATCTTTCATGCTTTCATGTTTCATGCTGTCATTTTATGTGCAGTCCAAATCCACAGTGAACTTTCAAAAGATAGAAAGCATGCACTAGCACACATGCAATGTTGGTCTCGCAAGCATAGCAAAATTGATTAAACTGAGATTTGACTGATCAAACCACCTCTGTAATTGATCAGCCTTTCAACGTTTTTCAATGAATGAAGGGTGTGATTATACAGTATAATGCAATTATTCGCCCACATGATTTATAACATGTATTAGTCCCTTTACATTTGCTGTGCATCTTTACTTTGAAATTCTGAATTAATCTTGACAATCAATAAGTTTGTTACCTCCATCTAAAACATCTAAAAATCTTCGATATACATTAAAGCAGTGGTTCTCAACTGGTGGATCGTAATCCAGAAATGGATGTTTTCAGACAGGAGGGGAAAATCAATGCTAAGCGGAAATAATGAAAGGCAACTTAACATGTTCTCTTAACATCTTATTCTGATTTGTATTCTATATTATGATGTCAAAATAAATGAGCTTATTGACCTTTAAAAGGGAGTATGGTGGTCAACCAAAAATGAAAACTGTGTCATTTACCCTCAAGTAGATCCAAACCTGCATGAATTTCTTTTGAACACAATGGAAGATATGCTAGAATGTCAAACAGATCTCGCCGCCCCCCCCCCCCCCCCATTTACTACCATAGCAGGAAAAATAAATACTATGGTAGTCAATGGCAGGCAAGATCTGTATACTTACACTCTTTCAAATATCTTCCTTTGTTGAAATTCATACAGGTTTGGAACTACTTGAGGGTGAGTAAATGATGACAGAGTTCTCATTTTTGGGAGAACTATTTTTTTTTTCCAGCAAAACTACACAAGATAACAACACTAACAATACAGGTTCACTTGCAATTTGCAAACAGAGATTGTGCTGACCACAAAGCAATTCAATTTGATGCTTCAATTTAATTAATTCATTTATTTAAATAAAGCTTTCCATTTTTACTTTTTATTACTTACTTTATATGATTGCTTGAGTTAGACCTGAGAATTATTTCTAGGTTAGTGTTAACCCTCTCAATTGAGAAATAATTCACTAAAGCAGCTTCAAAAAGGATACAACATTGTTTCCATGTCATTGTATGTCCCACTGAGTACCATTGGTTGGTTCGACTGTCAGGAAGTGGAAGCAACATCAATCTGACACTGTCTACACAAACAAAAAGATATTTGTGAGGAAAACCACTTTAAAGAAGATGCAGAGTTCAGTAGCAGCAAAGAGAGTGAAGGTGCACTAGTCAACCATATAAAATGTTCTGTCTATCACTGGCCTATATTGAAGAAGCCACAAAACAAGATGTCAAATAGAATTGTGGAGAAAAACAAGCCTATAGTGACCCTGCTGTGACATAGCAAAAGATCTTTTTTGAGATGTGAACACACAAATCTATTTTTCCACATGTCAAAAAAAAAAAAATAATGCTCCATATGCTACCATGAAGTATGGTGGAAGCAGAATCAAGCTGTGGGGCTGCTTTTCATCAGCCAGAACTGGGCATCTCATTAGAACTGGAATAATGGATGGAGAAAAATACTGGCAAAATCTGCAAAAGAAAATTGAGCATAGAGCCAAGTTTATTTGTCAGCAGATTGACTCACAGATTCCAAAAAACAAGGTCAAAAAAAAAAAAAAAAAAAAAAAAAACCCTGCATAAGAATTGCATGAAATTTTAAACACAATGTTTAAAGGTTAGTTCTAAATGGTAATATTCACTGTTTATTTATGTTCTGTGATACAGTGCATCTGTTTGAGTGACTTAGTTATGACCACGTACACACTGCAGCTAAATTCGGTTGTCAGTTCACCTTTTAGTGCTTAATCGTGTTCAGTAAAATACGAGAGTGACAGCCGCATTCTACAACCGAATTAACTCCCTGAATAATTTTTCAGCATCTCTACTAAATTATGTTCCTCTTAATCTACTCCTATGGAAACTATCATCATTTATTTTGTATCAGCATTGATGTAACAAATGCTCCAAATGCTCCTTTTGACCCTTAGCCCCTTTGGGCTTCATTCATGTTATCTCTCCCCCATAGTCTACATCCTTGTCCTAGTATTGGCCCACTTCCATTCTCACACGACTGCATGCATAATTCTAATCCAGTTACAGATCCATAATTGCTGTTCTTCTTGCTTTAATAATGACACAGTATGAGAAGGTCATTGTATAATGTAGGAAAGTCTATATATATTTTCACCTACATCATGCAATGTGTAGAAGTGCATGTGGTTTTCTCAGAAAAGACAAGAGCAAGTGAGGAAGAAAGAGGTGGAGTGAATAAAAAGAGATGGACCCTGTTGTCTTTGCAGACATAGACTGAAATTACAATCACTTCCCATTCAAGGAGTCCTGCAGCTCATCCTAAAGGCTGTCCATTCACATTCACCAGAGAACATCATGTTCATTCTTTGCTGGTGTAGCAGTTTACCTTCTCTAGTTGGCAAACGTTCTCACCTCTTTCTTTTCGAACCAATGCAAGGGTTGTTATTGTGAGTATGTGGGTAGCATAGAAAGAGTCCCAGCTTTTATATGTCCCTGCATTTCGATATTTATTGATTTCTTTGCATACACAGTTTACAACCGTAGAGGACATATCACTTAACATTCCATAAATTGTGACAGATCACCTTTATACAAAATGCAAAATCTCTTCTCATTCAGCTTTTCATGAACTCATGGTTTAGAGGGAGTAAGACTTTGAGGTGAACAATTAGTGATTCTATCTGGAACTGCTGTACTTTGATCAAACACAAATACAGGAGTTGGACAATGAAACAAACACCTGGTTTTAGACCACAATAATTTATTCGTATGGTGTAGGGCCTCCTTTTGTGTCCAATACAACAATAATTTGTCAATGACATATTCAAGTCCTTCAAGTCCTTCACAGCAGCCAATTTGAGCCATTCCTCTTTCAGCTGTGGAGGAAAACGTTTTCTATTTTTCTCCTCCAAAATACCCCATTGTGGCTCAAACATATTTAGATCTGGTGAATGTGCAGACATGTGAGATGTTCAACTTCTCTTTTATGTTCATCAAATCATTCTGTCAAAAGTATTGCTGTGTGTATCGGTGTATTATCATTCTGACACATCCCCCGCCCCCAGTGTACAACATTTAAACCAACAGATGCACGTGGTCCTCCAGAATGGTTCTGTAGTTCTTGGCAGCAATGCACACATAAAGCACAATAGGGAATGCCATGATATTGCAGCCCAAACCATCACTGATCCACCCCCGTGCTTCACTCTGGGCACACAACAGTCCAAGTGTTAAGCCTCTTTGAGGGTTCTCCACACCGTAACTCCCACGGATGTGGGAAAGACAGTGAAGATGGACTCCTCAGAGAATAAAGCATGTATCACATTGTCCAGAGCCCAAGATTTGCACTGTTGGCACCAAAGAAACTGTTTTAGCATTGGCATGAGTGACCAAAGGCTTGCCTACAGCAGCCCGAAATTGACTTCCTGGAGTTCTCGACTAACTGTTTTGGTGGAAACCGGAGAGTCAAGGTGCACATTTAATCCTGCAGTGAGTTGGCCAGCGGTGTTTTTATGTTTTTATATATTTTTTATTTGTTTTGTATATGTGACAGGTGGAGTATTTTTAATCTTTCTTTTAGTTTGCTGTCAGTTTCCATTCGAAGAGAGTTGCGCATGTCGCATGAAAAGGCAAGCCCACTCCTGTCGCGAGGCATCTTGACATTGAGCACACCTGTGCAGCGCAATCGCTGAGGCGCATCAGTCGTGGTATAAAAAGCTGGTTTAAGTGTGGCGCTTTTATGTCCTCTCCGCTGTATTCCTGTTGGGTGTGTAGGGTGTTGTGGTTATTTCCTGTGATATTCCCCTGGTGAGTCGCTTGATCAATTGCTGTTCCTCGGTCACTGAACATTATTTTAAGTATGTGTTCGTTATTAGGGATGTGCGAACTGAAATGACAAGCACACGTAGCATAAAGCTCACTGTAGTCTAAGAATCTCCCCAAGTAGGTAAGAAATTTTAATTGGAATCGTTAATGGCAGTAATTTTAAACTGATGCATTACTTGTTTTTAATTTTTTTTTATTTCAGGTGCGGCCTAAGGGTTCTAGCTGCTGTTTCTTTTGGTTATTTTCGTTTATGCTTTTTCTTTGTGTATTGCTGTTATTTTATTTATTGTTTGCTGTTTTGTTATACGGCTGCTTGTGTGGACGTCGTGGGGCTGAGCCGCTGCTTCATCAAGTGGTTTCAAAACTGTTTCGCTTATGTGATTCAAGCACCGGCATAAAGTACATACTTGCCCGCTTATTAATTAACACCCACGTCTCTGTCTAGTGAAGCCGTATGTACGATTATTTGTTTGTTTACCGATTGGGATTTATTTGCGTTTGATTTGTGTATTTTCTTCTTGTGTATTTTTTTTTATATCCTTGCCAGTATGTCTGTGGATGCCTGAAGAGCAGTAGTATTGAAGTTTAACAGAAGGGTAGAGTGTCTTTTTAGTGGTCTTTTCCTTTTTTTGTGGTTGTGACTTACTTTATGAATTTGTATGCACTGATTTGGTTTTGTGGTTTGTCCCTTCTGTTTAATGCTTCATGTATTAGTCTCTTGTCAACTTTTGGGTAAGTAAAATGTAAACTGTTCGAGGTATATTTTTAAGAATGTTTTTAGCATTAATGATTTGTGAGAAATAATACATTTTGTATTTGTTGGAAGTCACCTCTCTGTCTTTTATCCAATCCGAACTGGCAGGGTACTTCAGTTTATTGTAATTCCTTTTGGTTAAATTTCCTTTTTGTGGGTATTTTTCCTGGGTGGTAACCTAGGTGGCGTAGTCGGGTCCTTTTAATATATATTCTGCCAAAGGTTAGATATACAGTCGAGGTTGGTACCTGGACATCCATTTCAGAGAACTTTGTAGGGACCACCCGTCAGCCCAATGGCGGAATCTGACGGCCTGGGCGAAGGTATAATGCGTGTATGTCTTTTCAGCGCCCGCGTTAAGTTCACATACATTTTTAGGATTTAGTTTAAGTTTTCCTTTAGCCGTTCGCTTAATCTGACTCCAATTGTATACGATCTCTAATTGGTAATGTTCCCGATGTCACGCTAATCGCTGATCGTGTAATTAGATATGAATTAATTTAGATCTTTGATTCTTTGATTCCTCTTAATTTCAATTATCCTTTCATTCGGGCGTCGTATCGCTTAAAGACTATGTCCAGCTGAAAACATGTCTTACGTCACAATCTCGTTAGTTTAGAATCAAAACAGAGGAATATAGCGTTTACTAAAAAACACAAATTATGGAATCGCCTCATGCTTATTCTCACAAAAGTGCCATTCGATTTAGTCACGATACTATAACATGTTAAGTCATGAATCCAAAATCTTAATAACCGCGCCGCATGCTTCGTTTATTAAGATTTCAGTATGATCTACCCTAACACTAGAATTGCGGAAATATCAAAAACCACTTAAATCTACCGGTGACAATGATTTCAGACGGATTCAAAATAAATCAAGATGTAACAATTTATTCATCAGGTAAAAATGTATCAATGCCAATTACATAATTACACAATTATAAACCAATTCAAATATAATAAATACAGAATATCAGTTACTCAAAAGATTTCTCTAAGAGTGTTTAAAGTTATGCATACACAGAGAGATGTGAGTGGAAAACACTCATCAGCTCCATGTGGGGGTTCTGGCTACAGAATGTCCCGTCTTACTGCTGTGTCTTTTCCCCTAAATACCCAGACCAGAACAAAAGGATTGTAAATATTAATTGCCCCCGCACCTGGTTTTGGGGGAGAGGAGGTGGTTTTCTTGAAGAGAAAAGAATTCTCCTAAGTTTTCAAACTTTCTCATAATACTAGTGACTGCTGTGAAACTGAGACCATTACTTACCAATCGCACTGAGACATTTAAAATGATACTAAACATGAAATTGGAAAATACTAGATTCACAAGATACATCATTCATAGTACATATCTATTCTTGGAGAACTTCAGTGACTTGAATCAGAGGGGAGGGAGGGAGTGGAGGGAGGGGGAGCTGGTCACATAGATAAGTGAGGGTAGTTTGGGCAGGGTGTTGTCCTATTCCTTTGAAATCTTCTTTCCAGATGAGTTTTATTGCTTTATTGCAGGATGCTTGATCTGAGCTTTATCTTAGCAGGAAAATCAAACCTTATAACTTCCTCTTGCATCAACATTTACTCCTGTTGCTTGTGATTCATCCTACATGGTACACTTGCTGTCAACACTTGCTGTACTGGTCACAGATGAGCCAGCGAGAAAATTGTTGAGCACCTACAATTTTTCCTCTTTTGAACTCTGCTATGTCTCCAATTATGTTGTGTGGATTCCAATATTTTATGTACAGCTGTGCTATTGCTCAGTTAATTCAACCTTCACACTCTGCTCTTACTGATGGAATGTACATTTTTTGATTATGGCCATGACTTATAAAATCAGTTTATTAATATAAGCTCTATTTAAATATTTTTAAGTATTTGAAAATAAAAATGTGAAAAAGTAAATAAATTATTAATTATAATAATTATATATTGCATTAAAACATTAGTTTCATTTTCTTGTCTCTAGTTTTTATGCCTAATAACATCTGGCGAAGGGACTACCAATGAAAACTAGTCTTTGGGCTAATTTGGGTATATTTACGTTCCTGAATGTTGATTAATGTACACTGTCCCTTTTTGAAATAACTAACTAACTAACTAACTAACTAACTAAATTAGCATGTACTCTCAAATAATTTTAATTAAGTTAACATTGCTTTAAACAGACTAAGTGAAGAGTTAGTTAAAAAAAGAACAACAAAGAAACACATTACACATAATAGACAAATGGCACACTTTGTTATACTGGTTGAAACTCTTTTCCCATCCTGATAGCAATCAATGTTCTAAATATTTTAAAATGTACTGCGGAACTCTCAGGATCAAAAAAATGTTCATTGCATTTGGTTCAAATGCAATGATAAGATGTCCTATCTACTTGTCAAAATATATATTTACATCACCTGAGCACTGCAACCAAACCAAAGCCACCGGTTTTATGGTTGAACCAAAACGACAAACTTTTTATGCATGTTGTAATAAGAGATGGCAACCCATGATGTTCTGTTTCTTTATTTACATAGCACTGTATAAATAAAACTAAGTTTCCCCAAGTGCAAGTGCATTACACACAGAAGATAAAATGCATCTAAAATGCATTTTACATCTAAATGATAATAATAATTAACATTGCAAATAGTACACTCATGAGCTATGAACCATTTTTAAAATACCTTTAATTTAGAATAAATAAATTTTTAACTTAGAAAATAGCCAGAGTTGGTGCTGTTCTAATAGCAAGTGAGAACTTATTCCACAGATTGGGAATGGCCACCGCAAACGCATGATCACCCTTGTGTTTAGATTTAGATCTGGGCACTGTTAAGAGTGCAAGATCACTGTTTTAAAGTGATCTAGAGGGAACGAGGAGGTCTGCAAGATAAGATGGAGCGAGGTAACTGATGGATTTGAATACCTTGACTAGAATTTTGAACTTAAAATTTAAAAACGGCTTAACTTTTGCGATTTGACGTACAGTGGGAAGAACAAGTATTTGATACACTGCCGATTTTGCAGGTTTACCCTCTTACAAAGCATGTAGAAGTCTATCATTTTTTATCATAGGTGCTCTTCAGCTGTGAGTGACGGAATCTAAAACAAAAATCCAGAACAAACAAACAGTTCAAACCAAATGTGTGTGCCAAAAACTTGCATCCAAATCGATAATGAGCTTAAAATGGACTGTTTGTTTCATTTTAATGACTGCTGTAACAGATACTGACCAGAATAAAATTATTTCTGTCTTAGATTCATTGAGATGAAGAAATTTTAAGGACATCCACTATGTAAGATCTTGAATGTAAATTTGCGTTTGGTCGGCATAGAAATGAAATGTTTCTCAAAGATATTACGTAATGGGAGTATATATAAAGAGAATAAGATTGGAGATAAAACGCAAGCAAGGCGCACAGTAGAAGAAGTGATTAATAGTATAGAATGCACCAGTCCTGTAATGTTTTTTTGAAATAAAAGGCAGATTTGAGGTGTAAAATTAGATGGCATAGATGAGTCTAGATTCACTTTTTTTCAGTTGAGGTCTGACCTGGTACAGTTCCAGTGCTGAGACATTTATTTATAAGAGACAGCAGACTACATCCCAGCATATGTACAATCTGATAAAAAAATTATTGAAGCATCGCATCATGAGGAGAAGCAGAAGGTTTTAAATGAGTTATACTGTTAGTGAAACAAGGATAATAGGCTCAAACTCACTCCAGATAGCTCGACAAATGTGGTTCAATAAAATTATGAGTCGATGATGTCATTTTCCTTGATAAGTTTGCTATTTTTGCAACAAAATTACTGAGCAATTTCTCATATAGGTCTGAGGATGCCCTCCCACAGATCTGACGACGAGAGCGAATGTTACTATTATTAATCCAGGGATGAGGTTTTGATATTAGAAATTTAGATGTCTACGGAGCAGGCCAGCACCCGAGGTTCATAAGCCAGCGCACAGTCTCCTCCCGCTCTCTCTTGCCTGCTCCGATCGACACTGCATCCGGGGGTCCTGCATGTTGGCCTGCCAGGCTGGCAGGCCTCGACCTTCCCCCCCACCATGTGCTTACCTGAGAGAAGAACTCTTTTCCCATTGAGTCAACTAACCATGCAAGTTTGTCATCGTTCCTATATTCAATGCTGAAGACATCGATTGCAACTTCAGCACCATCGGACCAAACTCAGGATGTTTTATGACAGTGATATAAAACGCTCATTGGCTCTCGCCTGCTTCGTCACAGATTGCGACATGTCTTGTTTCGGTTGATGTCAGTTTGAATGAGAAGCGCGCCTTCATGGGCTGTATCCGGAAGCTTAAAAATGCTGCCTTCAGAGGATGCTTCCAAAGTAGGAAGGCATCAAGACATGTTCGAATCGAGTTTTAGCTTCATTTCCTGTCTCTTCATCTGGGGTGCATTTCTCAAAAGCATTGTTACTAGCTTCAACAATTTGGTGTTTCCCAAAATCATTTGCAAAATTGTAAGAAATTGGAGCCCAGAAATGCATCTCACAACTGTAAGAGTAAAAAAAACAACAACAAAAAAAAACAAAAAGCTAAACTAAACAAAAACCAAATATCACAAAAGAGATGGAAGGTGAGAAAACAACAGGTGTTTTCTCACATTGATCAGTGTGCCTGAAAAGACATTAGTGGTTAAGAAATGAAGGACCTGAAGGTGGTTTTCAGATGTTCTAAGGAGAGAAAGGTCTTCACTTTGCCAAACAGAATGAAAATGTAATGTATGAAGACCTTCCCAACTGATTTCCCATAGTAAAACTGAGAATCTGAGACTGAGGGAGCGAGGAGCATCATTAACCCTTCTGCCCTTTGGCAGATTTGTTGCAGTATAAATCTAATATTTCTCCTTTTCCCACATTTCCTGCAGCTTTGAAATGATTGTTTCTTTCTCTCTTTTTTGTAACTGTTCAAACTTTGCTATAGTTTGTGTGTTCTCTGAGACTAACTGACAAGGGATGACTGATCAATTTTTCACTCAAAACTTACTTTGTGAGAGTTTAAGCTATACTGGAATGAGAACCCATTAGAAAGAAATCAAAGTGATTTGGATTGTTGTTTTGTCCAGATGGGTCAGGGTCTGTAATGAGAGGGTGTATAGAAACAGAACAGATCTGATGTAATATTTGTTCCCTTGTCTTATGTCTGTGATTCTTTTTTTTTGCTGTAAGAAGTACAGTGCTCCTAAAGGAGATCTGCACAAGCGTATCTAATAAACACTTTAATGCAAGACTTTTCTAATGGGGTGAAAGGTGGGAACTATTTATGATCTAGTATAATTAATTTAATGTTTTTCTGTGGTGTCAGGATCCCTCTTTTTCTTTGAGGTAGACCAGGGATTTGAAATGCAAATATAATCTTATCTTAAATTAAGCTAACAAAATATGTAAATGTATTGTCTTAATATATTATTTTAATTTGAAGATAAGAATCTCTGATCTCAGTCATATTCTTTTAAATGCTATACAAAACTGAATGTGGTTGTGTTTTGAATTTCAAATGAGAAATGAATTTTTCAATCACAACTTAAAAGTTGAAAACGGAACTGGAAGTAAAAAAAATGCAAAAATCATTCTCTATCTGATGCAAGTAGTTTTAACGTTTCAGTTTATGCTCTAAAAATGGTCTTATCTTCTGTTCTGCTGGATGTTCTGTAACAAAATAGAGTGGAGAAGTTCATACATGTCGTTATTATGTTAGGAAAAGAAACAAATCTGTTTTCTAAAGGAATAGAAAGGAAGATGAATGAGGCCAGAAACAAAGTGATTCTTTTTGAGCAGTTTCTGAACTTACTGAATCACTGAAAAATGTGAATTCATTTTCATTTAGGTTGATCATAGACAAAACACAAATCATGAACTGTTATTTGTGGTTATTAGAATAATCAGTAGCTTTTTATTTTACAGCCCTGCTCCCCATGTACATACTATGTACTTATTACAGTAATTAAAATTGGGTAATAACTAGGTACTAGTCCTGGACCTACACCTAAACCTTAAACCATTTAGTTACCTTATATTACTATATTACTGGTATTTTCCTATATAAGAACACTGTAAGTACATGTAAGTACACATACCGTAAACTAAAGTGCAACTGAATAATCTTAATAATTTAAATTAATTTTGTTTGTAAGGTCTCAGAAGTTTCTAATAGTCATCAACACAAAGCATTCTCATAGTCTTCATCATATACTGTAGCAAACTGGCCTTTACATCATTAATAAGTAAGTAGTAGATGAATGTGGGAGTGGGATAGGCAGTCAAGCTTCTCTGTCACCCTAGTTTTTTGCATTAAACTTTCAAAACAGTGGGGATTTCAGTTTGATCTAATTGTTACAGTCCTTCTTGAACCCATCTCTTTGAGTATTGATTTCTTGGGAATAGCAGCAGAGCTCCAAAACCAGTAATCACGTGTTAATAGGGGTAGAGTGGGCACATCCCTACAAAGAGCCTTGAATTTGCTTTCGTTAACTAGTCAAGGCAGTGAGTGCTTCTTATCGAATGCTCAAACATTTTACATAGCCAACAAAGAATAACAAATTATATGGATGTCTAAGAACCAGAAATGATCAGATTGCAATCTCAAAGACACAAAAGCTGAAGTATGGGATATTCTGCATGAAGGCTATGCATGAAGGCTATGAATAAATAAACTCTTCTTTGCCTTTTAACTATGCACGACTGATAAAGAGGGCAGAGCAACTTGGTGAGAATGGCAATAATGCACACATCATTTGAAAACTGATGCCATTCTCTTTTTATATGGGCATTTCCCTGAACACCTGTCTGCACTGCTACTGATACATCTCATTTAAATTCTTTTCTATTTTTAATTTTTACTTTTTCTTTATTTCTTTCTTTTTTTTTTTTTACCAGATGAGGCTGCTGGAGTTGTTGTTTGAAAATAAGAAATAACTTTGCTGAGCTTTATGCTTAAAAGAAGGCTTTTTGTAATTGATTGATTGCAGCCTGTATGAGCTCAACTGAGGGGCGTGTCTAAAATTGTTGCTTTAAATCAATTAGTCCAAATAATTTTTTAACTTTCTTTCAAGACAACTATAAGTAAACCATTTGAGGGTTGATTCCCCCTAACAGATTAATGACTAGATGTCTGTGGTTCCTCAAAAACATCTTTTGAGTATTTCAACCAGCCAGTCATTACAACGTTTGCTCAATCAATGTCATAAGTTTAGGGTTGGCTACCTGTTTATCTGACCAATGGCAGATGGAAACCTGTTTAAAAACTGAGTTTGTCATTGTTTCAATTCTGTTTGGTGATGCAGGAATTAATTTTAAAAAGTACACCCTTTTGCAGTCACAAGCCATATCATCATTTACTATTCCTTTGTGAACAATCTCTTTCAGAAACGTATTCGGCAGTCGATGACTTGTGAAGTCTTGAATGTGATTGGAATTGCATGTGTCTGCTGGAGGGACACATGATGCTCTGCAGTTGTATGTTTCTAGGCAGCAGTGTCTGCAATTGCATGTGTTTGTGAATGTATATTTGGGGCTATACATGTGTTCATGCTGAGCTTTTGGACAGAACTTGACCTCATTGACCTTCACCTGTCCTCATTTTAAAGTGGCTGGCAACATTCGGTGAGAGTTGAGTCAAAACAATGCTTATCTCTGAGGCATTAACTTCATTAGGACTGACAGAATCAGTTCATGCATCAATGGATGCCGTGACCGTTTCCACCAAACCTGTTACTGATCTTGACGTTGCCTTGAGCTTCTCCTCCAATGTGAGCACAGAGGTTCTGTTGGAACTCTAAATAGCATTAGAGAAAAACAGTATCTGTCTTCGTGTTGTTTCCTTTTTCTGTGAAGACAGTCTCTAATCTCATCTCATTTTCTTCAGATGGCTCTTATTGTTGGAATGAATCTGAATCAGTTTAATATTCCTTGTGGGATAAAGAACTGGCATTGGTATTTTTAAAAAGGATATTATTTCAGATATCTTTTTGAGGAAGGTTGTGCTATTATTTTTTCATCAATCAAACATATTAGCTTTGCCTGGTATATAATAAAATTGATTAAAAATCCCATAGAAGCGTTATGATCCATATTTATGTACAGTAATATTATATGCACCTTTTCCCTAAGCACCGCCACGATGGATTCTAACTTGTTTTTGGATGTTGTCCTCTTCTGTTCTCCATAGGAACCCACCCATTGTCAATACGGGGTAAAAAGAGCAACTGAATTAATTAAACATAATATTTTTGAACATTACTAAAAATTAAAATGAGCACAGGGTTAAGCTGGGCTGTTGTTGACTGCCACAAAACAAACAAACAAAAAAAAATGCTTGAATGACGCAGCATAATCCTGTGAATGGAAAGCTGCGTCTCCCAGCCTGCGATTATGAATTCAGTTTTCTTTCACGTCTTACTCCACTTAAATGGTCAAATACGCAAGCAATTATGCCGAAATGCCCATCGTGTGGAGTATTCATTTAAACACAGCCAGTTATGTCTCAAGTGAAAGTACATATTTGGGTGTAAACAGGATGGATCAGGATATTAATGGATCTGGTCTTAAAGTGACAGCAGCCTAAAATACCTACCTGCTGCTTTGTCACTAATGTGAATCAAACAAAAGAGAAAATAACTTGGTGCTCTTGACTAAATAACTTTTTTTTTTTTTAGCTTTAATAAGAATAAATGTGTTAAGACTATGCAATATTTTATATTTTACATTTGGTTATTAAATTTCTAATTCCAACTGCTTTAAATAAACCTCTTGTTACTGAAAAACTTAATTTGTTTAATTCATATCTTTGTTATTTCTCCTAATATTGGTTGTAATTTGCTTATTCTTCATATTTTAATAACAGAAATGAGATGAGATGTTTTGACCACCATCAAATCGGAAAAACTCCTTGCATATTATCCAAAGACTGACAAGAGAAAACGAGCATGGCTTGCAGCACTTAATTTAAAATATGTGCACTCTTATCATGTAGCTAACTTCGGGCATTTCATGTCATCCATGAATTCATTAAACTTTAATGGGTGAGGCACTGACAAAAGATGGTCATTCCGACACTGTAAAGTGATGGTACTATGGCGCCATGTGCTTTTTAAAAGTAATTTTATAGGTTTAACGCTACATTATCAGCTCAGAAAATACACTTATTTGACTAGAAACGCTGGATGCGATGTCCTGTCAACCACCACCCTATTGTAGGAGTGAGTTTTGTAAAGACAGCATTAACATTTTCTTCAGAAGATGTAAAATGTTTGTGTAAAAATCTAGTTAATAGTCTTGATGTATTAATTTCTTTTTATCCATGTTACTTTAATATATAAATTGGGCATCACTTTAAGGTTTCATTTGTTAAAATAAATTACATTAGTTAACATCAACTAACAATAAAAAGTATTTACTAATACATTAAAATAAAAATGTGCATGTGTTATTATGTAATGGGCTTGAATAAACATAGACTAACAATGCACAGTTGTATTAGCTAACCTTAACAACAATTATTACATACTATAATAAATGTATTGCTTATTGTTAATGCTTTTTTTAATGCATAAATAACTAATGGAACCTTATTGTAAAGTGTTACCGAACTGTTTTCCTGTTTCCTCTGATATTTGATGGAAAGCAATTAGACAGTTTTATCAAAATTGTTCGCTTTTTAGATTTTTTTTCTCTAAGACTACTGATTCAGATTGAATTTGATGTTTGTTATTTAGTTGACTTGATCACAATGTCTTAAAAGGCACTGATCCAAAAAGATTGGCACTTTTTAGAAGTACTAGGTTACGGCTGTTTAAAATGCGCAATGGGACAACATATGCATCTAAAATGTCCCAGATCAGAGCTCCATGGTTCAGTGAGTGTTCACGAACTCTTTCAAAGCATCAACACACAATCTGTCCCTCTGAATATTCAGACAACTATTAGAATATTCATACTACATGAATAGCAATCCAAAGCATTTCTCAGAGTATATTTCAAATGCTCTGACTGAAAGTTTGCCAAGGAGTTTAAAAAACAACTAACTTATTCTACTGGAGGCTATGGTAAGCAACCACCAAATTTAGGAGGGAAAGAGAAATTTGCTTCAGACATTGCCTTTGCAATTAAAACTGAATTATAACAAAATGAAGACAGTTCTGCTCATTTTATTAGTGCCCAGATGAGCTGTTTTGCATACATTTTGTCAAAGTTTTTTTAATACATGTATGTAAAAGTCTACACAAGCTCATTTCTTAAAATTGTGCAAGATTTTGATAGGTACATACGTCCATGGTTTGTCCTCAGCAGTCAAGTTGCCTGTTGCATAGGATACGCAGAAAGCATCTCAATCTTAAGATCATTTGTACATATGCATGATTCAGAGAACGAATGTACGCACTAAAAACGTGCACGCCATTCTTCCAGATATGAAATCTATAAATCGCAAATGATCTTGAAATTTTGTACAACTGAATGATTTCAGATCTTCGCCTCATAAATGCTGCCTAATTAAATGTAATTGACATATAAAAGAGCATTCCCAAATCCTTTACTTGAGAATTGCTTAGATTTCCAAATACCTGTAGTCCTCTCTGCCACAAGAAAAAATGCTTACATCTGCTTAGACCCTGACATGGCGCTAAGCGCTTTTCCACATCAAAGACCGTTTTTTTAATAAATATGAAAGTTGGTGTGGATTTTTAGCATACACACACACTCAAATCTGTGTTTATGCACATTTTATAAATGAGGCCCCTGATGTTCTTGACAAAAATGTAAGTACTATAAATTCTCCCAGCATGCTTTGCATATTTTAGTCGTCCCTATAATAACTGTATGATGTTAAGGTCCAGTTTGCAATTCACTCAGGACAGTTGAGGTTAAACGACTTATGCACAGCATTCACATAAGGCTGCAAACAGTTGTTTATGCTAAAGGAGGCAACAAGCAATATAAGAAAGTTTTAAACTTCTTGACAGCTGGAAAGTGTAAATTAAGTTATTTTGACTCAAGGAAAACAGATAAATATGTTATTTTGCTTCTTCAGGGCAGTAAATATAAAACATATTCACCTTATTCCTGACAAGCTCACCTTGTTTTGAATTATGGGTGGCAGTTCCGGGAACGAGTTTTGGGAACTTCCACTCAAAAAGACTGAAACGAATCATTTCAAACAATAAGGTTACCCTACAAATAAAGCTCATCCCTCAGTTTGAGCTGTCAATTTTCTTTGTTTTATTTTATGACATCATGCGTAGAGCGTAAAGCTTGGTATTTAATGTGGTATGTTATAACAAGAATATCTATGGCAAGAGCTCTTTTCTGTCGCTGCATTATTTTCCTCATGATTATTTTCTTTTATTTTTTCCCCCTTTGCATTCTGCTTTAAAAGCATTAAAAGGGACAACATAATCTGCTCATTTGTGGTCTGTTCTCCGAATTTATTTTCGATATATCCCGTTAATAATTCACTGGAATGCATGAAGAGTCTCTCGTTTCTCTCCTCAGACCCTCACGCCTCCTTCCAGGTTTGTTTTCACAGGTAAATACAATTTATTATTCGTCATATTGATGAAAACCACTTTGAAATGGTGTCAGGTAAAGCTGAAGTTAATCAATATTTTTGATTAAGGCAATGAATGTCACATAATACAGATACTACAGTGATATTTAACCAATCCGTTACTGCTGTGGAAAGAATCGCGCTTTGGGGGTTATTCGTGGTCTGTTGAAAGTATCTTGTTGATACTTTTAAATGTCCTTTTAATGTTTCATGGTTGAAGGGTGAGCAGAACTTCATCTCATTGTACCCAGTTTAAAAAAAAAAAAAAATGTTGTGTTCATTGAGCGAGCCTTTCACTGTTTGTTACAACTTAATGGAAGTTACACCCATAATTCGTACAAGTGTCATGGGGCGTCGAATAAGGTGGATATGAAATAAAATATACAAATTTAGTATGTTATTATATTTGTTATTAGTAAGATTTTCTTATTTCTTAAAAAGGCTAAATATCTTAAACAGAAGATCCTGCATGATGTATGTAAATAAACTTTGCATAAGAGGAGTGGTTGTGAGCGAGCCATGCACTTTTAACACTTAGAAGATTTTTTTTCTTAAAGCTAAGCTGTCATACTCTGCAAATCTCATTATATTAACAAAGGCCAAAGTCTCCTTTTGCACTCATATTACTCCAGCTGTTCTCAAGTTTGATATGTCATCTCGCTAAGACATAACTACTGTCATTTTGACTCTTTTAATCTGTCAATCAATTCCAGAGGAAGAGAGACAGTGAGTTAGTGTAACTGAACAAGAGACAAAAAGTTGTGTGTTTGCTTCCAGATCCCATCAGACCTCTGGCTGTCTCTCCTTTCCCCATCATCATGTCCATGTCACCCTTACATAATAGCTACACATAATCTCCTGTCTCCTGTGAGTATTTATAGACTGCAGAATCCGGCTGTTTGAGAAACCGTTATCTCCACAAATGCTGCTTTAAATGACTGTGGCAAAAAAAAGTTTGCTTCCCATTTCTTTACATAAACCGTACAATGTATAAAATATTCAACTAATGTATAGCCTAATTAGAGACGTTTTCTCCCCTAGTTGGGTCCGTTTAGGTATACAGTATATGAACATTGCAATTACACTTGGATCTACACCAAAATAATGAGATGGTCTTGGCCCAAACTGGAAAAACTGTAGGCAGCAGTTGGATGACAGGCTACAATTTAGCTTAGTCTTTGATTTTTACCACATGCTTCCATTTAAAACCACAAACATTAGACGAAAAAAAAGGTCAGAGGTTAACTCGTTATAATTGAGGAGAATATCAATGATAAACTCTTCATGATGAAACCTTCCTCAATGATGTCCACCAATATGACAGGTGGAATCTTACCCCATACCCTGTACATTTGCCATTAAGTGAACTGTAAAGTCAATGGCCGTTTTGCCAATGTCACGTTTTATTAAGCGCTGCTTCATCCTTGGTTGACACACTTATCCTTTGTGCTTCTCCGTATGATAGATACATTAACAACGAAATGACTTAAAGTAGAGAAACAAGTAACTGGTCTAAAGCTGAAACTAATAATACAATCTCTGCCATTTATGTTTTAAATGTTTCCGGCCTCTCATTAATTCTTGCGGTTATTGCCCTTGCAATTGACCTTGAGAGATCTGTAAGAGACGCTCATTTCCTTTTTTTTGTGATTTTTTTTTTTTTTTTTTTTTTACCAAAAGAAATAGTAATTGTAATCCGTCTCCAACAACTGTTTTTTTTCTTCTTTTTTTAACGTTATTGTATAATTGTTGCATTTGTGTATGAATCTCAGGTCTGCTCATACTGACTAGTGTCAGTGTGCTGTGTGTCTGCTGTAATTGGTGCAAGCGTGCAGTGCCGCTCCGTTAGCAAGATATCAAGTGATTAACATGCACAAGGAGTGGCAAGCTGTCAGACTGAGCAGATAGTAGGCTAGAAATATTGAGGTATGAATAATTAGAGAAACGAGGGACTTGGCATGATGACAGGCCATAGCCTGGGCAAGAAGCTCAGAGAATTGAACCTTTGAACAGGGATGTCTGAGACCTAGCGGGCCATGGCAGGGTGTTAATATCGGTACCTTCCCAGGGCAAGGATTTTACGCTTGAATATTCCACTCCTGGAAAGTGCACTTGGAAGTTGAAAGCTTGATTCGCCTCAACCTATGTAAATGTGCCATCGAGTAAACTCCAGCTCACCATGCTTGGATGTAGTGTAGGTACTGGCACGCCATCCTTTTCTGGAAAAAGGGGGATACTGTTACATCCAGATTGTTGTTCGCTTGCTGAAAAGGCAGACCACAATTAAAATCACGACATCCAGGATTAGACATCAATCCAATCATTTAGAAAACAAAAACTGTTTGGAAAAAGAAATACACTTGACAATAGAAGCTCTTTCTCTTGCACGTCATGCAGTCTCGAGCGTATTCCACATACAGCATTGTGTTTTATATAGCCTTGGGTTTGTCCTCTAATCATCCTTAACCATATTGGGTCAAACCAGGTCAGTCTGAAATCCCAACGGTTTAAGCCTCCACTGGTGGAACTTTAATTGGAACGTAATGTCTCACCTAGCCTTATACCCCAGGAGTCCTTAAGGAATTATCCCTTACAGAATGGCGTGATCTGGGATTGTCAGGAGAAAATCCTCACAAGAGCCACGGGCTGTCAGAAACCTACTTTACCATAACTGAACAGGCTAAACGCCACATTGATTGGGTCAGGAAGAGCTGAATGCTTTAATTGTTAATTACGCCATAAGCTTCTCGCTGTAGTACCAGTACCATTTTGGTTATTTTGGCTAAATCTTTTTAAAAGATGCTATTATCCACACCACAAGACAGAGAGTGAAGCTAGTTGAGCAAACCATCCTGAAAATATTAAATATGTGTAAGCTTTGGTATTAAGCATTCTTTCTATGTATATGTATATATTACAAATTACAAATCACCGTAATGAAAACACTGGACGCTTTCCACAAATACACTAAACAAATATATTTACAGTACACTTTCCACCAATGCAGTTTTTTGTTTTGTTTTCAAGAAGTAAAGGTCTCTGTAAAGAAATAGGGCGATGGCATAACGCAAAGTGTCCCGAGCTAGAATAAACAAACGCCTCACTACTACAACTATTAGACTATAAGCTACGGAGCAAATATAGGTGGCAGAACATTGAATAATATTACATAAAACAAAATGGAAAATTGCCTAAGGCAGCATTTTCAAAAATTTGACTTATCAATATCCATGAAATGAACACATTTCAGACCACCAGATATAAATACATTAAATGCACAATTTAAGCTCATTGCGAACGCCTCATTAAATTATTACCCACACTCAATGCGACCTGTATAACAGCTACATAATTTTGTGTTAAGTTAGAACAGCCTGAATTGCAACCGGTGACAAACAATAACAATACAGTGAAATAATAGTCAACTACCAATGACCAATTTAGCCTACTCAGTAGAGCTGCATTCTTCATGGCGCAGAAAGTTTGTAGGTTGGCCTAATGTGTCAATGAGCAGATCACTTTTGACTTTGCAAAGCAGACTGTCCGTAACTAAAATGTTAACGAAAGAAAAAAGAAAGCCAAAGCAATTGGCAATTGTGATGTTTAAATAGTCTATTCTATTTCATCAGTAGAATCTTTTATTATTTTTTTTATCTTGAATGAGGGACTGGGATAGTCCGGATGTGGGTGCGCACACTTATGGTAAGGCTTGTGAGGTTTTTGGGCAATCACAACGCACTGGATAAACTGGCCAATCAGATCACACCCAGGGTTTTGGGAGGAGGGGCTTTGTGGAAAAAAAAAGAACTGTGCTAGCCTGTTTCAGACAGACTGGGGTGCTGCAATAATGTACAGTATGTAAATTTTTCTTTTTTTTTTTTGACATAAAGCATGTTTACAACACATTCTGTTACACACAGTCAACAAAATATTGAACTTTTAAAATAGCGTCATATGCATAATATACATTAGTGGATTGTGACACTGTTTGAAAAAGCAAATCTTTCTTCAGGGTGTCTGGTTTTAGACTTCCTTTGGGCCACATGAGATGTGGTATGTTTTGTAGTCTTGAAAACAGTGAGATGGCATCACAGCAGGGCATTCTGGGACAGTAAGCAAGAGAGCAGATGAGAACTGAGAACCACTGCATGTGGCCAGGTAAACAAGTGTCTTCCACTGTCTCTACCGCTATAAATTCACTTTGCCTCATACCAAATTTGCCACTTCAGTTCACTTTACTCATCCCACTCTCACCAGGCGGTTTACCGCTGGTTACTTTTTCCATGGTTTCTAGACACTTTTGATATAAGATTTTTGTTCATTGTGATTCCTTTCATTCCTTTCACCCCTTCTCCTCAACCTTCAGCCTCTGTTCTGTTTGTCATTCTCTCTGCTGAGTCCCGGGCACTTTAAAGCTAAGAGAAAAAGCCAGAAGCCCCCTCATCAAAGGTGTTTCATTTTATCTGTCGCTGTGGGAAAGCCAGGGATCGCTGTCCTTTGATTCCTGTGTGTTAGAAGTACAATTACTTGTCCTCATCTTAGGGCAAACAACCCTGATGTTTTGAGCCTCTAGACTGGGAGATACTATAGCTGAACAAGTAAATGTGAATGAGTTTGCATGCAGTCATTTTTCACTACTCTTTCACCTTATGACACAAGCTACACCATTAATGACTGAGGTTACTATGGTCTCAAACCAAACAGCCTGAATTGCATCTGAATTCTCCTTGTAATGCGAATTCTTTTCAAAACCACTTCACTTTTCACCTATGCTCCAATGATGATTAAAGTGATATTGCTGATAGAGGTCCCAGTTGCAAACCCATTGAACACCCTGTTGATCTGCACACGATGGCCAACTGGGCCAAATCCCATCACTCTCCCAGACAAAAGCAGGACACAGAATAGAATAGAACAGAATAGCTTTTTTTTTTTTACCATCCCTTTCGCCCACTGTTATTGCTCAATGTGATCTTTCCATGTTATGTCATTAAAGTAATCACTGAATTTGCAAAGTTTACATTTTTCATGACGCATTTGTACTGTATATCTCCTCTTATGCCCGCACAAACCTAATCAATTTAGTCTATAAATATCAACTTTTGTGGTCACTGTTTCATGACTAGAAACACAGAGCTTTCCATTAGAAACAAATCAATGAGCAGATTTGATGAGAGGCCCATTTTAGTGATTTTGTCTGAGTGCGTTATAGCCTTTAAAAGCATACGTGTTTATGATGCTAAGGCATGCTCATAGAAACATTTCACCTTCACAGGACATGAAATGTATACAGTAGGTCAGCGCTGACGTATAGTAGGTGATGATCAATATCTCTCATAAAATCTGACTGTAATTTACTGTTTTGTGATTTTAGGGTCTAAAATTAGCCAAGTGCCAAATGCCAGTAAATTTTACCTTTGGCAATTAAATGACCAGGCAACTTGGCAGTTGACTGGTAATTTTATTAGTAACTGCAACATAATACATGATTTAAATAGAAATGATAGCCTGTGCCATAAGTACAGTATAAAATCATGGATTTCCAAAAAGGGGTTTGACTCATGTAAAGAGATTCAGCTGACAAAAAGTTTGGGAACCCCTAATCTAAGGAAATCAAATCAAACTGATCACCTTACAGAAAATAAAATGTAATATTTCACACATCTTCTTCCAATTCAGTGGAAAATTTACCATCAGAAGTTTACCTAGGATGTTTTTTTCTCTCTAGAACTCCTTGTGTCAACAATTATGTGGAATGTTCATTGTAACAATGAAACAACATAATGCTAAAAACTATCCGAAGAAGCCTGTTGTCATGAACTAAAACTAATTATCTGTAATCTATTATCAACATATAATGGCATGGCTAGGTGCCTCTTGTACAGTTTAGCTCTGGCTCACTAACGAGCAGTGTAATGTACTTCTGAAGCCACTGTAGTCCTCGTCATCCACTCACCCTTGTTTAAATAATTCAGACTGACGTATCATCCTGCCCGCTCAGGCCTTTAATCTTAATGACATGAGAGGAATGGCAAGTGAAGCGAGGAGAGAGGGATATGGAGATGATGAGTAAGACAAAAACAAAAAGATGGAAAACAGACTGGAGAGGCAAGAAGCTTTGATGGAGATGCAAACATACACAAGTTGTTTTGAGATTGTAGTCTCATCCCCCTCGGTTGAAATCGTAGAATCGTCACCACCTTTCTCCCCTCAAGCGACAGCCCTGTCCGTACAGATCATGAAAATGCTGCTGACCTTTATCAACAACACCACTTTATAACACGCCACAAGCTCATGGATGAATTATGGGCTTGTTCTGCATTTTTTATTGAGTAGAACTAAACATATTATAAAGCACAAAATGCTTACATTAAAAAGAGCTACTAATATTTAAATATAACCACTTCATTACAGAATTTTAGAGTGTTTATTAAAAAAATAAGAATAAATAAGTTCTGCAGGAATGTTTCTCCTTCTCATACATATGCTTAAATCTAAATAATTTTTCTTTTAATAATTTTTTTTCTTGTTTCAAGAAAACCATGAAAAATTGAACAGGTTTATTTAAAACATGAGAGAAGATATTTCAAAAAGTGGGCTCATTAGTTTGAGGAGTATCAGCAGTAAATGAGCGTAAAAGCTTTAGGGGCTTCTGACAATGACCCTGTGATCTTTAGCTCAGACCAGACAGCTTCTGACGAGTTTAACAAGGTCATTAACTAATTAGCCACCCACACTTTTTGCTACATCCAGCACCTCTCTGAGCCCCTTAGGGTCTGATTTAAATCTGTTAAGTACTGCCATGAGGGACTCTGGAGCAGTGTGGCTACAGTGATGGTAATGACCCAGGCATAAACCATGAGAAAATATTCTTTTTGAAAGAGCCACATGCTAGATATATTGAAAAAGACAGGCGCACAAGGCAAAGCTTAACAAATGTTGCCTGCTGCCCCTTCTAATAAGGGAAAAAAGTTGAGTGATTAAACAGTTATTGCAAAAAAAAAAAAAAAAAAAGCAAAAAAAAAAACCCCTGATAAACTAGAACTTGTCCCAAGGAGAAATAAAGGTATACAGAGGTGTGTGGATGGACAAAGATTATTTTTTGTTTGTTTGTTTGTTTGTTTTTTGTGCAGAACTGCATTTACTTCACAGCTTGATACACACTCAACAAAAACCCGTATTTACATACCCTTCACCCTCACTCGCTACTTTTGTGGAATATAAAAGAGGATATTTCGAGAAATGTATTTTTTTTTTATACAATGAAACTGAATGGTACCTAAAACTGCTTGGTTATGGCTGGACAAAGATGTAAAAAAAAAAAATAAACACATCTTGAAGTAGACATTAAATAAATAAACAAATAAATAAATTACTGTAATTATTTACTTACCCTATACCCTTACTCACTACTTTAGTGGAATATGAAAGTAGATGTCTTGTGAAATGCAACTAAGAATGTTTGGTTACCAAATATTCTTCAGAATATCTTCTTTTGTGTTACTCAGAAGAATGAAAGTCATACAGAATTGCAATGACATGAGGGTGAATAAATGATAACAGAATTTTCAAGTTGGTGCCTTTAATGTAGCATTCTCAATACTGACATTTACTATGACACTACCCTTTTAGTGTTTTGGGTATGAGAAAAGAACATTGTAAATAAAATCCATTATTATTATTTGTAGTATTAGTACTAGTATCATTGTTATTATTATTATTATACATTGTTACATATTATTATTATTATTATGAACTGCTGTTTTATGGAAAATATCTGCATGAATATCTTCAGAATATCTTATTTTTTGTTCAAGAAAAAGAAAAGCATACTGATTTGGAACAACATGATTAAAAGATGACCGCATTCTCGTGTTTTGGGTGAACTGTCCCTTTAAGAAAGGTGTTTGTGTGTATGAACCTCCATGTGGGCTCTGCTATCTCTGATTTATATGCTAATGCAATAGGATTTGACAATATGGACAATCATATTTGAATAACCCGATGTTTTCTCTGGAGTGTCTTACTTGTTCTAACTTTGCATTTTTCAAAGCAGGCAGAGGATGATAAGCCACTTTCTATAATTGTTTGGCAAAATGCAAATAAGAGAAATAGAGAGAGAGGGTGCCAGATTATAGGGCTATTCCTTACAGATTATAGTGCATGCTTTCCACAATCCTGCTTCAATTACTGCAGAAGTAACAAGCGTTTCGTCCCTGCTTATACGCCAGAGACTTGAAGATAAATAAACACCCATACAGACCCATCTTATTCAAGGAAGAGGGAGAAAACTAATATCGTAAAATTTCACAAAAAAGGAAGGAGAGCCTTTTTCTTACTCAGAGAAAGTTGATTACCAGATTACCCAGTTTTCAAAACGAAAGCCACCAACTCATAGTTGTGAGACCCAGAGTAACCAGAAATCTTGCTGTTCTTTTTATTGTTCTTTGCTCTCATCGGGCCTGTGTTGTGCAGCTGAATGGTTGGGTTAGTGACTGACTGCTCCAATAACGTGATAAAACACCTTCATTTATCATGTATTTAGAAATAAATTGAAGTAAAGGGATGGGTTTGTGAAGGAGAGAGTGAGACTGTCTGTCTTAGTTACTTTCCATTTAGCAGACACTTTTCATCCAGAGAGACTTATGCTACACTAATTGCGTGGAAAATCTCCCTGAAGGAACTAGAGGTTAAGTGTCTTGCTCAAGGGCACAGTGATAATTGGACAGGACTCTGACCGCCTCCTGGGTCACTTTTACTTCGGCTAGATGCAACATTAGAGACCAGAAATATTCCAATTTATTGCCCGTCTAATACATTTGCACCATGCTGTCAGTTATCACGTAAAATATTGTTGAATGGTCCCACAGATAATCAAATGTTTTAAAAATCAATCACAAGAAGAGAGAGTTGCAGGGCCACTGTGGAAGTTCCAGGCCAAAGGGGGGGAAATATCACCATGTGTGCTGCAATGGCCAATGATGGTTTGCTTCTCAACACACCACTCATTGGCTCACACAACACAGAAAGGCTTATAGCTTTCCTAGAACAGCTCTATGCTCAGCTAGTGCCAGCAGAACAGGGGGAGCCAGTAAGAAACCCCAAATTTTTGTCATAGTTTGCAACAACGTTGCTTTTCACCACTCTGCAGCTGTCACAGATTGCTTTGCAGCACATCGCAGATTCATGGTTTTGTACCTGCCTGCATATTCACCCTTCCTCAACCCAATAGAGGAGTTTTTCTCTGCCTGGAGGTGGAAAGTGTTTGATCACCACCCACATGACCAAATGTCTCTTTTGGAAGCCATTTGTGCCGGATGTGAGGACACGAGTCCAGAGGACTGCCTGGGATGGATAAGGCACTCCAGAGGTTCTTCCCCAGGTGCATGGCAAGAGAGAGCATTAGATGTGATGTTGATGAAAACCTGTGGCCTGATGCTACAGAGAGACAGGATTAGCCCCTCAATTATTTGTTTGAATTACAGTATGTACTTTTAGTTTCTACCTTTTGTTTTTCTCATTACTGTAATTCCGTAAGTTACTACAGACTATTGAAGCAAACTGTTCATTTTTATTTACCTTAAAGAATTGTTATGTTCTAAAAATTTAAATAAATCACGTGAAAGAATGTCACTGTTTTCTTTGAAAAGAAAATATTACTTTGTATGAAGTCACTGAAATTGTTCAACCTGTAAAGGTGAAAGTTTGTATTTTCGGTGTTGGTGTTTGATGCTGGTGTTTTTACTATCAGTGTGTTCTGAGTGACAGTGTGTTATCTCAGTGAGGGTTGTGCATAGTGTTTGGCTGCACCGAGTCTGTTTTGAGCCATGTGTTAAGAGTTGTGTTGCTTGGAATGAGTTTTGCAGGTGATGTGAACTGTTTAGCTCAGGTGACTGTTGGTAGTGCAGACTGTTGTTAGAGTTTTGCAAAGGTAGCTCCAGTTGTGCTCACTGTCGTTTAGCAATCGAAAAAAAAAAAAAACTGGTCAGGGTAGTCGTGGCCTAGTGGTGAGGGAGTCGGGCTTGTAATCAGAAGGTTGCTGGTTCGATTCCCATGCCGGCAGGAATTGAAAGTGTAGAAGTGTGAATAAACAGCACTCTCTCCACCTTCAATGCCATGACTAAAGTGTCCTTGAGCAAGACACCTAACCCCTAATTGCTCCCCTTGTAAGTCGCTTTGGATAAAAGTGTCTGCTAAATGATGAAAAATGATACATGAAGGAAAGGGTTTTTTTTTCTCAGTGGGAATATATGAATCAACTCAAAATGAAAAGCATGTGAATTACCACTTTGCTCAAACGGCCCCAAACTTGCGAGCATGTTTGCGACGTTACATGATTTCCATAATTCCTTGAAACAGGTGCTAAAACAGCATGGAAACAAACAATGGGGTTGCAATTCAATCTTATTCATATTGATAGCATGTCTCAGATATTTGTTTTGTAAAATATGCAGGAAAGGTGTGTCTATAAGTAACAAACAATGTGATTATGTGGAGCAGAGCTTGTTACTTTTGTGTATGTGTGTGTGTGTGTGTGAGTGAGAGAGAGAGTGTGTGTGTGTGTGTTCCTTATGAACACACCGTCAGCCTTAGAGAAAACCTGTCAGGATAAACAACCCCCTGTGCAACAGCGTGACTCCTTCCCAGAGAACGAACACACAGACACACGCCGCTTAACATTCTTGTCTTTTCTCTTTGCCTCTTTGCAAGATCAGAGGGAAGGCGTTGGACACACGCATTGATCATTTGTGAAGAGATGGAGAATATAAAGTTTGGCTTTGTTCTTAATATGCATCAAGCTCCAGCGGGTTTCATTGAGGATGAAACAAAATCAATCAATCATTTTAAACTGATGTCGATCCAAAACCGTATGACTAACTTGCTTCTGTGGAAAATCAAAAGATATTTTAAGAAATCTGTTTTTTGTTTTGTTTTTTTGTCCATACAATGAAAGTCAAAACAGTTTGGTTACCAAAGTTCTTCAAAATATCTTCTTTTATGTTCAGTAGAAGAAAGAAAGATAAAGTCAATTGACCATTCGCAAAGACCCGCCCTCTTTAGTTACCAACAAGCCATGCGCTCTCACGCCACACATCATGTTCTCAAGATGTGAAAATTACATTGCGGAGCAAAGAGGACACAGAAACAGTTTCATATTTAAAACACTGTAATTTTTTTAAAGAAGTTTAAACAATAAATACTGTAGTGTCTCTTTAATGTGTCGTGACAGATCGCTGTAGCTCCTTCAAGCGGCTCGTGAACTGATCATATGATGTTCGGACTAGTTCATTTATAGCATCAAATAAACATGAACGAACATCAGAAGGAATGTTGTTTCAAGCGCAGAAAGACGTGAGCACACACAATTTCACCAACATTAATCTACTTACTCCCCTGACTGCTTTGTCGGACAAAATGGTGGATTCAGGGTTATGATTGGTTAGATCGTCTGTCAATCAAACTGCTGATGAAGGGTCGATTATGACCCTTAAATTAAAAATTTGGGGTGAACTATCCATTTAATGCATCTCTGTCTGAACAGTCAGATCATTGTACAATAAGCTAAAGTGCAACAAGGGTTGTTGAAAGAATTTGTGGCATTATTGTGACAACCAATTGCAGTCTGAACAGGAAAAGAAAAAAAACGACAATAACTTAGATTATGAACAAATGCATTGTGAAAAGGGACTAAGTCATAATAAAAGTAGATTGTAATTAATGAGTTAAATTGCAACTTGCGAATGTAGACTGGATACTGGCTGGATTCAAGCCTCGGGGAAAAGCAAGATTTAAATATCAGCTAATTTTGGTTTCTTCATACATTATCATATGACTAAAGAACTAGGACTAGGAATTTAGTGCATTCATTGTATGGACTACTTTATATAAAACAATTTTTTTAATTACTTTTTTTTTTTTTTTTTAAAGAAAATGTAAACATGAATGCCATTTTAGAGCTTCAAAAAGCTCTTACATTTTATAATCAGAAGACTAGGAATATAGTAAACGAGTCATTTTGGAGTTTGAGAGTGTTATTTTAGTATGTCTGAAATACAGCACAGGCCAAAAGTGATGCCTGGGGGAGATTGGTTTGGGGATTTGTTTATATTGTGTTTAAGTTCAATTAAGCCATCAAAACAGTATTCTGTTTTCATTTTAAATTATAGTTATTTTTAATGTGTTTTTTGTCAGTTTTATCATCATTATTATTATTAATAAATATTAGTAAATATATATGTATCTATATAATTTAATAAGATTTGGTTTTTAGTTTCATTTAGTTTTAGTTATTGTAGTAGTACTTCAGAAATGTTGCCTTGGCAGCTTGTTAATAAAATAAGTTCCTATATTGTTTATAATTAGTTTCCTATATTGTATTTCATTTCAGTTCATGTTTATTTCATCTCAAGTAATGATTTTTTGGTGTGTGTGTGTGTGTGTGGTTTACATGAAAAAAATCCATAATTCTTTCGTACTTTTCTACAGTTGTACTTTTTTGATTGATGGAAAAAAAAAAACCATGATATTAAATAAATAATCACACAATTTTTAGCTTTGTTGACTATTTGTTGACTTCACATTTTTAATGTTGTAGTTGTCTTTTTACACTGTTATCCAATTAGGGGACACATAAACACACACACATATCCACACAAAGACTACACAGTCAGTTATACTTCCACTTCACAGCTCCCTCATCTCCCCGGAGCCAGATTTCCCCTGAGTTTGAGATGTACTTTCTCTCTCTGTCACACACCTGCACATACAGATTAACCAACTATGCACATGCCAACAGACACGCACATTCATTTCTCTAAAGCTATTTAACATCAGCAGACTCAGAGCATTAATTTGTCCCACATAAATATGCAAACATTAAGTCCCTGTGAAGGATCTACACACATTTGTTAGATCCGTACACACACACACACACACACATGCTCATGCTCGCCATGAGTGTCCTGAACCTGCCACAGCTAATCTGTCTTTGTGGGGAGGAAGAACTCCGGTTGCCTTTCTACAACAACTGGAGCACGCACATTTGCGAACACGCGCGCTTTGACATGCCGCTGGCATTTCACTCATGAAAATATGAATGCGACTTTCTAAAAATAGATACACTCTCTTTCACGTCTAATCTCATTCAGTTGATTCCGTTGTTTTGGTGCATGTCTTGGTGGAGGCATGCTAAAAATAGGAGTGTTTACTCCTGTGTATGCCAGAGATTCCTCCTCAAGTGTTGCCTTCTCACCTTGATTACTCATTCACCCGATCTTTTTAAGAAAAAAGCAAGCTGCGAAGGAAAGAGTGACTTATTTTCATAAATTATAGAATGATGAATGTATTCCCTGACCGTGACATGAGAAAAGGGGACAGAAACACATCTTTCTGCTCTGTGTTTGTATTAGCATGCGAGTGTGCGTATGTGAAAGTGAGAACAAGGATGCGTGTGAGCTTTTAATTTCCCTGCTGTGCTAGCACACTTACATGATGAGCAGCTTTGAGCCGGCCTCTCTCAGTTGTTTATAAACAAACACAAAAACATACACCTCTGAGCCCATTTTATCGGGTTTGGAAACTTTGAAGAAGTTGGACGTTCTTGGATCCGTTTACAGTACTATTGAATCATTTCCAGCTATAAAATAAGATTAACATTTTGAACTGCCTCTGGAGCTCCAGTCGAGGTGATTTCACATTCATTCAGTACTTTGATTGCAGTGAAACATCTGGAACCTGCTACAGTAATAAAGGATTCATGATTTCTCATGTCTGGCTCTGAGCTCCCAAGACTCATTTTGGTTGGCAGATTCGCAGTACTCACTGAGTCAAAGACCATATAGTGTGTGTAAACAAGTGGCTAAGCGCACACAGTTAATTCATTGAAATAAAATGAAAGAGTCGAGGCGAAGTCAGACATTTGAATAAACTTAAGTTGTTTTATCTGTTGTGGTGTGAGGACTAGGAGAGCGGTCGGATGAAAAGGGCATCCGTTAAGCCCGAGAAATCCCAGCATGAAACTCTGGGGACACTGCAGCTGGTACATGCCCTGAGAAAGGTCAAACTGTAGTCAAATGTGTCCATTTAGAGAAGGACAAACTGGAGTTACACATATATACTGTGTGGTCATTCTCACATGTTTGAGTGCCTTTGGATGTCTTTGTGTCTGTATTTCAGCAGCAGAATCTCATTTAAGTGGAAATGTGTTTCATTTTTGTCTCTCGATTGGTAGTACTTTAAAACTCATAAATGCACCCTGAGCTTGTTCGTGTGACCGTGACCTCTGTGGAAATTTTGAAATGTGTGATTTTTCATGACCAGTGTTTCTTAACCTCCACACATGGACACACTCTTACAGACACACACACAATTGTGCATTATGCCGAAGAGAATCCTTTCAACACCTCTAGACAGTACCCGCCGTGTTCAATTAACTGTCCGTCAAGAGAAAGATGAACAGCTTTCATGAAGCATTCAATCAGATGGTTCTTTTGAATTACATTTTAAATAACATGAATTACATGCCAGCTGACAGACTTTACAGTTCTTCAATATCATTTGTCTCTTTTTCCTGTTTCGAATCTCCTCAAATTTCACCGTGAGTATGAACACTATATGATTTATTCTGCCATATTTGCATTTTTATCATTTTATTTGAAAATCTAAACTTTCATATTATACTATTTTCTTACCTAAGGCCCAGATTACCAGGGCTATACACCCCGGCGTGTAAAACCACAAGAGTCACTGTAGGTCAATAAGTATGTTTTTTTTATCAATGGCTCATTCTTAAAGTATTATGCTATAACCTAAATATACCCCCCCTCCCCCCAACCATAAATGGTGGCCAATAGTAAGTGTAATGAAATGCTAAAACAAACTAAATAAAATGTAATGTTATTATCAACAAATATAATGTCAATCATTATTTTATAGCATAACAGTGTTGTAAAAACAAATATTTTGCCTTTTCTCTGAAAATGCATAAAGCATTTTAGGGGAAAAAACAATCAGAGAAGATATTTACTCAGAGTTGCCTGTGAAACCTCCTGATTTTATATGCTTTGGTTTTTAATTTATCAATGCAAACACATTGGAGCTTCTGCCTTAACAATGAGAGGCAGAACAATGACTTCCACATCACTAGCAAACAGAACTCACAAAAAAAAGTCAAATAACACAAACCTAATATCCCGTGTGCAAGGTTTTCTTCATTGGTCAGAAGTTAGATAGACTCAAGGGTCTAGTCCCACCACTGTGCTGCTTGATCAGAGCTGTATTGGTTGGTAGGGTATGTGACTGTATTAGTCTGAGTAAATGTTTGCTGTCTGGGGTGTCCACACCCTTTAAATGCCTCTTTGTCTCCTCTGAGAGTTGTGTATGTACGCACAGATGTGTGATATCTTATTAAAAGACCATGATATTTATTTGCTTGGAGACTAGATGGCCTTTGTCATTTGGATCTACAAACATTTTTGCAGAAGAATTATGAGGTTCACATGAACCCCGCAACCCTTAGGAACGCCTATAGATTGTGATTTTAGAGAGAAAACTGAGGTTTTAGACAGTCCATTGTAAAATTCAAACTGAGTAATGTATCACAAGTTGTCGTTGCGATGGAGGCTTGGGTTGAATAACTATTTCTTCTAATGTTTCATCGTCAGACTTGCGGTTGGATTGATATACTAAAACCCACGCCATTGTTACAGTGTGGCTTCCGGAGCTCAGTTATGGTAATGGACGTTTTGATTCCGCACACGCTGTAAGTGTTAGACCAATCAAAAAGGAGGCCATCTGACCAATCAGAGCAGAGTAGGCTCATGGAAAGGAGGAATTTAGAGAGACTGAAGAATCCGATGAGGCGTTTGAGAATCACTGAAAAATGAGGTGATGTGTAATGTTTATTATGAGAAAATTAAAGCATTTTTATAAAACAGAATTAAGAACCTTTAAAATAGCATATAGGGGCACTTTAAGATATGAGCATGAATTAGAATTGACAACTTTAACAGGTTCATCAGAGAGATTTGTGATGTCCTACATCTGGTGCCGGTACCTTGGGACTCTTGTATTTGCACATTTGCTCGTGAAGACAAAGTGATCAAAGCCCAGCTGTACTTGAGAATCTCCCTCAAGGTATTAATGTCAGTGTTCAGAGAAAATACCTTGAGTTGTTGTGAGCTATGTTCCAGTTTGTTTTCTATATGAATGTAAAATACATATAGGATATGGTGAAGGCAAGTCCTGGTTGCAGTATGTTTAGATGATGAATGTCTGTTACATTTACAACAGTACAATAAACAGTAGACAGCAACAATAAAGATAACAGCAACATATACATTAGCTGCAAGTAGCAATTACAGAGAATTTGGATATTTGACTTTTCAAATGACTCGTTCAGTTTGGACTGGTGAATTTGATGAATTACAGTACATCAGGATCTGTTGTTATTTTGTGTCTGTATATGTACAGTATATTATTTTTCTGGTTGTGCTGTTTGAAAACAATTTGACGGTTGTAAAAATGCAAATTTGAGTCTTGTCTGAAAAAAATGTATTCAAGTTTTCTGAAGATTGGACTAGAAGTAATATAAACAAAAACAATTAAATGTATAATATGTCACATTTTAAATTCAAATATCCAAAAACCACTTGCACAGTGTTATATATTATATTAAGCCATTATCCTAAATGTTTCCAAGAATGTGTAAATTCAGAGAAAATCACAATTTTAAATATTTTAATATTTTAATATTTTAAATGCCCCATCCCTCTCTTGTCACTTACTGTCAGTGACGTAATATCTGCGTTATCCCTGGTTCCTTGTGCTGCACAGTAACCATGGCAACAGACAAGGACAGCAGCATAACGTGTAGCAGCACGCTGCTGTCGTTTCGTTCAAACATTTTGGACCAGGACAAACAAACTTTGGGACATAAGGAGACATAAAACAAACAATATCGGCGTGGTGGAGAGAGCTTTGCGACAAACTTTGACTTGACAGAGATGCTGCTCTTGCACGTTATTAGACAAGGTAAGCAAATGTAGGCTACACAAAACTAGTCAATGTTATATAGCTCAACACGATGAACACGATTGTTGATCTAGCTTACTGTGATGTCTGGATACAGCCAACAAACTAATACTAAACGCACTCAAATGCAGTTTAGATAGTGAAATGTTAGACCAAGTGAAACAGCGCTGCGTTACCTCAGTTTTAATTTGTCAAATAAACTGACCTGTATGAGTAGTTTTTCAGCACTTACGAGTAGTTCAGTAGAATGAAATGAACTCCTTTCTTTATATCGGCCGGGACTCGCGTGTGCCACTGATATCTGTCTCTCATTAGCAATCATGTCCGCGATTCTTGGCCACACCCAGCTTCATACAGCTGTCATGATAAAAACATGCAGTCATTCATCCATAAACATTATTTCCCAATGAATATTATTAGATCCACCGGGATGACGACAAGTTCCATGATTCCATATTCGCTGTGTCATCAGTCTATGACTTTGTTATCGTTTTGAATTGTTTAGCGACCCCTAGCGGACAAAAAACTACATAGTGCACCTTTATATGTATTTTAAGATCAGAAAAAATCAGAAGAATAGTTTTCTTTCTAGATCACAGGGTTCAATGGTTACAAGTAAAAGAGAAGTCCACAATTTTAACTAATGGTGGTGCTCGAGGATTTGAGTGGCAGAACTCAAATTTGGTTAGAGAACTATTCAGGTCTACCCCACTTTCCTCCAGTTGGAAGTTGCTTATATTTTATTGTTATAGCTATGCTTGTGTTAATGTTCACTTCTAGATGGCTTATTAAAGCTAAAATTATAAAGCTAAAAGCAGTGATTGTTGATTCTTTTCAGTATTGTTGTTAATATTCATTTAATATTATTGTAAATTTCATTGTAATCTAAAGTTCCCTTGTGAAAGAAATGAGCAAATTTCATGTGCTTCCTTTCATTTTATCCCAATATTGCTTAATAAAGCAGAACGAATTTCATTTCGGACTTTAACTAGCTTCAGAAAAACATGTAATGTAATGATTAAGTTTTCTGAAATATACCAGCCTATTGCTGGCTAATTTCACGGGGCTAGAGACATTTTCAGTGCACAACTGGGATAATCTAGCCGACTCACTATCTAAAATCTTAGCATAGTCTAGTAATGCCCCAGGCAGGATCCCCAGAGGCACACAATTTAAAATCTGACATCTTTGCTCAGAGTGGCTTAGCTGACTTTGAGCCAATCACATGTGCCATGAAGCATATGACTTGCAATAATAGGTTCCCTGGGAAAAGGGAAATCACAAAACGAGCAAAGCTCCTCTATACTAAGATACATTGTATAATATTTAGATTTTTTCCCCACTCTGTCTTACGTAACCACTTTCTTGAGAGATGGGTCAAAGATCTGTTTTCAAGATGGAGTGTCCTCATTCTCCCACAAGAAAATATGTGCAATGTGTATGTGTTTTACAAAATTTAGCTACTCACATACCCATAGCATGCAGTCAGATGTTTATGTAATATAAGCATAAACGGATGCATCATGGAAAAAAAAAAAAAAAAACATTGAGGGCCGAGCAGAGTTTTGTAATGTGACAATCACTCTGGGTGAAGTTTGGTGGGAATATAAAGCTGTGTGTGTTCTTAGTCTGACATTTCATTAAGGGTTTGAGAAATGAAAAAAAATAACAATTAAGTCATGTTTTGGCAGAAATAAGATCCAGTCCCTGAGTGACGCAGCACTGAGTGAAGGCTGGGCCAGGGTCATCAAGAAATCCCCACCACTGCAGGGATAATCGGCGTTCCATCTGTAGCACCAGTACAAACCGTGCCTAACACCACAGCGGCCCAGAATTCCCCTTGAGACATTAACTTTCAACAATATTTTTTTTTTTGTCCACTAAACTTTTTCTTATTAATCAACTAGCTTCTTCTCAATTATATTGTGTGCATCTGTATTCAACTGACATCTTTTGAGACCCTGCCCCTGTTATACATCCATTGGGACAGAATTACACTACCATTCAAAAGTTTGGGGTCGGTAACGTTTTTTATGTTTTTGAAAGAAGTTCTTTTGCTCACCAAAGCTGCATGTATTTGAAAAAAAAAACAAGCTCTAAAACTGAAACATTGTAAATGATTAATGCAATTCTTTTTTTAGTATTCTTTATCAATAGAAAGAGTTGCATGTGTTGCCAAAATTAACTGTGATTAAGTAAAAAATGGGTGTCATTGTCTTTCATTATCAAAATTATAACTTGTGGATATTAAAGGGTAATTTCATGTCTTTCTAAATGTAATTTAAAATCAGCAATTTCCCTTGTCAAAATTCAGATGGTGTGAAAAACCAACACAGACAGCTTTACTGTCAGCTTACAAAATCCAGCCAGCTAAAGATAATCGTGTTTTCTGGGCGTGATTCAGAAGACTGATTAGTATAATTACCATATTTCATGTTTATTGGAGATTCAGACATTCTGAGACTAATTGCTACATTGACTAATGCTATGTTATTGACAGACACAAATGAAGGAATTGCAAAGACTGCAAATGATGTAAAATGCTGGTGCAAGATCAAAGTTTTAATCACAACATGCAGAGCACAGTATCATGGACTCATGACACTCTCTCTTTATTCTTGATCCATATGAATCCATTTAAAAGTTGCATTAAGATAATAAAGAATAGATCAAATCGATTTATTCATCTTGATCCAAATCCATATGAAAGTTGCATTAAGATAATAAAGAACAGATCAAATCGATTTATTCATTTTAATAATAATTCTGTCATCTTTTGATATTTGGAGTAATTGTATAGAATCTACACGGACGTGTGTGGGTGTGGGTGTGCTTGTTTTCATGATTTATGAGGACACAAATTTGTATATTGACATGGGTATTACATTGGTATTACAATGTAAACATGTTTTACGAGGACATTTCATGAGTCCTCACATTTAAAATAGCTTTGTAAAAAATGTTTTATTCAAAATGTAAAAATGCAGAATGTTTTCTGTGATGGGTAGGTTTATGAAACTTGTATTGTGAGCACTTCCTGTGTTATTTGCCAATTCATGAAGAATCGCTTGTTTGTTTTCCTCACTTGTAAGTCGCTTTGGATAAAAGCGTCTGCTAAATGACTAAATGTAAAAATGTAAATGTTTAGGGGTGGGGGTAGTATAGGGGGATAGGATGTAGTTTGTACAGTACAGTATAAACTGCAGTACAGTATAAAAACCATTACGCCTATGGAAAGTCCTCCCTAAGATGACAAAACAAACCTGTGTGTGTGTGAGATGACATCAGGGATAAGTAAATTATCACATAATAATCTTTTCTTATTGAACTCTAAGATAAACCTTGTCTTTTTAAAACTCTTTGTTCATGTTCTTACTTACGATGCAAGTTTGCAAAATTGTTTTGTTTCTTTACTTTGTCTGAAGAGTATTGGAATGCACATGACTGTATTTTTTTTAGTTTTCCTCAGGGTAAGCTCAGAGGAATGGCCCTGGATCAGTTTTGCCATCTTAAAATTTTCAGCTCAATACTGTGGAACCCTGCTCAAGGCCAGCTTTCAGTCTCCTTCAGGGAAAATGAAGGACTTGTTGTGTAGCAGTCTACATTACACAAAATACTTGTTTAAAAACAACCCAATTTGTGCTGTTTTGGGAATTCATGCTGGGCTGTGTTTAAACTCATCTATTGTTTAAAAATTATTATACTACTGGGTTACATATTTTTTTTTTTTTAAATTAACTCAAAATGTGTAATATATTAAAAGCACTTTAACACACACAAAATGGCAACAACACAGGCAACAGTAATAATAATCATCTCTAATTAATTGATAAGCAAAAACACCTAGAAATGGATGGAAATATAGATTTCAACACAAGATTACAAACGATGTGTACATGTGTATGTGATTGAGAAAAAGTGCAGAAAAGAAATGGCAAATTAACAGATGTACAGCTAAATAAAATGGTTTTTTTTTTCCACTAATGAAAATAGTCCACTATGGCCTGAGGCTTTGAGTGCTGCCAAGAGAAACGGACCGAAACCCCTCAATAACAGGAATAAGTCAATAAATGTGTGTATTATAATGAACTGCATGCATTTATCAGAAGAACAGTTTTGGTCGTGTTTCGGCTTTGTGTGACTGCGATGAAAATGGTTCATTCTCACAACTAAAAAAGTAAGAGGGATTACCTTACTGCTCACAAAACATTCATAAGTTTAAGAGATATAATCAGTTAGATGGAAAGGATCTCAAGCTGACTAGCTGAAGACGTTACTGTGCAACTTTGCTCTATTTACAGATATGACGAGATGCACAGGCGAGTGATACAGTGGGGAGAACAAGTATTTGATACACTGCAGTGTATTTGATTTTGCAGGTTTGCCCACTTACAAAGCATGTAGAAGTCTGTAATCTTTATCACAGGTATTCTTCAACTGTGAGTGACGGAATCTAAAACAACAATACAGAAAATTACATTGTATGATTTTTAAGTAATTTGCATTTTATTGACATAAGTATTTGATACATCAGAAAAGCAGAACTTAATATTTGGTACAGAAGCCTTTTGCAATTACAGAGATCTTATATTTCCTGTAGTTCCTGACCAGGTTTGCACACACTGCAGCAGGGATTTTGGCCCACTCCTCCATACAGACCTTCCCCAAATCCTTCAGGTTTTGGGGCTGTTGCTGGGCAATACGGACTTTCAGCTCCCTCCAAAGATTTTCTACTGACTAAGCCACTCCAGGACCTTGAGATGCTTCTCACGGAATCACTCCTTAGTTGCCCTGGCTGTGTGTTTTGTGGTCGTTGTCTTTCTGGAAGACCCAGCCATGACCCATCTTCAATGCTCTTACTGAGGGAAGGAGGTTGTTGGCCAAGATCTTACGATACATGGCCCCATCCATCCTCCCCTCAATACGGTGTAGTCGTCCTGTCCCCTTTTCACAAAAGCATCCCCAAAGAATGATGTTTCCACCTCCATGCTTCACATGTGTTCTTGGGGTTGTACTCATCCTTCTTCTCCCCCCAAACATGGCGAGTGGAGTTTAGACCAAAAAGCTCTATTTTTGTCTCATCAGACCACATGACCTTCTCCCATTCCTCCTCTGGATCATCCAGATGGTCATTGGAAAACTTCAGACGGGCCTGGACATGCACTGGTTTGAGCAGGGGGACCTTGTGTCCGCTGCAGGATTGTAATCTATGACGGCGTAGTTTGTTACTAATGGTTTTCTTTGAGACTGTGGACCCAGCTCTCTTCAGGTCATTGACCAGGTCCTGCCATGTAGTTTTAGCTGATCCCTCACCTTCCTCATTGATGCCCCACGAGGTGAGATCTTGCATGGTGCCCAAGACCGAGGGAGATTGACCGTCATCTTGAACTTCTTCCCTTTTCTAATAATTGCACCAACAGTTGTTGCCTTCTCATTAAGCTGCTTGCCTATTGTCCTGTAGCCCATCCCAGCCTTGTGTAGGTCTACAATTTTATCCCTGATGTCCTTACACAGCTAAAAATTATAGACAGATAAAAATGATAGACTTCTACATTCTTTGTAAGTGGGCAAACATGCAAAATTGGCAGTGTATCAAATACTTGTTCTCCCCATATGCAATTTCCTGTGTAAATGTCTAAGGAAAGGGGAGAAAGGAGAAAGCAGAATGGGACGCTGCATTGTCAATTGATGCCATGGGAACATTCCATTTGAACCAGTGTCTGAAGCATGTATGATTGGTTTATACCAATCTTGATTGGCTACTGCAGGCAAGTGACATAAAATGGCACCTAGAGAAGAAGTCATCAGTTTTGTTAACAAAGGTGCTATGAAGTAAGAAAATGATAATTCTTTCACATGGTTAAATGTCTCTTTTCCATAGCTTCATTCTCTGCTTCTGTTCTGGTTTCATTCACTTTCACTTTCCCTCTCACATGTATGCGTGATTTGTGTGTATGCGTTTGTTTAGATTAGATATGTGTTCGTGATTTAGTTAAATAAAGCTTTTGTGTACATTCTTGCAAGTTGATTCTTGTCCACTTATATATCAACAACGGAATCTCATAGGCAGGTGATGTCATGACCAGGAAACTATACAGCATAACCAAACCAAACAATGCTAACTTCAGTGTCTTCGGCAAGTCCTCTTTTTATTTTGAAGTTGGGAAAACTGATCCAGGACCATCCTACCGAGGTTACCCACCAAGCCTGTTATAACTACATCTGTGCTGGTGGGTAAAGCATGTTTGGCTGCAGGTCAGGCCGCTGCATGCTTGCACACCATGTCAGTTCTTCAAGCATATCAGGCTGACCTGCTGAGAGACCTAGATAAGGACGAAGAAGTTAGCCAGGACATAATTCGAGAACTGCTTCAGGCTACAGATTTATTTCTTCGTGTGACCAAGGAGACAGCCAACTCAATTGGTTAATTGGCTGTTCTATGGCAGCCCTGGTTGCCACGGAGATAACATATAGCTAAACCTGTCTGCCAGGGGTGTGGGGCCTCTGAGGACAGTCCTCTCCATAGGGAAATGGATAACACCTTACTATATGGTGCCCATCTACCCTCGGTGCCCTTGTGTGCTTCGGGACACAGTGGTCTCTGGCAAGCTCTTGTCTCAACGTCCACCCAGAAACATAGTGACAGTAGGATGCTCACTCCCTCCGTGGAGGGTCTCAGAGGGGTCAGTTCGGTTGTTCCGTGCCAGTTTGCTGATTCAGGGTGTAGAGTTGGCCGCTTGAGCTAAACCAGAGGCCAGTCTCCGAGAGGCTGTTTCCCTTACTAGATTTTTTTTTTTTTTGGCAGCATGGAACCTTCTGCCAAATACAGATGAGATGATTTTTTGTCGCCATGGGTACTGTTGCCAGTTTGCGGTGGCATATTATTATTATTATTATTATTTGTTTATTTATTTATATATTAATTTATTTAGCTGTATACAAATGCAAGCTAAATTCATTCTGTTGGATAATATTTGCTGCTTGGTGTAAAATTGAAATTCATGGTATTTTATAGCCTTTAAATGTAAGCAAAAATAAAAAAATAAAAAATGGTGTAACAAATAAATATTTCAGTACTGCAGGACATACATTTCAGAAACCAGTGTTTGTTTGGGTTTTGAATCTGTGTCTTTAGTGATATTGCTGTCCAACAATCTACCACTCGACTACGAATTGACTATTCATAGAATGCCCAGAACAGAAGTTCTCTTTTCTAGCACCAGCAGTGCGTCCGTGCACACGGAAAGCGCAGAGGAGCACTATTCATTCTACTCACTTCGCAATAGTAAAAATTATAATTTGTAAAGGAAATTTCTGGCACTGACTATGAGATACGGTGGTTTTTGTGGCATATTTTTTATGCTTATTAAAGTGCAAGACAGCCGTTTCCATTTCTTGATCAGGGATTGTGCTGCATTTTGTGGACAACCGCAATTTTTTGCTAACACAGTTGATGTTTAATGGGAAATTTTCACTGTAATAACTACGATATCATTTTGAATTCATTCTGAATTATGGAATATTTGAGCGTGTTTATATTATAAATTTATTTACTGATGCTGCGTCATAATTTCATATCCCAGACACAGGGAATACAAACACTGATCTCGCTATTCAAACCTACAATAATTAATAAGTTTATCCCAGGACTTTATGTAGGCCAGTGTTGAAAATATTTAAGCCAATTTACAGAGCCTTGTGCTGACATGCAGGGATAAAAAATAAACTCATTGTTTTATTAATCGCTATTTCATCCCTGTAAACTAATTAATTCATCACAATCATGCAGAAGTGTTCCCATGGCGTCTTGTTCGGGAAACATGGCTACAGTCGTAACCCGAGACATTTTCTGAGAGTTGATAGATGATAAATACTGAGTCTTTGCAGGACAAACATATTAATTGATTGTAATTTTAAATCAGCTACATCAAGTTCGATTAACTGATCAAAATATTTATAATGAATTAAAACAAGTTATAATTAATTCATATTTCTCTTTTGAGCTAATCTGCTACGGCTATGCTCCCTCAACTGCCACTCTACCTAAATAAAACAACTGCAAAGAGCTTTAAGGAAATATGGTAAGAGAGTACTGAGAATGATATAATTGTCACAGTCTGTTTTCGTCATGTCTAGTGTAGTCGTCACCATGTCCTATTAGTTATTGTCATCACCTGTTGTCAATTAGTAATCACCTTCAGTGTATTTAAGTTCCTGTCTGTCCGCTTATCATTGTCGGTTGTTGTTTATGCGTAGCGCACTCTGCTTCATGTGTCCTCTTGGAATTAAACCTGCCTGTTATTCTTACCTTCGTCTCCTGTCTTCATCCCGGCGTTACAATAATATAATCATTCGGTCAAAATATTAAATCAGTAAATGGTGTCTATGGGAGATTATTAGTGAATAGTCAATTAAATATGTATGAAAATGATCTATGTATGTACACATGTACAGCATACGTTTGGAATGACTTGAGGGTAAATCATTTTCATATAATTTCAACAGAATTTTTATTCTTGTGTAAACTATTTACACTTGAAGAGGTGAAAGAACTATGATAATATATGATATGATAAATAATGACATGATAAAATAAAAGCTAACAGCAATTATTGAAAAGAGTAGCAATTTTCTAACAAGCATTAGTAGCCATATCCCTTTTAATAGCAGGCTTACACAGGTTTGACCAGAAGCCCATACTAAACTGCTAATTTATCCTTAATTTGCACATCATTAGCATATAGGCTCATTGGATTCAAATGCCTGGCAGAAACAACAAAAAGACAAAAACAACCCCTGACCTTCTCTGCCCTTTTGATACCCAAACAGCATGTTCTGTTATTTTATCATTAATCACCTCTTCACATTCTCATTTGCACAAGAAAAGGGTTCAAAGGAAACAGATTGGGTTAGAGATTGGACATGCAGACGGGGGCGATTACATCGGCTGAATTACTAATGAAATTGAACTGCTCAAGCATCCAAGCCTGCAGGCCACAATACAGTTTTTCTTAGTCTATTTGGTACATTTCTCCAAACTCAGGTAACTGCTCTCAAAACATTTAACACAGTGATCTGTACACTTTGTAATTGTCCTAATCAGATGGTAAATTCTCCTTCAGTTCATACAAATTGCAAACCAAAAGCATAATTTTCTAAAAACACTGTGCACAAAATTCCCTAATGTCATCACAGCAGTTCATACAGCCAACCAAATCTTTAATATTTCAGGAAAATGATGCTAATATTGAATTGTAATAAATGCATTACTAGAATAAAATGCTGTGTTTCAATGCTGTGTGCAGTGAATACTTAACTGTTTCGCCAACATAAGAGTGTGTTTAGTTTGCTGTGTTAACCGTTTTGAGAGCTGTTACCTGAGTTTGGAGAAATCTACTAAATCGATTGAGAAAAACTGTAATAATAAAAATATCATTACAGTGAAAGAAGGGCATTTGTGGAGCTACTTTTAATACTGCCCTAAAATACTTTGACAGTGATTCCTGCTCCACCACTGAATCTGCAGCAAAATGTCAAGAGAAATGATGCTGTCATTTCTCAAGTTGTGAATCTTAGGTCTGAATTGAATGTGATGACAAATACAGGGTACTGTGAGATAATACAATGAAAAAAAGAGACAGTTGAGGCATGCAACAACAAACATAAAATGAAATCACTGCAGTCTGACTCGAGAAACACGTCAAAGAAATGAGCTGATGCTGAACAGTCAAAGCAGTTAATGAATTAACATCCTATTCACTCATTGAGCCATGTCACCACCTTAATTAATATCTGACTGAATGGTACTTAAAAATGTGGCTATTAATTAATCTAATTGAGCAAGAAGAGGTGAGGATGTTGGAAGAGGAGAAGAGGGAGGAGTAGAGGTAGAAGAGATGGTAAAGTGGAGTGCTATGGTATTAAAGAGCAAGAGAAGAAAACATAAGAAGACATGGACATAGGGAAAGGAAACGAAATGTGTAAGAGGGAACAGAAGGAAGAAGGATAGGGTACAGAGGGGTTTCAAATGAAATCAGAGCCAACCTAATTGACCATATCATGAATAATGGTCTTTCCTTGAGAGAAGCTGGACAGATATATAAGCATCGTACCACAGTCAATGAGTGAGGACAATGAGTGCTGCAACCCACTGGTGTATGCTGTCGTACAACAGAGAAAGGCTTCTACATTTTTTAAACACCCTCATTGCAATCCACCCTTTCTTTCTTGTGTAGTTGTGTGGGACAATGTCCAATTTCACCATTCAGGACTGGAGCAAGAGTGGTTTGAGCGCCACCCACATTTCTGGATGGTGTTCCTTCCAGCATATTCCCCTCTTGGAGATGGAAAGTATATGATCAAAACACATCGTTATGCAACTAAACTTGAAAACTGAGAACATGAGAAATATGTACTTTCATTCATTTATTTGCGTATCAACAGCTGAACTTATGAAAACAACAGAGAACGCACTTGTAGTTTTGATGTTAGTATTTATTACTAGAATTAAATGCAATGCTTCATTATGCAAGGAATACTGAACACGTTTGCCAACATAAGATTGTTTAGTTTGCTGTGTTAATTGTTTTGAGAGCAAGTAGATTAATTTGGAGAAATGTGTCAAATCAATTGAGAAGAACTGTAACTGTTGCCTATCGTGAATATAGGAATAAAGGCGTTGAGCACCCACAGAAAAATATGAGATATTCTCCATTCATTTTAGCCAATAAAAAAATGACTGCAGCTTTCAGATGCAACGTTCTTTTAATTTTTATAGTTCAATGGAGCCAGATACTATGGCATTTTTTAATAACGCATGTGGGCATTAATGTAATACACAAACAAAATACAATCTCTGTAATGCGCTGCACAAATCTCTCCACAAAACTAGCACGCTCTCAATAGTGTCCTCATGGCTTTAATCTGGCTAAGACATTATAGAATATCAAAAATTAACTGCAGGCGGTAAATTCTTCTCCTGTTTGGCGCACAAACTTTGGAACAATCCTCCTAGCAGATACACTCTGTCAGTTTAAATATAGAATGAAAATCCATCTCTTTATTCTGGCATACACATAAAACATTATCAATTTTTGTTTTCACATGCATTAAAGGATTGTTAGGCTGCATAAATTAGGTCAGCCGGAACTGGGAATACTTCCAATAACACCCTATGTTCTCTTTACAGCAGACGAAGAATGGCAAGCAAGCCTGGGCCGTGCCCTGGATTCTGCTGCCAAAATTTGTTGCTCTCTTTCCCCGTCCTCTCGGCTCTATACTATGGCTCTCTCCATTGCGGCGTCATAGAGCGCAATGCCTGCCTGCTCTGAGGCTTGCTTCCCCTTAACTTCACAATTCCAGCTCCAACAGTAGCCAAACTCAACCTTCTTTGCCATTTCCCTCAGCTGCATTCAGCCCTCCCCTTTTTTTGTGGCTTCCTTCTCCAACAACAGGCTCAAGCGTGAGCATGCCTCCACAAGTGGTTCAGGCCCAGCCATCTCCATCTACCATTCTCTCTCAACCCTCTCCCATATGCATGGTCATCAGCTCCAGTAGCAGACACTAGCGCGAGGATGCCTCCACTAGCGTAACAAGCACATACGCCATATTTCCTCCCCAGTTTCCTTCCTTCATTTCTCTCCAGGCTACTTCTATGGGCCCAGGTGCTGACGCAAGCGCGAGGCTGCCTCTGCAATCAGCTTCAGCCCCAAATTTTCTTTTTCTTTGTTTACAGCAACACTGATGAATGTACCTCACAATATCGTCGCCTTGGAACCGCCCCCAGTGACCAGTAACATCAAGGCTCAAAACTTCTCAGAAATTGAGGCTGCTGGCTCCAGAGGCAGATTCAACCACAACCCCAGCTCCTCACCATTCAGAGCTGATATTCCTATAAATTACCCACTAAAACCTTTTCTCGACGCATCGCTTGACTCCATCCTTCAAGCCGTTTCGCCTAGAACAATCAAATCATACCTGACAGCTTGGCAAAGTTTTTTCAGATCCCGTACAATTTGCTGTTTTACAATTTTTCCCTGCTTTTATTACAATTATGCAAGTAATTAATTTGTTACCTAAACAGCATCAAGAACCTCCAAGCCAGTTCCATTAGAGGCTACTTAAGGGCGATCCAATTTTTTCACAAATTAATTCATGGCTCAGTTTCCCCCGAAATAAACAACACTCTAGCCTCCCTCCTTTTAAAAGGAATACATAAATCAACCTACCCGCACAGACGCCAGAAAACTTCGGACATTCTGACAAAATGTATCTCCAGCCTTCAATTGGGCTATCGCTCTAGAAAAACCACTCAGAGCGATATTCATCTTAGCCTTCTTTGTTTTTCTCAGGTGCTCCGAATTCACCATCACCTCCAATTTTGACCCCAAAAAATCCATCCTTCGATTTCAGATCAGTTTTAAATGGCAAAACAATTTCCTATTTCATTAAACAAAGCAAGACAGATAAAACCAAAAAAGGCCATTTCATATATATTTTTACTCTCCCGTCACCCATTCAGCCGTCCCATTGTCTGTTAGCTTACCTTCACTTCAGAAACTCATAAACTAAATCCACGTCCGACCCACTTTTCATGGATGGCTCTAACCATCCTGTCACACGCTTTTGGTTCCAAAGACACCTCATATTAATTCTCATTCAGTCTGGCATTCCGCCTGACGATTTCTCTAGCCACTCATTTCGTATAGGGACAGCAACCACAGCAGTCCTGGTTACTATCCTAAGCAAAGACACTCCGAGTGACACTCCGAGCTCAGAGCCCTCCCCCAGACAGCATGCCAAATATGAATACTCTTTATTCTACTCTTTATTCTACTCTTTACTCTAAATACACACACACGTACACACATGTGCAAACTGGATATTCTATTCCCTTGAATGAACCCTACCACTAAACCCACTCTTCACAGAAAACTTTCTGCATTTTTACATTTTCAAAAAACAAAACAAACAAACAAAAAACTCATTCTGTATGATTTATCAGCTTGTATTTTCATGGGGACCTCAATTTAGGTGTGCATTCAGGATAGAAAAACATGTACAGGGACACACACGCACCCATCTCTGACAAGATTGCAGGTTATGTTGGTTCCTGCACTCAGGCTTGGGATGTGCACTTTCCTTTAGTTTTGATCCTGTTTGTTTACCACTGTCAGCAGAAGTTCAAATAGGGCATAACGTCCTTCTAGCACTTCCTCCTCCTCTTCCCCTCTTTTTAGTCTTGGTCTTTGTTTGTCCTCTTTGTGTCTTTCACACACAAGCACATTCCCCCCTCAGATCACACATCAACAGGAAACGCCTCACAGACTCCTCATTTTTGAAAGGCCAGTGCACACGCTGGTTTATCTTCACTGCACAACTGAGTATCAGTCACTCATTTTACTGGTACTGTGGTAGCAGCACTATAATTCCTTAATAAAGACAAATGCAGTCTTTTATATGGACAATTGGCATGACAACTAATATATGCAATTCTACATCATCATGGTCATTAGCATGAGGAACGTGCCAGTAAGACTTGACAAGACTCTGATTTCTTTAATATAATTTAATTAAGGTGCGCCACATAGCTGATATGCAGCCACGTAATTCTTAGAGGAGATTGGATCTATGGTTAATTATGATTTAACAGCATATCTCTGTGTAGTTTAGTGACTAAAAGCTGGGTCATGGTAATTGGCATAGAGCCAAGGCTCCGATGTGCTGTTAGGTGCATAATACAGTGTACATTTGACCTGTCTCTTCATATACAAGTGCAAGCCAATTTATTTCAGGTTTCAATAAATTTAGTCTACCTTTATGATCTTTGAAATAAAGGACAGCAATCCTGATACCGTCATATATTTATGGTATCATCATATCTTTGTGAATACACATGTTGTATGGTTTGTTGTACCAGTATTGATTGACAAGTTTGTGCCCACAGAAAGTAATACCTCACAAAATGTCAGAAACTGGGGCAGCTCAGATCATGACAGCTAACCTGCTCTCGTGACTGTCACACTGTTCCTGATGCACTTTGATCTCAATAAATCCGTAATAGAAGTCTGCCGGTAAATCACTGGCATAGTATCAATAAACCACATACCCACATCCAACTCTATCAATTTGTGTTGCTAATTTTTAGGGCTTTAAGGGTTAGTTCACCCCAAAATGAAAATTATCTCGTAATTTACTCACCCTTAAGCCATCCTAGTGTATATGACTTTCTTCTTTCAGTCAAACACATTTTTTTTTGAATATTAAAAACATATTCGGGCTCTTCCAAGCTTTATAATGGGAGTAAATTATAAGCAATATTTTAAATCCCCAAAAAGCACATCTATCTGTCATAATAGTAATCCATAAGGTTCCATGGAGTTAGGAAAAACATTTGGAAAACATGTCTTATTATTATTATTGTTAAAAGCATTTGTGCTGCTTACCATTTTAAAGGTTTCTTTAATGAATAGAAAGTTCACAAGTTTTTATGTAAAATATTTTTTTTGTAAAATAAATGTTTTTACTGTAACTTTTGATCCCTTTAATACATAGTGCATTTAATGGATAAGCTAGTGACAACATATCTCAAAATAACTGAGCTTTACAAGACAGATGTACCTTGTTTTAAACTTGAGAGATCTAAAAACTATTATTCACAGCTGTTACAAAAATCCTAGATTCCCCTACTAAATAATCACACCATCCTGTTGACATGCATTCCTGATTTGTGTCTCTGGCTCTGGAATGGGGATTGGAGGGCCAGGCGTACAATGATTCATTATAGTTCCCTACCGAGTGTCATGCTGGTCTCATCTCCTCCTACCTCTACAAACCTTTTCAGTGCCAGAGTTGGAAATGTTTGCTACTTTGTCACGCCAGAGGGAGTCCACTCTTCCACACTACTATCCTCTCCAGGCTCTCTCTCTCCTGTTCATCCCATGCCAGCCACAGAGAAGCATGAGTCAGTACAAAAGCCTCAACCAAAAACCTATGATGATGGCCTTTTGCACCTCTCCGCTCAGCGGCTGGGGGCTGTCCTGAACTTCCCCCATGGATTCACTGTCCTCACTTCATCCCAACTACAGCCTCCAGACAGAAAAGAGCGAGCGAGAGAGAGACGTCCACTACTGTGCGTTGAATACTCCCAACTGTGCCCTCTCCATTAATCCTGCCAGCAAGTGTTCCATTTCCAGTGGCCAGTGGCAACACACCTTGGAGAGACTTTTATTTTAAATCAAATATCCAAACCCAAAAGGTGATCAAAGAATCCAAAGTGAAAATGCAAACAGAAAAAAAAGTGCCATGTCCTTATCGTGCTGTTTTATGTTTGGGACATACAGAGGAATCACTGGTAAGGATGACATTATTTTCACAGATAATTAATCTAAATAATCTTCAAATCCTTCTTTACACATTTACAAATTTCGAAGGCCTCTAAAGTATAAATGTGTTGTACAAACTACTAAATGCCTTGTGTTGTCTGAATAGTTTTTAACAAGTAAAAGGTCTTTAAACATAATTCTGAAACTGTCCACCCTTAAGTTGTTGAACATGTATTTTTGAAATCTTGAATGCTGTGAATATGATTTTTTACTGTAAGTTGTCTCATTGATTTACATTTCAAGCATTTCATGATACGTTCTCCCATATAAATATAAGCAACTGCAGTAACTGAATATTTATACTCCTTTTGAGAGTCAAACAGTGTTAAATTACTCAAAAAACAAAACAAAAAACTCATATGCAAACTTTTTTTTAGGTTTAAAATATTTTGTCTTCAATGTATTTCAATGAATTGTCCAAAACAATGTTCCATTAGAAATTTTTTTTATTTTTCCTGACTTTTCAGGCTTTACAGGGTTAAAAAAGTGCATAAATTGTAATTTATAGAGGCAGAAACTATATGTAAAGACACATGTGCTAAATGAAAACCATGCATACAAACTTTTTGGACTGAAAGATTAACCACTGCAGGAATTTACATGTGCAAGTACAAATTAGTAAGCATGTGATTTTGGGCTTATTTCATTTGTCCATTTATCACGTAAACATCCACTGTAATGGAGTTTTTATTTAAATTCATGTTTAGGATAATAGCCAGTTGTCAAGTTTGCTTTTAGAGTGAGGAGAGCGAATCATAACTCTTTGGGAACTGAAAATCAATTTGCAGACAGATGAAAGCACCCTAACAGACTCTCATATTGAAGGTTTAGTAGCCTACTTTATTTTCCAATCCATCCTTCAGTTTCAGTCTGTTATCAAGGACAAAAAATAAAATCAAAATGATTTTTTTAAATTAATTTCTCGTAATTGTGATTTTGCATCTCACAATGCAATATTATATCTCAAAATGTGACTTTATATCTTTTAATTACCTAGTAAGTTTGATTTTACACTGAGACAGAACTGGTGGAAGGAAGCAAGGAATTGCTGTTTATCTATTAAACAAAAAACAAATTCATTATATACTTAATATGAAAATTATGAGGAGGTTTATGAGAATTCATGTTAAGGACAGAAAAAATAGAATGGATTCAGGATCTTTAATTTTTCTTGATTATATGGATGTTTTATATATTGCATGTAATGATTGCATATTCACACAACACTGGTAGTGGACATTCTCTATGTCAGCATTAATATTATCATCTGTATGCGTCTGCCTTTTTCTTCTGTCACAAATGACCATCCATGCCAAAAATCAACTTTTAAACCCTTTTAAACAAAGTAGTCTAAGACAATATTTACATAGTAATTTATCTTTGTTAACATCATGAAACATGGAAAAAAAAAGACATCAAACATGACGGCAAGTTCTCTTTTTTCAAAATGTTTTTTCCCCCCACAAGGCAGTTTGAGATCACTGCATCATTAATAAGAGCATTCCTAAAAAATAAATCAAGAAAATGGATACTTTCTCACAGAAAGTTGTATAAAACGTATACAGTTTTATAATATATACTGTATATGAGGAGAAATGAGAAATTGTGGGGGAAGAAGACCAACCAAAATGTCAGTAAGACAGTCAACCATGAAACATCAGTTGCTATGGTTACATTAATAAAAAAAAAAAATCCAAAGCACCTATGAAACAACCAGATAATGTTAAGCAAGCACATTATTTACACATTGATAGAGAATCTTTATTTAAATTTATTTAAATAAATGGACTCAATCAAAATAGCTCTTTTCGAGGACTTGATTTTAAAATGTTGATTTTTTTAATGTTCTTTTTAATCTCTGAATTTAATGAGCTATCAAAAAAGAAGAACGGTCTCTCTCCTTCAGGGAGGATGTTTTAAATTCAAGTCTGTCATTTCGTTGACTTTCACTGGGGCACCTGAATGAAAAATGACACCCTTCAGAAAGGACGGAATGTAATGCATCTTCTCCATTAGATATTTTGCAGTGTTTTAGCCTGGTTTGTCTCATAAGCAGAAGTGCTTTTATGGACATGTAACAAGATGAAGTGTCTTGTTTGGAAGAACCGCAACTGATCACATTCCACAACAAGAGTTTCAGTATCACTGTTGTATAGCTGTTACACATTTGACCTTTTAAACAATTGTTCTAAGATGAGAAAATATCATTTTAAAAGTCATGCATTCTATATTGACTTTTTCCTACTTTATATGTTGATTTGCAGTTAAATCAAAAGAGTGTATTATAAAGGTTACAATTTGTTAAACAGAGCTGATATTTTATTGGTTGTCAAAGCATAACACTTTTAGCTAACTTATACCAAGACGTTCACTTGTATTAAAGCCCATTCACATGAAGGACGATAACATTAACGATAACGATGAAGATTTAAAAGATCGTTCCAAAGGTAAAAGAATAGCACAGTCCACACCACATCTATAATGATAACGGTTACAGGACAGAGAAGCAATATTATTAAAGTCACTTTCACAATAATTTTTCAAGCAGATGAATATTAAAAACATTGACAGCTAATCAGAATCCATAAATGCAGTGCATGCTTATAATATAACAATGATACAGCACACTGATGTGGAAACTAATGTAGTCTATCTTTAGAGATATCTTTCTTGGTGTGAACGGGCATTTATTATGAATGGAGAAATGGCAATATGCAATATTATGGAACAAAGTCTCACCTTCAAAATAAAAGAGCTAATCACCAATTGGTTTGTCACTGCAGCTGCTTTCTTCATTAAAACAGCCAGCATCCTAACCTGCACACATATATTGGCTGGACCAACTTGACAAATATGCTTTTATAATGCTATTTAAGGATAAGAACTTGACTTTGACATGTGGAAATTTTGTTTCAGTGAGCTTCAACATGCGTTCACACACACAAATGTTCACAAATGTAAAAATCATATCCATCATCAATAAAATCCACCCACTTTAGCGAAATTAGCTCAAAGGGGAAATATTCATATTTATTCATAACTCATTATGATTGTTTATTATGATTCATTACGAATATTTACATCAGTTAATCAGATTAACTTGATGTAGCCACATTGAAATGACAATCAATCAATCAATCAATCAGTTCATCCTGTGAACACTTATTATTGATTATTAATTAATTCCAAGAGAAGGGTATTTTTCATGGCCACAGGAAAAAAAAAATCTTTCTTTGCATTTACAGCACTTAGACCTTGAAACAAAATCTAAATCATTTTAGTGACAATTTATTCGCAGACAGGGAGTCAGAATCAAACATGTATTGTGCACAAGTTTTATTAACTAAATCACAAACTCATAACTAAACTAACAAACACATACTTACACACAAATATATCACATATATTGTTAAAATGACAAGTGAGAGTGAAACCGGAAGTGGGAACAGGAAATGGAGCTATGGAGCAAAGTCAAAAACCTGGAAAGAATCATCAGTGTTCATTACAAAGCTCCTGTGTTAACAAAGGAGGTTCACAACTTTAACTAACTAGCAGCAATTTAGTATATTGTACTATTCTTGCATTCTGCCTCAGAGATTGAAGAGCAACCGAATATATGGTTGCAGGCCAATAGGCAGCACCCCACAGAAGCAGTGTCGGTTGGAGTAGGCAAGAGAGAGAGAGGTGGAGCTGTTCATCTCCTTTTAAGTTCCTGATAGAAGTCAAACCACCCAGGGTGGACCTGAACAATAAGGAAAGTGGCATTTCTGAGCGGGAACTTCCTCTGTGGGGAGTTTATGGCTCTTGTTTTCGAGCATGATTGAGATGGGCCTTGTGTCCATTTATATTACAATTAAAACAACAAACACACATTGCATCCAATGACAATGTCACATACAGGAAAAAGTTGTGAAATAAGCATTCATTTGATAGTAGACACGACATACATAGGGTTACCTTAACTAATAGTTCACTCATAAAATTTGCGCAAAGCAAAATACAATACAAGAGCCACTTTACAAGACAGTTATAATCATACACACATTGTCCTGGGATGCATGTTCATTTATAGAACAGTTTGTCTGTTATAAATTAATGCAGGAGAGTCAGTATTTACAAGAAAAGAGAGTTGTGATCTCAAAGTTGCCATGGTCATGCTGTCAACATCTGCAATTCACAAGGCTGTGGAAGCTAGCGCTGAGGGCGATATCAGCTTAACAGGAATGTTTCCGCCAGGTCAATCCCTACGGTCCTCCTGTTCCTTGTCTTGCACATTGCACCCGGTTGAGTTCCCGGATGACTCTGATGCTGCATGACATGGCACAACTAATTTCTCATTCATTGTTCTGGATGAGAATGAACTATAGCAGCAATGGAGGCCAGGCTCATGCCTTCTGATGCTGAGGATTCGGCTGAACTCCCACCCTCGTGTGCAGTACCTCAGTCTGAATCTGATACTGTGTTGGCAGCCATGCTTGCATTGGCCAAAACAAACATCAGGCTGGAGTGGAATCCTCAATCTTGTCCAGAGCGCTCTCTGCCCTGCATGCCATGGCCATCCTGCAGGTCCATCAGGCCAAAGTTTTAAAAGAGCTGCATTAGCCTAGCATAGGAACTTGTTCTCTGATCATAACCTGAGGATATCAGGGGTTATCAGGTCATGTCTTGATGAGGCTTGACAGATTGTGCACAATATTATATATTGTTGTATCAAGCATTATTAAAACAAGGTCATATTTATTTTATCCTAATATATAAAATAAGGTACTATGTCTGTGTGTATATATATGTATATACACTCACCTAAAGGATTATTAGAAACATCCGTTCAATTTCTCATTAATGCAATTATCTAATCAACCAATCACATGGCAGTTGCTTCAATGCATTTAGGGGTGTGGTCCTGGTGAACACAATCTCCTGAACTCCAAACTGACTGTCAGAATGAGAAAGAAAGGTAATTTAAGCAATTTTGAGCGTGGCATGGTTGTTGGTGCCAGACGGGCCGGTCTGAGTATTTCACAATCTGCTCGGTTACTGGGATTTTCATGCACAACCATTTCTAGGGTTTACAAAGAATGGTGTGAAAAGGGAAAAACATCCAGTATGCCGCAGTCCTGTGGGCGAAAATGCCTTGTTGATGCTAAAGGTCAGAGGGGAACGAGCCGACTGATTCAAGCTGATAGAAGAGCAACTTTGACTGAAATAACCACTCGTTACAACCAAGGTATGCAGCAAAGCATTTGTGAAGCCACAACACGCACAACCTTGAGGCGAATGGGCTACAACAGCAGAAGACCCCACCAGGTACCACTCATCTCCACTACAAATAGGAAAAAGAGGCTACAACCAAAATTGGACAATTGAAGACTGGAAAAATGTTGCCTGTTCTGATGAGTCGCGATTTCTGTTGAGACATTCAGATGGAAGAGTCAGAATTTGGCGTAAACAGAATGAGAACATGGATCCATCATGCCTTGTTACCACTGTGCAGGCTGGTGGTGGTGGTGGTGTAATGGTGTGGGGGAATGTTTTCTTGGCACACTTTAGGCCCCTTAGTGCCAATTGGGCATCGTTTAAATGCCACGGCCTACCTGAGCATTCTTTCTGTCCATGTCCATCCCTTTATGACCACCATGTGCCCATCCTCTGATGGCTACTTTCAGCAGGATAATGCACCATGTCACAAAGCTCAAATAATTTCAAATTTATTTCTTGAACATGACAATAAGTTCACGTACTGAAATGGCCCCCACAGTCACCAAATCTCAACCCAATAGAGCATCTTTGGTGATGTGGTGGAACGGGAGCTTTGTGACCTGGATGTGCATCCAACAAATCTCCATCAACTGCAAGATGCTATCCTATCAATATGGCCCAACATTTCTAACATTTCAGCACCTTGTTGAATCAATGCCACATAGAATTAAGGCAGTTCTGAAGGCGAAAAGGGGTCAAACACAGTATTAGTATGGTGTTCCTAATAATCCTTTAGCTGAGTATATATATATAATATATATATATATATATATATATATATATATACAGTGTATAGTCCTCATCTCACACATCGTTGATCTGCATTCAGATAAGTATTTCTATAATAAAAACATCTTACCTTTCAAGCAATGTGGAAGCAAAATGACTAAACAAAACATAAACTTTTACAGCCATGTTATCTTTGCAAGCACAGGCTGCTATTTAGTTTAATCAGTCTTTCTTTTTATAATATAATTAGCATCAAACAAACAATATAGTTCTTATTAACATCGATTATTAAAGATTATTAAACAGAAAGATTAAAAAATGAGTTCACAACCACCAAATAGGTGGCGATATTCACTAAACATGTAAATCGCCATTAAACAAAAGAAGAAGTAAGAGGCAACTTGCCCGCCGTCTTCTCCTCTAGAGTCAGCCATGACTAAAGTCACTAAAGATGAGTTACACATCAGGGGGAGTGGAGATTTCTTCCCCAGGCGGTCCTACATGGAAAGAGCTTTAACTGTAATAAAAATACAGATTTTTTGCAATAGTGGAACTGATTTGTGAGAATAAACACGAAACATGAACGTGATAGTTCTCATGCAGTGAATCGGGCCAATCATGGAACAAATTGGGGGGACTTTACTAATACCATTCTTAACTTTGAGCTCTAGAGAGAATATGACACACACTACAGGTGTATTATATAAACTATAGTATTGTATTTTGCTTAAAGCACAGTCAAGCTGAGGAGAGGAATGGCAGAAAGGACCAGGACCAGGACCAGGACATTGAAGTTTACATTAAATAATGTACAACAATCTCAACGGACAGTAAGATGACGCAGTAGCTAAGCATATGGTCTAAATTGTCTTGTATGACTCAAATATATGTAATATTTAATGTTCAGCTTCAGCCTTTCTTTAACAAAGCATAAAAAGCTCAGCCATACAGCTAATCATAGCTGTACAGGGTGGTTTTTACTTCTTTTATTTTACATCCTACCTTCAAAATTTGAATTTAATGTAACTTATTGTATAAAAAACAAGTTTGGAAACAAGTATCTATGAATAAATTGTGAATCAGTCTGAATAAAACCATATATTCATGTTGAGATTATTCTGTTTTGCAGTGGTAAATCATATAAAGCCACAATTTTGTATTTACACATTTACAAAAATCTGTTGATATTTTCCCATCCCAATCACTGAAATCACATTCAGTGTACACTGCTCCTGCCACACACACACACACACACACACAAACATAAAACAATTCTCATTCCCAAACACATTCAACCACACACTCCATTTTAGATGCAATTCAACATACCACCCTCACACACAAACACAATTTTATTCATACACTTACACCCTCTGTCCTGTTAACACACAAAATAAACAATCACTCACTCACTCTAAAGACTGAAAAGTTCTAAATAGAGCTTGGTTCTTATTAAATTATAGATGCCACCTGTGTTTACTTGGCTGATTTCTAATATATTCCTGTGCTCTCTCTTTCTCTCTTTCTCTCTTTCTCTCTCTCTCTCTCTCTCTCTCTCTCTCTCTCTCTCTCTCTCTCTCTCTCTCTCTCTCTCTCGCTCGCTCTCTCTCTCTGTCCGCCCGCTAATCTCCATATAAACACTCTCTGATCCACTTTCTCTCACCTCTTTTCTCATGGGCGCAGCAACGGACTGAAAGGATAAAATGAAGCATGTGGAGTGTAAGTCCAAACTGTCCCCTGAGAATCAACTTTATCAGCTTATAGGAGGCTCAAAGAATTTCAGATGAATCTGATGTTTCACAGAAACAACATAAAGGAAAATGTACTGAAAGATTATTGCAGCGACTGATAAAAAATAGCCCTAAGGCATAAATTAAATGGATACAATCATTTAGGAATAATTCCCCTGTGGTTTGATTCAGGGATGTTAAATATTGTTTGACTTGCATAAATCAATTAATGTTGATGTTTCCACATCAAGTACATTATTAAATATATACATACATTTTTTACACTGTTACTGGCCATAAAATGTGTCAAATTATGCATGTAACCCTGGTTCCCTGAGAAGGGGAATGAGACACTGCGTCCAAAGACACTTTGGAGAACGCCTCCAACGTGACCAGTGTCTGAAGCATGTGAGCCTGTCTTAAACGCGGCAATGTCATTGGCTTGTGACAGCCTGTGACATGGCTATGTGTGTGACAAGAGTACAAGAGCTGTAGTACACCTCTACACCTGTAGGACACATCAACAACTTCTTTGTCTGAAGGAGATGTGACCAGGTATGCCAGCAGCATGGCAGTGAGACGCAGTGTCTTGTTCCCCTTCTCATGGAACCATAGTTACATGCATAACCTGCGATGTTCCTTTTCAAATGGGAGCTTGCACTGCATCCAAAGACACTTTGGGGAACAATCACCCACTCTGCCATGCTGAGGGAATAAATGCCTAAATGGCTAGGACAAGCACAAAAAAAGGCCCAATGGACTTAGATGACGAAGACCAATCCTTCACTCAGATCAAACACAAAACTGTCAGTGACTCTATTCCCTAAAGCCACAACCTAGGCCAATGCCCTATGCAAGGAAAAACCCCTACCGGGGTGAGGGAAAAGTGCCTGCCCCAAAAGGTCAGCTCAAGATCTGGTAATGCCAGTCTCCCTGACAAGCATTACCTTTAAGGGAATACAGGCAAAGAGAACGTGAGTACCCCCACCTTGTTACTATACAAGGGGGATCTGGTTCAACCCCTGAGAACCCCAGGGGAGGTTAAAATATATCAAAGAAGTTTACCAAGGCTGCCTCACAAAAGGCCAAACCCTTGATGTCACTGACTAGATGGAGCTCAGGTGAGTGGAGGCTTCAGCAAAACGACTCTCTGAGTGAAAGGAGGCCAACCAAACACAACCTTATAGATAGTTTATCAAGGTGACGTCACAGAGGTCCGAACGTATGATGCCATTGTCTAACTGGAGCTCACATGAGCAGAGACCTCAGCAGAACAACTCTACAATGCAAGGAGGTCAACCACACTCAAGGACAGTTTATCGAGGCCACCTCACAGAGGGCCAAGCGCTTGATATCACTGTTTAATTGGAGCTAGGATGAGCGAAGGCCTCAACAGGATGACTATCTGAGCAAGAGGAGGCCAACATACTAAATCTCTAAGAGCAGGTTATCAAGGAGGGCAGAACACTTGATGTCACTGTCTAATAGGAGCTTCCGATGAGGAGGCCTCAGCAGAAAAATATAATAACAATAACAATATATCTATAACAAGAGGAGGCCAACCATTCTCAACCTAAAAAACAGTTTACCAAGGCTGCCATTTAAGGGCTGAACACTTGATGTCACTGTCTAGCTGGAACTCAGGTGAGCAGAGGCCTCAGAAGAACGACTTTCTGTTGCGAAAGGAGGCTAACCACGCTCAATCTTAAAGACAGTTTATCAAGGTGGCCTCACAGAGGGTCAAACTCTGCTGCATCCCAATTTGTCTACTTATACCAACGGGTTGACGGTCCAAACTGCAGTTTCAGTTAAGCTTCAAAGGGCTCTACTTGAACCCAGATGAGGAATAAGAGTCTTATCTAGAGTGTGAATTCTTAAAAAAATAAAATAAATAATATTACCATATTAATATGACATTATATTTATTAATACCATAATAATATTGGTAATATTACCAATATTACCATAATATATACCATTCTCACCAACAATCATGTTTAAAGTCTGTTATTCTGGATGTTAACTTAAACGAATATTTAGTCTGAGTAAATGTGTAGCTACATTATGTCAGATAAAGTCTGCGGGAGTGGGCGGGAGTGGACACAAACATTGCGGGAGCGGGCGGGAGTGGACCACACAGGTTGGGGGAGTGGGTGGTCCTGGTCATACTTTTAGTGGGAGCGGGCGGGTTTAAGAAAACAGTCCCGTGCCGGGCTCTAATATGAACTGCTATTTGTTAAAGCGAGAACTATCTCTCCCCCCCCCCCCCCCCCCCCACACACACACACATAGACATAACATAAACTTATATGGGAATGGTGAGTAAATAACTACAGAATTTTTTGAGTGAACAACTTCTTTTAGGCTCAGAGCTGTGTAATTTGTTGCACCTGATCTGTGTTTCACACCCGGCTGCTTTGGAGCTGTATTTGCAGTATCCTGAGGGAGCCTAACAACTCACCAGCCTTCAAAGAACTGCATTTAGACTGACTGATGGGATGAGACATGGCAGCGAGCGATCAACTTCTGTGTCCTTCACTCCATCTCTCTCTCACACATGCTCTCTCTTTTTTGCTCTCTCTTTTTTGGTGAATTAAGGTGCAATCCCATTAGAATGTCTGTTCCATTGGCTTTCATTTATACTCACACAAAACCATGATAGCAAAAAACAAGCATATGCTTTTAAGTTGAACACTGATTGTTGAACAATGACCGGCAAATATTTATTCATAATATTTATTTATTTAATATGAAATGTAAACACTTCCTCTTAGCTCAATACAAAAAAAATACATGTTTGTTGGTGTTGATCACTCTTTCTCTTATGTTTATTGCAATTTAAATGCAGATGCCAATCCGAAAACAGTTCTGATAGGAGGCTTTTCACTCTGAGAGCTCTTGAATATCTTTATCCTCTAAAAGTGGTTTTCGTCCATATTTGCGGACATTCAGCTCTGTTGCCATAACCTCACAAAGACAGCTAAACTGTAACTTTTCAGAAGGAAAGCATTTAGAATCTTAAGCATATAATCTGTTAGATCTCATGAGTTACTCAAAAGATTGATGAAAAAAACAAACAAACAAACCAAAAAACATGTTTGCTGTTAGCCTGAAGTGTGAGGAGATACTATGGTATTATCTAGGAAAGAATGGAAGATATGGCAATGTTATCACAGCTCCGATAGCAACAGCAGGCACAAGTTATTGTAACAAAATAATCTGTAGGGACCACCCGTCAGCCCAATGGCAGAATCTGACGGCCTGGGCGAAGGTACAATGGGTGTATGTCTTTTCAGTGCCAGCGTTAAGTTCACATAAATTTTTAGGATTTAATTTATGTTTTCCTTTAGCTGTTCGTTTAATCTGACTCCAATTGTAAATGATCTCTAATTGGTAATGTTCCTGATATAACATTAATAGCTGATCGTGCAATTAAATATGAATTAATTTAGATCTTTGATTTTTTTGATTCCTCGTAATTTCAATTATCCTTTCATTCGGGCGCCAGACCGCTTAAATAACTCTAGACGCGTACTATGTTCTTACGATCACAATCCGGTTAGTTTAGAATCAAAACAGAGGAATATAGCATTTACTAAAAAACACAAATTATGGAATCGCCTCATGCTTATTCTCACAAAAGTGCCATTCGATTTAGTCACGATACTATAACATGTTAAGTCATAACAGTCAGAAATCCAAAATCTTAATATCGTGCTCATGCTCCGTATATTACGATTTCAGTATGATCTACCCTAACACTAGAATTGCGGAAATATCGAGAAAACCACTTAAATCTACCGGTGACAATGATTTCAGACGAATTCAAAATAAATCAAGATGTAACAATTTATTCATCAGGTAAAAATGTATCAATGCCAATTACATAATTACACAATTATAAACCAATTCAAATATAATAAATACATAACATCAGTTACTCAAAAGATTTCTCTAAGAGTATTTAAAGTTATGCATACACAGAGAGATGTGAGTGGAAAACACTCATCAGCTCCATGTGGGGGTTCTGGCTACAGAATGTCCCGTTTTGCTGCTTTGTCTTTTCCCCTAAATACCTAGACTAGAACAAAAGGATTGTAAATATTTATTGCCCCCGCACCTAGTTTTGGGGAGAGGAGGTGGTTTTCTTGAAGAGAACAGAATTCTCCTAAGTTTTCAAACTTTCTCATAATACTAGTGACTGCTGTGAAACTGAGACCATTACTTACCAATCGCACTGAGACATTTAAAATGATACTAAACATGAAATTGGAAAATAATAGAGTCACAAGATAAATCATTCATAGTACATATATATTCTTAGAGAACTTTCATTTCATTTTCATTTTTCATTATTTTGCAGACGCTTTTATCCAAAGCGACTTACAAGGGGAGCAATTAGGGGTTAGGTGTCTTGCTCAAGGGCACTTTAGTCATGGTGTCGAAGGTGGAGAGAGTGCTGTTTATTCACAATACCCACTTTCAATTCCTGCCGGCATGGGAATTGAACCTGCAACCTTCAGATTACAAGCCCGACTCCCTCACCACTAGGCCACGACTACCACGAACTTCAGTGACTTGAATCAGAGGGGAGGTAGGGAGTGGAGGGACGGGGGCTGGTCACATAGATAAGTGAGGGTAGTTTGGGCAGGGTGTCTATTCCTTTGAAATCTTCTCTCCAGATGAGTTTTATTGCTTTATTGCTTTATTGCAGGATGTTTGATCTCAGCTTTATCTTAGCAGGAAAATCAAACCTTACAGATCAAATATATATTTGAACCTTGTTCATGGAAAATGGCTGTAATATTCAAAATACCAGGTAACATAAAACAACAACAACAAAAAAAAACAGTAACACTAACAAAGTATTCAGCAAGCATTAGACATTATCATTATAAATGTACAGCAGCACTTACACACCAATAAGTAGCCATTAAGTAAACAGTCTGAGTATTATACTGATTAAGTATGTTCGTTATGAATCAATTAATTTGTTTAATGATAACTATTGCTGTGATTTAGAGATTCAGTAACTTGGCTCTTAGTGCAGATGGTCCTTCAATCCTGAAACCCCAGAAAAATTGGCTGCATACTAGGAGCTGCTGACTGGAAAAATCTGTAGAAAAGGTGAACTGTTCACTGATTGACAATCAAACAAGAGGGAAGAAAATGAAGGATTAGGGAATAAAAGGTGCTACAGTCAGCTCTTTTAGCTATTTGTTTCTAATTGTTCCATTTCTTTTTTTTTCACCTTCATTTCTGTCTTTTCCTTAGCTATGCTCTTGATTGTCTTTGCTTAGACCCAAGTAGCAACCCAACAGATTATCATTTTTTCCCTTGTGCTCTTAAAATCAAACCTTGAAATGTCACTACAAATGTTGTCAATGACAACATTGATCACTTTTCCAGCCATTCGTTTCATAAAGGTGCATCAACCACAGCTGTCCAAAAAGGCCTTTCCCAGCTGCAGATCCAAGCACTTGGCTGCTGGTCATTGGAGGCTTTGAGGAGTTACATTCGATCAAATCATTCCCACATCAAAGAAGCTCAACTAACACTCATCAGCTAAATTCTTTAGCACAAGCTTGTTCACATACACCCAAACATACAGGCTCACCTTATCCACCTTAATTTAACAACATCAATCCACTTAATAGTGGAAACATTTCCATTCTGACTGCTGCAGCAGTATCCACCCGCTCACTCCAACAGTGATACTACCTCAGCTTCTCTTCTTCATCCTAATTGCTTTCACCGCCACAGCAACATTATCTCCTCTGCCGCAACAGTATTATCTTCACTACTCCCGCAGTAGTTTAATTTTTCTGGCCAAGATTTCTCCACTGCCACAGCAGTGATGTTCCCTTTGCTCCTGCAGAAACTCATGTTTCTTTCTAAACTCCTGTCCAGTGCCTTAGATGATGGCAGCTCTGGCTGCTATGCCTCGCAGTGCCACTGAACAGGCCGACTCAGCCTTGTATGCGACGGCTGTTCTGCAGGCCAAAGCACTCATAATGCACGGGCAGTTCTGAGCCGGGGTTGATTCAGGAGCTGCACACGGTAAGGGTCGGAAGACCAGTACAAGGGCTGTCCCTGTAGGCATTCTTCCCCAGCGTTAACAACACTAGTCATTGCTGAAAAATATGGGAATTGAGAACTGAAACACTTCCTTCCATTCCCTTGATATGGAGGGCTTACATGGTGTGCTGGGTAGGTTACGACTGTGTGAGAGCAGATGCCAAAGGGGCACGCTACAACTTGCCAGCATCTGCGTCTCCGACCCTCATAACTCAGTTCAGTGGTTGTGACGTTTTCCATAGGGAGCCCAATACGTCAGTATACACTTAATGTTGAATGTGACTAACTGAATGGGAACATCTCCTTTCCCTCCTTCACGGAACGAGAGTTACATCAGTGTTACGCCCAGTCTAGGGGAAAGGGTGCAACATGAAAGACTCTAAAAAAATGAGTTGTTATTGAACAATGATAAATTTATTGTTGTAACTTAGGGACTTGTGATTCAGGAGCCGACTGGGCCAAAATAACAAACAAAACTTCTTTGTTATAAAACTTCTTTCCTAAACCCTAACCCGAAAGAAAAATACAATGTACAAACCTAACTCCCTAACCACCACCAAGATCAAACAGTTTACAATAAAAAAAAAAAATACGTCAGACTCCCTATTTTCCCAACAATAATCAGTATTTACAATATATATAATCAAGCAAACATAAGTTGAAAAGGGCTACTCAAACTCATCGTCAAAACAGGCAAAGGGGTCAAATGTTAAACGGTTGCTCAAAATACAAACAGACTCGTTCCAACAATCAAACAATACTCACAGTCCTAACACACACACATTCTGCACTATACAAATTCTCCTCAAAACCAAAAGATCTCCCGCTCTCTGGAAGTGATGACGTGCATTTCTTTTAAAGTCGTATGCACCAATCAGAACCTGACATCAGTCTGCAGGAACCAATCAGGATGACTTTCCTAGACAGACACACTCAAACGTTCACAGAAAAACAAATAAAACAGAACAAAAACATGGTCGTAACAACGTATCAGTATTCCTCATTAAAAGGTTAATTCACCTAAAAAAGACACTTTTGTCATTAAGTACTCACCCTCATGTCGTCCCAAACCCGTAAGACCTTTGTTCATCTTCAAAATACAAATTAAGATATTTTTGATGAAATCAGAGTGTGTCCGTAGCACACATAGGCAGCAATGTCATTGCACTTTTTTAGGTCCAGAACGGTATTAAAGACATTGTTAAAATAGTCCATGTGACTACAGTGGTTGAACCTTTATGTTATAAAGCAATGAGAATACTTTTTTTTTTTGAAATATGGTGGGTGTATGATGTATATAACTATATAATGATGAACTATGCTTTCTCCACTGACGTTCTGAGTTGTTAAAGCATTTATAAGGTTACAGATTGTTAGAAGGCAGCTGTCTGACTCTGATATGGTGAACGGGAACATGGTTTGTGTAACACTAGCAACATAATATTAGCTGTTTGATAACATTGTCAAGCAAAAGATTAATCATATTAATTTCCGTCATGTGTCCAATGTTGTAAAGAGCGATACCATTGTGCAGCATTTACCTCAGTAGGTTGGCCAAGTGGATCTCTGAGCTGGTGTGTGTGAGTGGAGGTGGGGCTAATTTGCATATTCATTGATCCGGATATATAAAAAGGGCAATGGTGTGGAGTTACATTCAATCTATTTTAAGGCATGAACAATTTTTTTTTTCACAGGATTAATGTTTAAATATGTAATTTTGGTGATTCAAAGATGAGTTTTAAGGGATAAAATTATTGACTACAGGGGGACTTTAAGATTAAATCATCCTGTAATTGTTGGCAACCTTCAAAGAACACGGTGACGCAACAAAAAGATTTGTGAAAACCATTTTATGTATCCTAAATACAATAATTAAAAAATTTAGAGCTTTAATTTAACTCATGAATTGAATGAAATCAATTATTGTAACAACTTAACAAATAAATTAAATATTAAATCATTGTGAAAATAATGATATTCATTATGGCTTTCATCATTTTCCCATCTAATATTTCATATCTTGCACATTCTTCTTCAGCGACACCATCACAGAATATGGTGGTGCGATTTGACAAGCTTTGTGACAACCTTTCAATTTAAATCGTTTTAAATTTTCCTTCAGAAAATAGGTGCCTTAATGGAATTGTGCTTTTTTTCACTCTGTGACACACATAGACAAACACAATGGCTGTTTCATTTTTCTTTTTTTCTTTTTTTATCAAACAACCTTTTCCCCTGCTGTGAGTTCCCTATTATCATACATGTGTTGCTGTGATTACATTTTAAGTAATTGTTTCCGGTCAAAATCGTTCATAGTAATAAATATTGCCAACTTAGTAGTTCTGCATTTATTCCATTGAATCTGGGCTGATACATATGGGGATCAAACAACACCCTTGGGCCAGTAGGACACGTGTGCATTTATGACACATTTATGAATGGGATGCACAGCCTTAAACAACAATCTGCTCACGTATGACCTCAGACTCCCATGGTGACGTGGTGTCAATTTGGAATAAAGCAAACACACACTATGATTAATCCACTCTCTGAAGTCGTGCGTAAAGATTGCTGAACTACACATGCGCGCATGTATGTGCACATTATTACAGTCATTTACACCATGATGCTTTCTTCATGCAAATTGACACACGTGATGTGAATAGTAATTTAACATAGGTGTACTGTAGTCTATATTTGTCGCTTCACATGCACAGCATGATGCCACCTCACATGGTTGATGGCAGCTAATAATCTCTGGAACAGTTAAACACTCATCATTAACTCACATATGCACTCTCTGTGTCCATCAAAGGAACATCTTTTCCTCTTTAATCACTGGAGTTTTTGGTACTTTAGATATGGAGGATAATTACTATAGCAAACTTTTGTCTGTGTATTCTAGGTTTTGTGACATAGCTCTGACACTATAGGCCTATGCATTTTGAAGCTGGGGATGCTAACATCTCATATGTTCAACCTGCTGAAATGTTCCCTTCCAAATGTGCATTCTGAATAATAAATATTTCCCAACTAACCTGTTGCAATCCAGCGCTCATCTTCTCATTAACTGTTTTTCTCTTATTGATCATATTTCATAATTTATATGAATTTGACTGATATACACCCATACGGAAATTAACCACGGTTTTATTATAGTAAAAGTGCAGTAACCATGTTTTTTCTCGGATTGATTACCATTTGCATTACCACAGTTTTACTACAAATACCATAGTTAAAATACTTAACAAAAGCATGGTTAATTTGCAGTTATTTTTTGGTTTTATTTGGAGTAAAACCATGGTTAATTTTCGTAAATAGATTAAACTAAATAAATAATTAAATAGATTAGATTTCGGTAAACATATAATCAATCTTCAACAACTACTTTGAATATTAATTACGAATTTTGGCATAAATGTGTGAATTACATACCGTGAAATGATTGTCAATGAAAAATGACAGACTAATGACTAAAATATTTAATAGAAATTACTATGTTGATTCTGTTCTTATTCATCAGTGTCTTGTTTTGAATGAGCGTCTGGTTTGGAGTTTACTCGGGCCACTTCTGTCCTCATGTGTTGTTTTGTTCTGTGTAGCACACAGTTTGTTTTTTCATTTGGCCGCATGCTTTCATGTTATATTAATTTGTTATAATATTTTGTTAAATTTATACAGCGCTTTTCTGGGCACTCAAAGCACTTTACATATGGAAGGGGGAATCTCCTCAACCATTACCGATGTGCAGCATCCACCTGGATGATGCGACGACAGCCATTTTGGGCCAGAACGCCAACACACACCGGCTTATTGGTGGAGCGGAGACAGAGTGATGAAGCCAATCAGTTTATGAGGATGATTAGGAGGCCATGATGGACAGAGGCCAATAGGCAAATTTGGCCAGGATGAAGGGGTTACACCGGGATTTTTAACATCTCATTCACAGGACATTGTTTTTTTACATTTTAGTGTACCCACTCCGACAACAATCACCACTGATGTCCACCAGCTGTCAATCACCTGTACTAGTTATAAGGACTCCCCACACACACACTCTTTGTCTAGTCTAATTTTTGCGATTTTAATTTGCTGATGTAGGTGTCAGTTATGTTCTGTTTAGAACTCTTAGCTCCATCTTGACCTGTCGGCTCCGTATTGTCTCCTCCCACATTCGGCTCCACTGTAGACCTGACTTGCTGCTCCTCCGGGTGCCCGCATCCTGCCAGCTGCCCCTTGTTCAGTCGTCACACCACTTCCGTTACAGACTTGTGGTCTGTCTGCTACACTCTCTCCCTCCACCCCTACGACTGCAGATGTCCCCCCTTCCCCCTCTGCGTCACTTCTGTCCTCGATCACACCGGATCCACCTCAGCCCTTGGGTACTCTGGCTCTGCCTTTCGACGGTCATCGCCGTGGCATCGCCTGGGTCTCCAGTACCACTGATGTCACTCGTTCCCATCTGCTCTCCATCTAAGTTCCTCTCGTTCACTCAGTCCTTGTCCGATCACCGGTATGTTTAATTGTGTTTGCCTTGCCTGTCTGGCTGCTTGACGTGTTAAAATTAAACTTGGAGTATTACTGATCTTCATCTGTTCAAAAGTCTGAAAAGACTTTTTTTTCCCTACATGTACATACTTTAAGGTACACTAATTACCAAAAAGTATGCTGTAAATTAGTTTTAATTATGCAGTTCATCCCGGGCTGTAATCTAAAGTTTACCATTTTTTCTATTTGCACGTGTTTTCTTCAGTTGCAGCGTTTTGAGCTCTCTTAGCCACCATAGTTTTGTCTTTAAAAGAGTGCTTTGTCCGTGCTATATTTCCTTAATAACTTGATTAAAGACTGTATATCTGTATATGAATCTTTATATCTTCTCTCAAATCTTTAAAAAACCTTTTGGAGCCACTGCATATGATGACTTATACTGGTCATTTAAAAGAGATCACAGACGATGATGAAGATTAGTGTTTTGGGCAGTACTGAGCGGCATTTTCTTCTATGCCAGTAAACATGCCTTTGTGAATGTGTGTTTCATCAGGCTAACACAGCTTTCCCCAGCAATACAGCAGGGCATGCATGTAAAGTGGATTAAGGACATCAGCTTCTCTGCCTCTTTTCCTCTCACTTTTTGTCTTCATAAAGACAACACAATTGCACTGTGAGGAAAGGAATGCATATCTTCATCTGTCAGCTTACACAGTGAAAAAGACATGCACATATACACAGCTACATCTATTTTCCCTCTGTATTTCTGTCTTAATATTTTTTTATTTAAGAGACGGTGTGCTTTATAATAGCACTTATTTACTCACACAGTTTGAGCTCTTGTAGTCTACCTCAAACACTCTCTCCCCCCACACAATCTCAGATTAACTGATTCCCTACAAGGTGGAGATGTTCTCAAGGACTCTGCAAGGTTTCAGCTGGACCTGCTACAGAAACCCACACTGTAAAAAAATTCAAATGAGTGGCAGCTTTGGCTGGCAAACAATTTTTTTTTTTTAATTAATTTAAAAAACAATCATTTTACAGAAATTTTCATTGAAAGTTTTAGAGAATTTTTTTTAGAAATAGCAGTATTTTTCATTTTTCTCCTAGATTATTACTATCCAACATTTTCAATAAAGTAACATCACTAAAAGTTCTACAGAGAAACATTATTATTTTACAGATTTTCCATAGGTTATTATGATTGAACACCTTGGAAGTGACAGTACTAAATGTTTTGCAGAGAAACGTTGTTGTTATTATAAATTACAAAAGAAACTTCAATAAATTGATAGAGCATGCTCAAGATTGTAAATTTAAAGTTTTATTTTAGAAAACATAAAAATATGAAATTCATGTGAACGAATTGTACACAAACAGTTCATCAGAGCCCCCAAGAGGAATTGGAAAAACTGAAAATTGCATTTCTATCTTATAAGTTAGGGTTACTATCATGATGAGGTCATGATTTTACCTTTAACAACAGATGGAAAAGGGAACAAATTGTGCTCTTTATTGTTAGCTTTGCATTTTAGCTTGAATTTTTCAAATCAGTTTTATATTGTTTTCCTCTGATATTTGACTGACCCCTGTGGGTTCCACATAGCTCTGATATAATGAGATCATTAGATTGCTCAAGATATCATTCTTATAGGACGGAAATTCGATCATCATTTACTCACCCTCATGTCTTTTCCAACCTATATAACTGACTTTCTCCTGTGGGACACAAAAGAATATATTTTGAGAGATGTCTTAGACATTTTTGTCCACAAAATGTTGTTTGGTTACCAACATTCTTCAAAATATTTTATGTTTCACCGAAGAAAGTAAATCATACAAGTTTGAAAAGACATGAGGGTGATAAAATGATGAGGGAGTTTTCATTTTGAGTGAGCTTTGCTCAGGAAGGTAATTTTGAACCAGATTGGTGCTTTAGAGCAGAGTTTGCATGCTTTGCCTTTGTTCAAACACATTTCCTGACACATAAGGGCACGGTATCATTTACAATAATGTTAGGATAACATGAATACTGTAGGAACGGAGGACGAACCAGACAAATTAATCTTTCAGATGATTCTTTCAAACATAACTCCATGCGAAACTCCCATAATCAACACGCAGGACTCAAAATCAGAGAATATGTAATTTGCTGCTCCATTCAGTCTACCAACCCCCTAATTACTTTATCGCCATGCATGTTTCCCAGCTAAGGAAGAACATTATCAACTTGGGTCAGTAAAAAACAGAACTAAATGGTTTAAAAATGGCAAAAATATGACACCAGAGTGTTGATCCCCAAGACAGAGAGATAAAACAGGCCACTCGAGTGACACAGAATTGAAGTCCATAGAAAACCCCACAGAGACTCTTTTATATATAAACTGCATCAAATTGTTCCAAAAACAATTCTAAACGGACTTGAAATCAAACCTCGTTCAATTGCATAGTTCTATATCATGTATACTCATTATACACCTGTAAGTTAATTATATACCTGTAAGTTATGCTCAGATCACTCACAATTCATGTACTGGTTATAAATATTGAATGGTTGTTTGAAAGTGTGCCTTGTTCGGTATGAAGGTAAATCTCTGTTCATAATTCAAAGTTTAGCTTGAATGAAATCTGTGTAAAATGTATCATATTCCTTTTAGATTAATCATGTCTAAATTGTACTCTTTGTACCCTCTGAAAGTTATGAGACCACGGATAACATTTAATTTATGATCGGGGAGGAGAAAAGCCACCTCTGAAACAAAGACGATGCCTAATTGGTCAGAACTCCTCAAAGAGGTTGGACAAACACCTCAGTTTAAATGGTCAGTACACTGAATAGAATCAGTTTTACATTAGACATCAGAATAAGTTGAGACAAAGAACGGACAATGACGAGCAGACAGTGAAGAGCAGACAAGCAGTTTCATTCAAGCCGTCAAACTTACTCTCGTCTCACTCACTTTCCTGTCTTTTACTTTAGTTTTCTTTCTTTACGTTGAGAGTCTTGTGTTTTAAGTTAAGTTAAGTTTTGAGCTCATTTGCCACAAGGATTTGGTAATGCTTGAGTCATTACTAGTGGGCTACCATGACCTTCACTTCAGAATGAATTATTATTATTCATGTTAACTATGATCCTACTGTATAATTCTTATTAGTTCTATTGGAGGTATGAAAATGAGTAGTTATTGATTACTACTAGTGAACTACCACATTTGACAAAGCACTGTGACTTACGAATTCATTAATCAGAGTTCCTTGTTAGTATAAAGTAATTCCTAGAGTGTTAATATTGCGTCATATTCCTGTTTAGTTATTCATTAATGATGGAACAGTATTCTATAGTGTATAAAGTCTTATAGCCGTTATAGCAATGATATAGTGAGCATCTACACCTCAAACATATTAGCTCTAACAGAACACTAACTAATAGTAAGAAACCATCTATTAGGGCTGAAATTGGAATGTCAAAAATGAATGCTAAATATGAAGTGAAGGTGTCTAAAACACTTAACATTGCATTCTTTGAGTGCATTTTTCTTATAAAGTGTCTTATTGTGCTGCTTTATAATAAGATAACCAGTACATCAAACAGAATCTTGTAAATCAAATGTAATTCTATTCAAACGTAAATATTCACAGGGGCTGAGATGGTAATATAACAACCATTAAATCCAGAGCCATGTTAGCTAGATATAAACTGCCGTATGTGTGTAAGACAAGGACGCATGCAGAAATGGATATGAGTGTTTGATTTATAGAGTGAGCTATTGGCCAGTGGTAACTGTAATTAAAAGTTATTAAAAGTTTGCACCTACACAGCGTTCTTGATACCACAGAAGAAAATGCAAGGCTCTGTTGCTAGAAGCAATTTTAGAGCAAGCTGAATAAAAACGGCTGGTGAGACAGGATGTGTTATTATAGTAATTTAATTAGAAAGAAATAAGAACATGAGAGAACAGCCCTCATCTGCATCCAAGACAACCTTAACTCTCAGAGGAATATGAGTTCAAACACAGCATAACTTCTAGCATTCTCAGCAAAGACGACTGACTGCAAGAAATGAGTTAATTTATGTAGCGCGTGATCAATGCCAGTAAATAAAGTTTGTGAAGTATCGAGATGTTACACTAATTGTATAATGATGTCCATGCCGTTTATTTTCCTGGTCAGAGATATTAAACATCTACGACTAGTGCATTTTTCACTGATATCCGGTATGGGTAAGGGATGTCATGTATGAAAAAATTCAGTATGTGTGAGATTAAGAAGCTACCTATAAGCCACTACTTACAAGCACACACACCCACACACACACAGTATTGTAATTGCTTCCTGCCTTAATCTGATGCTCTACTGCCTCGCTGTTCCATCCTCTGCATGACTACGTTCTTATCAACTCCAAAACATAACACCCACACACACCCATGCACACTAACCAGGCTTAATTCTTAATGGATATAAATACAGAACGATAACAGGAACATATGAGTGTTTGCATTTCTTGTAATGGTTTAGGAAAGACTGGATATCACAAGGATTGTGTTGGAGTTAAGTTTATTTGAGTCTGTTTGTGTGAGTGTGTATTGATAGTCCTGAACGATGAGGACAGAGCAAGGCCTACAAACACAGTACAGCCTTGTGGATGATCTTCAGAAGCAATAAAGCAATCCTATTAACCTATTGCCCTTTAGTCATACATCTCCTGATCCCCTGATACAGTCACTGCTTTCATTGTGTAATGCACAAACACACATACACACTCAAACGTGTGCACTGTGTTCAATTTTATGTTATTGTTAAAATAAATGTCCTTTACCTTATGTGTACTCACATGTGGGTGTGTATATGATGACAGTCGAGCTTTAAAATGGGATTTTCAAGGCAAGGGAATGTGATCTTGGTGGTCAGACAAGCTGCCACGAAATGATTTCCAGATTGGTTGATAAGATCGGCAGCAATCCTGACTCAGTTGGTTCTCTGGGCGAGATAACACACACACACACACAAACACACACACACACACACACACACATTATAAAGAATATTTATATATATTTATATATTCTATACAGAGGGACCAGATCATATAGGAAATGAATACAGATCCAAAAAGGATAGAGGCAGCTTAAGGGCTAATTTGAATTTAAGATCTGGAACCTAAAAGAAATATTCCTGCTTTATCTCAACTCTGCCCTTCAGCAAATTACTCAACCCCACATTTATTGGTCTTGTTGGACTTTAATAACAAAGGATAATGTTACCATGCCCCATGGCTTCATGTAAAAGCATCACAGGTTGCAGAAAACTGGTATAAAAACAAAAACAAAAAAACCTTCCAACAGTATTGTCTAAACCTCTCTTTGGATCTACACATTTGCTTCAAAATAAAACACTACTAAGCACTACAGGTGTATGATGCTTTTGCTAAATATTACAGACAGACAGCATTCTGTTATGTGTTACTCAGTATTACAGTAAATATATTTTAAATTACTAAATTGCAATCTAATCAAAAGTATATTATTTCCATAACAAGTGCTCTCTTTTAAAGTGTCCTAAAGTGTACTACTTTTTTACGTGGGAATATCCAGACATTCATTAGCCCTGTAACAAAGGAGCCCTGGAGTGGATGAAAGTAACATAAGTTACTGATATGACCAAAAATTGTGACAGTTTAAAAATATATATTTTTTTCCATCTCAGCAAAATATGCAAAGACAACTATTCAATAATAAAGGCATTTATAGGTTGATTTTCCAGGAAAGTGTACAGGGAACCTGTTGGAAAAATGCAATTCTGTTTGATTAGCAATAATGTTGGTTAACAATAATGAAATAAATTGAGCATATGAAAGTCGTGACATATTGTCAAGTATGGTGACCTATACTCGAAATTGGTGCTGTGCATTTATCCCATCCAAGTGCACACACACAGCAGTGAGTAGTGAACAAATGCACACACACGCACACGCACACGCACACAGTGAACACACACCCGGAGCAGTGGGCAGCTATTGCTCTAGCGCCCGGGGAGCAATTAGGGGTTAGGTGTCTTGCTCAAGGCACTATCGAAGGTGGAGAGAATGCTGTTTATTCATAATCCCCGCCTTCAATTCCTGCCGGTGTGGGAATCGAACCGGCAACCTTCAGGTTACAAGGCCGACTCCCTCACCATTAGGAGCACTAACTATAAAATGTAAAAACAGAAAAAAAGAAAGAGACAAAGAGGGAATCCAAAACAGAGCAAAGGTGGCAGAGGTCAGGGTTACTATGGAAACTATGGTAACTAAGAGAATGCTTAATGCATTTTGTATATGCATCAACAAGCCAAACTTAGCCTATATGCTTTATTAATGCACATTTATGATATGTCCTACTCAATCTCACAAGAAGATGTAACACCTTGGGGTGGCGAGGTGGGGATTTTTTTTGAAAAATCTAATCAGTGGGGCGAAAGCAGATCATGCGAAAACAAACAAATTCATACCAGGTCACCAAAACGTAAAATTGTTACAAATTGCATTGAGAGTGTATTAGATGCAGGTCTAGTAAATAATTAGTGCATATTAAAAAATATTCATGTTCGTAATAACGTACTATTGACTAAAATCATCAAGCACTTTACAACACTTTTTCTAATTGCAATACATAGCAATACATTTGTTACTGTATTTTACTGTATACATTGCACTTAATCCTTACATCGCAATAACAAAGCCAGAACTCTCTCACCATAATGAACTCAACTTGTCTATGAACTCTTATCACAGCCACTGCACTAAAAATATGCCAGAACAACAAAATGGCCAACAAAGTGTGCTGCGCAAACATGTAAAATTATTCAGTTTGAAATGCAAATGTTTGAGAGATATCTGTGAGTATGTGTAATGAATAGAACTCTATTTTGAGACAACATGAAAGAAACTGAGACCAAGCACTGTGCCGCATAAGCATTCTGTAAAATAGTAATGGAGAGGAATCCAGAGACACTTTAATGAGAGGAAAGACTGAAAAATGGGAAAAGTGTAGATACTCAAGACCGCAAAGAGGCAATAAAACTTTAGCCAAACACTTGCACATAAAACTTCAGCCTTTTAATGAAAAGAGCCAGAGTTAAGTAGAACTCACGGTAGAAAATCCTTAGACCCCGTTTACACCTCATACTACTACTCTTATCTGATCACAACAGCACTAACAACTCATCTGTTTCAGTAACTTTTTGGCTCATCCTCCATAGCTATGATCATCTGCTGGGTATGATAGTGGCAGTGAACACAAAAACACATGAACATCTAAAACTCTCCTCTCATCTCATTTTGTTTTGACCCATACCAGGTCACGAAATAACATTTGCGGACATTAAATATTTAATATTTAATCCTTCTTCATATAACTCTGTAAATATGTTCTCCGTGATGAAAGTTCACTGGTATATGGAGATAGGCTGTGGATTGTGATGTATTTAGTCTTAAGACTCATACAGATGTTACTCCTTCAGAAGAATTTTTTTTTTTTTTTTTTTTAAACATTCAGACTTAACATTAACGGGAGCAAATTTAGCATGCAATTATTTAATATTGATCACAAATTAATGCAATTGAATTTAACATTTAATATCTAGCAATGCTGTGCATTAAAAGGTATAGGATGTAAAAAAAAATTGGCCAATAGAGGGCGTACATCAAAACAACAACAACAATGGCGTAGCTTGAATTATGGGAACTGTCGTCTTCAACTCCTATGATGATTTACATCAGTCAGATGGGAATCGTATATCATGTTCATGGATGAGGTAAAGTAGTAGTTTTATTAATGTTGCGCTTGATGACATGATTTTATTTCATTATAATGAATTAGCCGCAAGTGAAGCAAGGTTTAACACTAAATTGGTTAGATGTTACTGCATCTGTCTAATTCATTGGTGTGATTTACTGCAAAATGTTTACATATTGCACCTTTAAATAGCTTTGTTCTTAATGATCTGTCATTTTTAAAACACTTACAAATATGTTTTGATGTTTGATTGATGAACACATTCTTTGGAGGTGGAGAATTTGTATGAATTCATATGTCGTTCATACATTTTTGTATGATCTGCTTATGCCCCAATGAGGGATTGGTTTAGAGGTGGACCTTCATGCTTTTTTGAGGAGAGCGTCCAAAACACACAGTCTTGCCTCTGATGGCATCCAGTGTCTTTCCACCCGTACTGCGGTGGAGCATCCAAACACACCTGTAGTCAGACAGGTGTACAATAACACTAGCCTGCATCCTTGGTCCTGGTGTCTTATGGTGCATGGAGCAGCTATGGAAGCTGAGATTCACTCTGACACTCATCTTCCATAGGATTGAATTGAAAGCGCTCACTCTGCTCTGAATGTGCATCCAAAATATCACTCCCCAATTATCTCAAACTCTTCCACTTGGACAGCCCTAAAAAAAAAAAAAATCAAAGACTCCACAAGTTTGTGACAAAACTGATCTAATCCCAACATGATTTGAGAATAGTCCCAAGAACATTCAAAGAAAACCAAGGAAATCTGTATTTTAGAGTGGGGTGCATCGCAGCTAAAAAGAAAAAGCCAAAAGAAAAAAAAAGACAGAAAGAAAAGACAATGACAGGAACCAGGAACAGAGTTTTAAATTTCACTTTTAATAAGAACTGCTCATAGATTGCACACTCTGTACATATTTTAATATTTTCCTTGTGAACTGCCCAGCCAAAGTAACTTTTGCTCAGTAATTTAACAAAGTAATTCCATACACACTTGAGGCTATGAAGAGAGTGAAACAAAATTAAATGAGGTTTATTGGAGCTTGCACATTCCTCAGTGTTTGATGGATGTCACTTTTATAGATGAGAAACTTGTTATGATAGATGGTTCAAGAGAATCCAGGCTTCGTTTGAGCTGAGGAACATAATTGAGGAGGGTAGAGAAACTCTCTCTGACAAAGTCGACAATGACAGTATTCAAACTCCGAAACCAAGCGTTACGCAATTTAAAGCCAATCTAAGTTTCCCAAATTATTCATGGAAAAAGTTTCAGATATATTTTTGTTGAATGTGTTCATCTATCAGGCCCTATCTATGTCCTCAGCACATAGCTTTCTTAAATATTAAGATGTAGAAGATGAATTTAAGGATAAGTTTGATTAAACTAAAGTTGCTAGGAAAAAATAGGCCAGGTTGAGGTAAGGGTCAGAGTGATGACCGAGTGGTTTTGCACACACTAAGAAACAGGGAAGGCGAGAGAGACAATATAGGGCATTTCATTGCACCATAATTATGTGGTTCAGTCGGGCTGACAACCAGGGGCTAAAACGTCAGGACTTTTGCACTGCATTATGGGAATGACCTGCAGGGTCTTGTTGAATAAATGTATGTGCGTAACAGTGACTTTCCGAGTATGACAGCATGTTTTAAGACCTCATTAAACAGGAAGTGAGCCATGCACCGTTTGAAGTCTGATTTTGCATTCCATCAAAGACCAGTAATGGACCTTCCTAACCCTAAGTCACGGCCCCTTGGCTGTCAATCAAATCTAGCACTGGGGGCAGCCAGATGAACAGTTATTAATGGCCAGATTAATTATGGATCTGCTGCCTAATTATGAGAAGGACTGCGGAAACAAGGTCTTAACTTACTCTCTCGGTCTCTAATGAGAACATTTCCATTTTACCCTGCCACATATAACGGAAAAAGAATTTGAACATCCTCTAAGGCTTTCAACATATTGTACATGCCAAAGGTTCAATTAATAATTAAGTTTTATTTATGTCTACATTTTTTTTTGCATTTCTTTGGGTTTACCCTTTCTCCTCTTTAATTCCCTGCTCTTTTATTGACTTTTTTCCTTGACTCAATAATATTGAGTAGGATCCAAAAGTTTGGTTGTTTGTTTGTTTGTTTTGACACAGGCGTAGAAATCATCTCAAGTTATGTATGTAGCCCGGTTCCCCAAAAGGAAACAAGATACTCGTTAACACTTTGGTAATGCTTCCACGTGAGCCGGTGTCTGAACCATGTGTCTGCACACGCCAAACCTATGGACGTCGTGACATGGTGTGTAAATTTCATCCATACATAGACATCAGAAATAGCGTCTGTAATCCAAAGCAACATACGTTGCTTAGTGACCATATTACCTCTATTGTGACAACCAAACCATAACAGAAGTTGTGCACAAAATGTGCACACCACTGGCCTGAACGGTGGTCATACTATCTTAGAGCATGGACCAGACATAACAGGTGGAAGCTTTTTTGCTCCAGCATCTCATAAAGTGCAGGAAAGAAAGTGTACAAAGTGATCGGGTGAACAGCCACAGAAGGAACTTTTGGAATATAGTAGTCTTAGGGTGCAGTATAATGCTGATATCACCTGCCACAAAGTCTAGGTAGGAGCAGGCTCAGCGTCTGAAGGTCTTCTACCCTCTTGTGTGACGTTAATGCTAATAATAGAGGCCCTTTGAGAGTCAACAAATTTTTTGAGACCAACTCTAAGGGCTCATATGGGGCTTTATATCAAGGCGGGAGCTCGCGAATGAAAGATAGGGCTCAGCCATCTGGCACAGTGCAAGAACTGAGTCACCAAGGAGTGCTTCTCAACGAATCTCCAGCCAAAGGCATGTGGCTAGCAGAAATGGGCACATATACCTTTAAGGTAGCCAGAGCCTGCGCTGCTGAGAGGCATTCTTGAAGAAACTCTAGCACTGGATCAACTGGGCAGTTAATTGGGTTCATCTCATGTTGTTCACACCATGTTACATAGAGTTGCTATTCAGGGCAGACAACTTCTTATTAGAAAGAGCTCTAGAATTGAGAATTATCTCAGTGACCTCAGCCGAAAGACCAAAATATATGAGCTAGTTCCCCTCTCGGGCCAGAGCCAAAGCTTCCAAATTTCCTGCCTGGGATGAAATACCATCCCCTGCACTTGAGAGAGAAGATCTCTCTGGATCGGGATCTCCCAGGTGATGCCTTCCAAACCAAACTCGGACTGGCCAGAACAGGGATACTAGAAGAAGATGAACTCGGTACAGACAAACCCTTACCAGAACTGCTGGGAGCAGAGCTATCGGAGGAAAGGTGTACAAGCGCCGCCTCAGCCACCAGTGGAAGGACCATCCACTGGCCCAAAGACAGAATCCAATGGCATGGGTGAAGGTATTCTGTCGGTATGTCGTTTCCTGTGCTTCTGTAAGTAATCGCTTGGTTTATTAAAATAGTTTTAATTTAATTCTGACTCCCTTGTCGATTTAATCTGACTCCAATGTCAAGCAATTATTAAAAGTAAACTGATTCTGATAAAAAAAGCTGATCATAATATTAGTTATAATATATATAATAATATAATAGTATATTACTATTCTGGGTGTCCCATACTTTCAGTTATTTGTTCATTAGGCACCTGATGTAGTGCTAAGTCTCACATCGGCTGGGTCGAGGATAAAGACACAAAATCATTTTCATCTTAGACAGACGGTGCAGGGTTAACTAATAGATTTAAGTCAGCCTCTAAATTCTTGCTTAACCTTAACCCTAAAAATTAGACACATTCATATGACTAGCTAAATCAGTGGTGGACAGTAATCAAAAGGTACCAGATGATCTGTTCCATGCTCCATTCATTCGTGGGCCTTCAGTTTGACCTACACTGGACAGAATATTTGTGGTAACAAAAGAATTAAAAAGATTCCAGAATAAATCAAATCATTACATTTGTTTGCCAGGCAAAGTCATACATGTCTATTAAAAGAACATAAAGATGAAGTGAAAGTGGTTATACAACTGATCAGCGTAAAACAAAGCACAGTTTGAGAATACTTATTTTCCAAAATAACTCAAAGATTCAGCATAACTGGCAATAGAGAAACACTTTGATTGTGCAGGAAGTTCTGATTACAGAATATTCCTTGAGCAGTTTGCCAATTCTCTTTAGATACTGGAATCAAGACAAAGAACCATAATTTAAATGTAATAAATAAAGAATTAAAATCATTAATTCTCAAGATATAATAAATTCAGTATATAAGCATAGTAACATCTGTAGTATATATAGGTATAGTAACAACTTCTGGCATTCAGAGTCAACTTTCATTGATCTGGACCATCTGCCCCAGGAGGGAAGAAGGGATTATGGATGAGCGAAGAGGCCTCTGAGAAAATGGCTTTCTTTCGGATCTTTTCTTTTGCGAATTTTATTGCATGGACTGTTTTTGTAAGAGTTTCTGAGTTTTGACCTCATGGGGAGATTGTACCATCGTGTGGGTGGACACCTGTACCATCGTGAGCCAGAGGGGACAGTATGTTGTCTCCTTGGAGGCAAACAGAACTGACTTTTAAGTCGGTTTGAAGCTGCTTTTGACTCTCAAAGATGACTTATTTGTGCTGAGTTCAGACCTAAAGGCTGTTGTTAGGTCTATAATTTATTGATTTTATTAATAATACTAATGCTTTGTCATTGTATTGTTATTATAGTGTTATTAACGTCATAATAAATGTTTTGTTAATGTGCTGGAAACAAAACAGACGAATAATGCTGTTTTCATCTTGGCTCAAACAACAACTGCATAAAAAGGATGCATCTCTTTTATAACAAGCACTTTTGACAATTTGTGAATAGATCACCTTGCAATTTAATTTTTGCAATATATAATTTTAAAACATTAATGGGAAAACAATCCTGTCTTGATAATATTGTGTGTAATATTGTATTTTGTATCGACGATAGTCAGAACTATTGTGGATGGCCGTCGCCTTTGACAATATCAAGACAATAATTGGCTGTTTGAGCCAAGATGAAAAAAGCATTGCTCGTCAGCATTTTGTTTTGTTTCCAGTACATTAACAAAATATTTAATATAACTCTAGTAACATTATAATAACAATATTATTGTAAGGGTAGTTCACCTACAGGGGTTCAGGCTGCAGGGTTGCCGAATGACTAAAGAAATGTTATCAGCAAGATGGTAGAAAACTGTACATTTCTTGTCTTTTAGCACCCATTGCAACTTATACCAACGACGGGAAAAAGCGCAGTTATAATAGCAAAATATGTGGGAGAGCGTTGCTATAATGTGACAATATTATATTGCAATAGGTAGCACATTAAAGTTAATACTAAATCAAACTAGTTAGCACATTATAGTTAGCACATTAATGAAAGAGTTCAATGACAATATATCTGTTTATGGTTACACTTAAAATGGTTACAACATAGATGATATGAGATTATAAAAATGTATACCATTAATCGTACCCAGCATTTGTAAAAAGTTACCTGAGAGATAGTTAGAGTGAGTGAAAAAGAAAGATAGAGAGAGAGAGAGAGAGAGTGTGTCCAAGAAAAAGGGCAGAGAATCAAAGAGAACAGTTACAATCTTCTTTTATCCCTTCCTTGACCATGTCCAACCCAAATGTGAGACATTCAAACTGACCAATCAGAAGTAAAACTTCCCCCACTGTACTAAACGTGTGACAATTCATAGACCCCTGATGCACAGGCATCTTGGCCTACAGGCCTTGATCACTATCAGCTCCTTTGTGTCTTCCCAAATGGGCCTTGTAGCATGAGAGAGGGGGTTGAAACAGCAAAGCAAATGTCTTTGTTCATTTTAAAATATCTTTGGATATTTTCAGCCCTACATTATTATTATTAATAATAATATCACTAAAATTATATAGGCCTAACAACAGTCTTTATAGGTCCGAACTCTGCACAAATCAGTTATCTGAGAAATTTGGAGGCAAGGAAATCTTTTGTACAAAGAAGTTCACATTATTATTGTCATAAATTTACTTATTTGATTAGTGCTCTAAAAATAGTAGTAAAGATTACTTTTTTTCTATATATTTTCTTTGTTTTAAAGTTGTCACAAATCCTGAAATATTTCTTGTTTATTTCCAGTTCGTTGATGTTGGTAATTCATATAAAAATAATTTATAAATTAATATACAAGTTAAAAGCTAAATAAAAGCAAAATCTTCACATGCAGTAAAGTATTTAGTGTCTTTCTCTGTGGAGTTTGTACTAAACAACACATTGAATGCACTCCAATCCTCTCACGCACAATGACATGCATAAATGCAATGCTCAAAGGGGCATTATTGCAAATATCAAAGAGTAAAAAGAAAAAGAAAAACAGTGAACTATGTCTATTAAAGGTGTAAAAAACAACTTTAAAACAAGCCACTGGCATTGACAATATATTAAAGTTCCCCTGAGACAAGACTGGCTTTAATAAACAGTGCTAATGAAAGCAGTAAACAGTAAAGCCCAAGAGCTGTGGGGATGTGGACAAGCCAATAGATCAACCACCATTATTTCAATGTTCATCTTCTCTTATCTGTAGTTTTATCAATAAAACTTTGATTTACATTTAATACTGAGTTCAGTTGATCAGACAACACATGCACCACAAAACAAAATTCATGAACCCAACATATATATATATAAACCCTATGGTGGACCACAGAGTGAAGATAATAAAAGAGGATGAAGATTAAAGCCTAATAATGAGTGATGAGATAGCTGTGCAATTCTAAATGCATATTGAAACCATAAACTCAACAGCACGACAGACAGCATATCAAATTTTCTGGTGATGTCGAGTCCGATGGTTCCTGTAATGGCAGTCACCATCTTATCTGTTTGGGCTGCACAGGCACGTCTACAGCTCCTCCTGAGATGGTGGCATCCATCTCTGAACTTTCTGCCTGCCCTGTCTCGGCCAAGGAGGCCATCCATGAATTCTCTGTCTGCTTTGACATGGCCCAGGAGGCCACTTCTGAACTCTTTGAGAGCTCCGACACGGCAAAGGAGGGCATCCCTGAATGCTCAGTCTGTCCTGACATGACCATAGTGGTCAGCCCTGAACTATATGCAAATTCGGTACTGCTAAGGAAGCATTCCCTGAATCCTCTGTGCTTCCTGTTACGGCCATGGAGGCCGTTTATCACCTCTGTGCTTTCTGTTTTAGTTCTGACTAATCTGCCGAGGTGGTCTCTAGTGCTCAACTGTGATGGTCTTCAGTTCCACCTGCTCAGCAGTGGAGGTCTCCAGTTCTATCTGCTCCACCGTGGTGGTCTTCTGATCCACTGTGGTGGTTTCCAGTTCTACCTGCTCCTCTGTGATGGTCTTCTGCTCTACCGTGGTGGTGTTCTGCTCTGCTGACTCCACCCTGACACCCCGCTCTACCAGAACAGCCCTGTGTCTCTGATCCTCAGTCTCCGATTCCACCATACTGGCCTGGCTCTCCATCTCTACCCGTGATCTGTCTCTGCTCTACCTCCTTCCTGGACTTACTATTGCATTCCTGTGTTCCTGTTTATGTTGTTGTAATTCCTACCTTGTCTGCTGCCATAGCAACTCTAGTTAGTTTCCATGACTACACATCACCTTCACCTGTCCCTTGCCAGCCCCTAGTTCTCCTGTGTATTTAAACCCCAGCGTTTTCTATAGTTCTTTGTCAGGTCTTGTCTAATATGGTTGTATATTGGTCATGACTCGGTTCATTGTGGATTTACTCCTTGTTTCCTGTGGATTTATTCTGTTTTGGTTTTTGTGCTTAGCTATGTGCATTTTTGTCATTTTATTAATAAACCCCTTTAAGCATATGGATCCAGCCCTCCCCTGTTTTTGAGTCTGCTCAGCATTACAGAAACTTTTTGTTTCTTCATGACTATATACTGTATAACATCTTAAAGTAAAATGCACATCTACAACTTTACTTTTGTGTCCAAAGTGTAAAGTCATATTGATCTTCTCTTTGGCCTGAAATAACCTTCTCTGGATGTAATATACAACATGAAAAGCCTGAGAACACATCATAGCTATTTATCATGTCCAAACATAATGTACTGTATAAAGTATGTCATGACAGAGCTAAAATGTTAGAACCAGACTGAGGCTAGAGAAAACAGATCGTATGTTTTTCTCTTTCTCTTTGAGTGTGTGCTGTGTGTGCTTGACAAGAACTAGAGGAGGAATGTTGGGATAGGAGAGAGCGTGTTAAATTATTCCCTTCACAGTTCTAATAGCCTGCATGTTGACCAGAATTGAATTAGGCATTTAACTTTTTACAGATGACTAAGAGGGCTGATTCATGTCATTCTGACTCAAAGCAAGAAATCTGAAACTGGCTAATGACTTTGTAAAGTCCATGTATGGTTTATGGAACATGTTGTTGTGTTTTTTCCACCGTATTGGGATTTATTGTGCTTGTATATTGAATAAGAATGAGTGAAATGGCTTAAATTAAAGAATACTTTAATATTCTAAAAACAATACTTTCATAATAACAAGATGATATATTACATTATAATATAATTTATCTTATTGCATTCCTTATTCTTCATTGAAAAATATAAAATTTTAAATATTAAATTAAAATATGAAATATTAAATTTCCTTGTTTTTATTCCCTTAATTATTTTCAACTTGACCTTTATATGCGTTTTATTATTACGGCTCATTATGCTTACCGTCATGTATAAAACAGTCCTATAAAATAACGTAATAAAACAATGCAATGCTATAGCACAGTAAGAATAATTCAATAAGATCAAATCTATTTCAACAAGTTATTTCATAAAATTATTTTTTTTAAATATTGGATGGATCAGCTGTAATATGCAATAAATGTAATAAATGACAAAAAAACATACAAACTTAGAAAAGTACTATTCTGCATTAACTGACAGATGCTACTGTGATCGGGATATGTTTTTAATCACAATAATAGAGGTCCACCCCGTGCAATTCCCAGATGTGATGTAATGATGTCAATATTTAACTTGGTGTGCACATCATGCATTATGTCACTGTGAGAACATCTGAATTTTGAACTTACCCCGTTAAGATTGTGGCTCAGAAACATAATTATTTTATTTTTTGCACTAAATAATTACAGTATGTGTTACATGGATAACAACAACACGATGAGACAAATGTCATAGTAAAAATTGAGTTAATATCAAATCCTAATTTAAGAGAGAGATGGGGGAGTGTTGACTTTTAAATTCTTTATTTAAACATATACTAAACCACTAAAATACAATATATTCTACTCATATAATTCTACACTCTGTATATTCAAAACAAATCTCAAAATCATAAAAAAAATAATTTTGCGCATTGAACATCACTAGTTAAACACTATAGTCCCATCTTCACATATCGAAAATAAAGGACTATTCACAACCCATTATCACTCAAATTCAACTGAATTCTTTGTGAGTCGATTTGTATTCCACTCTCTGATTCTCGATTCAACCAAAGCAGTACACTTATGTTTTTTTTCCCCCTCAGCAGCCATTCTACAGGTCTTGCAAATTGCCCAACTATAAAATTTCCCAAGGTACACTGTACTCTATGAGTTTCCGAATACTTGCATCCATAAATAAAAAGTGTTTTATTAAAATTAAAACAGAAACCTACATTTCCAAGTATTCTTTCCAATGATGTAAATTGTGGTACTAGCATGGGACATTCAGAGAAAAACATGAAACATAGTCTTTGGTTTGGTCCAAAAATGACAGGATGATAAAACAGCCGTATAGTTTTGGAAGAGGACCTTTATACAAGAGCCTCCAAGAAGGAGCATTTTGTATCATTTCCATTTTATGTCACATCTGTGATCAATATCTTTAAAAGAATCAGTCTTTATCTATTTGATAAAACTGTTTTTTTTTTCCAAATGCTTGAAAATCAAGCTCTAATAGACCCTTAAATTTCAACAATTTCAAACTGTTTATGAACTGTTCCATGATCCTCACAGATTTAAATCCCACCTGTTCACAAACTGGTGGCCTCCATTTTCTGGACGCAATATCAATCAAATGTGGAACTTTAGTCAAACTCTTCTCTATTAATGTTTTAGCAAGGGTATTAGATTGTTAAACAAACATTGCCACCAAGAAAGGAATTACAAAACAGTGGTTCATTTAGACCAAAATGGTCATTTTTATGTCTAAATTCCTTAAAAATAGTCCAGGAATTTAGAACTGAAACATAGAACTTCACATCAGATATAACATTTTCACTATGCAAGGACATCAAAAACAATTCTTGATCAAGGGAAAAAACACCAAAAGTTCTGAGTAAAGTCAGGCCAAATGAACTTAAGTAAGAATTGCTGGGGGGAGCCAGTGATGACCATCCCAAAACAAACGTTGCAATAGAATTTGATGAGGGGGGCGTGGTTCAGCGAGGTCTTCAACGGGAGAGCGAGTTGGGAGACGAGCGGTGAGTAAGTGGGTTAAGTGCAAATGACAAACACTTGTGTCTTGTTCCAGTAATTGGAGTGGAGAGACCGCATAAAGAGACCGGGAAATGAGAAGCTGGCAGAGACAGACAGACTGCTGACTGGTGGATGTGTGTGTGGAGACAGTTTGCTCTGGAGAGCCCCACGTTTATATTGCTTATGCATTGTGTTTTATTGAGCGCTGGCAGCATGACTTTCTGTTTGTATCTTTGTAACAAAGCACTTTACCCCAATATGACAAAATAGGGAGAATCCACCTCCACCTGTGTAAATGCCAGAGACTTTACAAAATAGACCTTCCCAATTTTTTTGCATATATTGATCTACTCACATAAAACCCCCAAGCACTTTAAACCCTTCCAATCTCCAAGAGCAGTGCTGAGGAAATACTGGAGGAACTTTGTTCTCCCGTTTGCCCAGCAAAAAGGATCCACTCTTCTGCCAGTTTATTTGTGAGGAAAAGACATCAAGAGATGCAACCATTTTCATTACATCTTCATCTGACCTTATTACCACTGTGACATCATCAGCGTATGTACTTAATTTAATTGTAACTGAATATGTACTAGAAGGACACAGACACACTGTCGAAATGCCATGCCATGCCATGTAAAATATCTCACCTAAATTAAGACACGTTTAAGCCTACAGCAAATATGCAGTCCTGTAAGTATGCCATTTTAATGTAGGTCAAAATTCTATATATTATATATAGGAAACTATATATAAAAGTTGTGGTAGCGATTCAGACAAGGGTTTCTGCCCCACGAAAATGTATGGTCACCGCACCAATGATTGTGACAGTCCATGCGACGACGCAAAATACACATTTGCAGCACAAAATCAATTGCCTGAAGCAATACTTTCCAGCGCAGGAAAACCGCTGGATGCCTAAACCCCTTTCGTCAAAATCCAAAGATGAGAGATTTGCATTCAAATCTATCGGATGACCCTCAACGAAGAGGGGTACCCTTAAGGTCGGAGTATTGACGTGAAGGGGAAATGCCCAAAAGGTAGATTGTGACGAATAGGGGTGAGACCGTGTTGTCTCAGAACTGCCAAGAGTGGTTCAATAGCAATAGCATACAAAATACCTGAGAGTATCCCTCTGCCAACTTAGTGCCATTTATTTTTAATATGTTATATTCTAACAAATAGGAATAGAATTGTTGAATACATCTGTATACAACAACTTGACATAAGAAATAAATGATGAACTAATACCAAAAACATTGAGACATTTAAAAAGAAAGCCATGATCATTTCGATCAAAGGCTTTCTCCTGGTCCAAAGAAACAAAACCTGCATCAAATTTATACATCTTGGCAAAGGAGATCAAGTCTCAAAACAGAAAAAGATTGTCAAAAATGGATCGATTTGGAATGCAGTAAGATTGGTCTGATATAGATATACAAAGTTTGAGTCTATAAGTTAAAGCTTTGGAAAATATCTTGTCGTCAACTCCAAACAATGACACAGGGCCCCGATTTTTGATGTCTACAAGATCACCCTTCTTAGGTAGTGAAGTTATCACGGCCCTCCGAAGGCTCACAGGTAATGTGCCTCTTTCCAGACACTCCAAGAAAACAGAAGACAAGTCTTTTTCCGATCACCGATCATTCCATCCAATCCTGGAGTTTTACCTGACGAGAGTTCTTGAACAGCTACAGTCAGTTCATCAAAAGTCAAAGGTTGATCAAGTCTAGATTTCCCCTCTTCTGCAAGTTGAAGTTTGTCTTGAAGAAGAATATCAGCCATTTCATCATCACACGGTTCAGCCTTGTAAAGATCCTCATAAAAAGTTAAAGCATATGAAATTATTCCACGATCATCGCTCACTTTTCTTCCTCCTGGAAGCTTCAAATGACATAAAATCTTTCTATTTACAATTCTCTTCTCCAGACTAAAAAAGGAAGATGTCAGAGCATTCATGTTGTTGAAGGAAGTAAACCTTGCACAGATTAGTGTCTCTTCGGGCTCTTTCTTCTAAAAGATTCCATAAAAGGAATGTATTCCTTTCAAGGATTGTGTCTACTGTGTCCTTTTCATCACCAATCTAAAGGATATCTTGTTCAAGCTGCTTCAGTGTACTTTCCAAGATGCTTTTATTTTATTATAGGTAATATAACTCAGGGTAAAAAAGTTTGATTTGTACTTTGCAAACATCCCACCATTAACTTAGGGACTTATATAACTATTTTCTCTCTCTCCAAGTCTCCCAGAAAAGGGTCAAAGAGTGCAAAAAATTGTGATCTCGCAACAGCGTACTATTACATTGCCAAAGTGAGTGCTTAAGTGTGCTCTGTGCAATAGAAAATTCAACAGACATATAATATGATCAGATAAAGAAATGGGAATAATATAGCTATTAAATTTTTTTACCCCAAACAACTTTTCTGCACATAAATTCTACCAAGTCTGGCTCCAGATACCATGTTAGAGTTTACTTTCAACCAGGTATATTTTTTAATCTGAGGTTTCTCTCCAAACATCCACAAGACATTGATAAGTTGAGAAAAAAAAAAAAAACATCAAAACGGCAGTCTAAATCTAAAAAAACTGTTATACGGATTTTTGGTCAAACCCCCAGCACTAATACCTGGAGATAGCAAACCCCGTTAACCCCACATTCCCATTCATTTCAGTAGTTGTTTCTTGGCGAAGGGTCGATGTGATTTCACCAGGTAAAACATGTTACTGGACATGTATCCACATATACTGGATCCTTGTTGATCCTGGAATAACATTCCAATCAACCAATCATATTTGAGGGATGGGTTTACAGTTAATGTCAGTTTAGGCTAACAATTTTATGTGATTCTACATCTACATAGGTTTAGGAGTACAGGAAGAACTATGCTTTAGGAGAGAATTGTTTTTTGAGGATCAACAAAAAAATGTTGATTCAGGAACATGTCTTACTTGCAGCCAAGTGCCTTTTAAATTTAAAATTGCATAATTTTTACCTTAATTAAATGGGTTTCATAAATTTTTGTTAAAGTACTGAAGTTATTTTCACTGCAGTCACACTGCCAGGCCATGCAGTTGCAATCAATTTGTATGCCACCAAAGTGAAAATAAATTACATAAATCAGCATCACATAAGTTCTATCTCCTCTCTGCCATCACAGTTCAAGCCAGCTTAGTTAACAGCAGCATATCTGAGGGAAAGTTGGTTGTTCAAATATGTGACTGCTTCAAAGCTACATAAAAGAGAACTGGGATTATCACACTTTCAGGAAACCTCTAAACATTCCCTCCAAAATAAAGAAAGAGAGCAACAATAAATCTGACGTTTCTCCAAATGACCTTCACATTTGGTCCACATCCAGACCGTGACAAAGTGAATGCTTATTAGCTGACATTTACCTGGAAAACTCGCCTGATGATAGCACTGCAGGAAAATGCAATCGCACATTCAGAAGAAGTTTGGCATGTAGCTTCACACAGACAAACTGGCAGATAAGATCCCTTTGAAATCTGCTTCTGTTCAAAGCTCAGGCTCACAGGCTGCTCACACACACACACACACACACACACACACCCTGACTGAAGTGATTCCTACACTCACCCACTTATTGCCAAAATGGAGAACTGCTCCAAATCCACATCCCTTGGTAAAAGAGGACGCAATCCAAAACCAGCTGCTAATAAATTAATTGCTATTCATATTGTGCCTATTTTGTTTCAGTGCATTGGTGAGCAACCTCTAATCTCTTGCATTCTAGAATATGTTACATTAATAATGTTGATCAGTGACTGTTAATTGACCCTTCACAAAGCCCCCTTTAGTTACTGTTGCTATGCCCGACAACCCAAGTGCTTTCGTTCACTCATCATGTTCTCACGCAGTGAAAAATCCATCGTGGAGCAAAGAGGACACTGACAACGTTTGAAACAGTTTCATAATTAAAATATTGTAATTTTTTAAAGAAGTTTAAAGATTAAATACTGTGTCTCTTTAATGTGTCGTGACAGATCGCTGAAGCTCCTTCAAGCGGCTCTTGAACCAACCATCTCTTCATACTAGTTCATTTATAGCATCAAATAAACATGAATGAACATCAAAAGGAATGTTGTTTCAAGCGCTGAAAGACATGAGTACACACAACTTTTCAAGTTTAAGTTCACCAACGTTAATCTAACGTTAACTCCCCTGACTGCTTTGTCGGATAAAATGCCGGATTCGGGGTTATCATTGGTTAGATGGCCTGTCAATCAAACTGTTTGCAAGTAACATTTTAAAGGCAACGTGTGTAATACTAGCGTTATCAGTACTTTTTGAAGCAAGTCAGTTCACTCAACGTCTTGATCTTGCTTTAGCAACAAGCTATTTCTATTTCCAGTTCTTGAAAGTAAAGGTATCTGCCTGTATGTTACATCCATGTTATTTTTAAAGAGCACATAGAGAAAATAACACCTGACAACTATGGTATAAATTGTACTTCTTTAGCTCACAATGTATTTTTTACTTTTATTTTAATGTTTTATTTCATAAACATAATATAATATAATGTAAGGTGATATACAATAAAGTGATGCATTTCCCAGTACTGTCTGTCAAGCAAGATGCTCTCAGTGTCCACTGAAAGAGAAAAAGTCCCTCATGGTGGAGGTCAAAAACACAGCAGAAAAAAAAGGACAAACAGCTATGCTAATGTGTTAGTTTGCTTTGCTAACCGTGAGAAGAAAAAACATAAGCAGGGGGAAATAGTTGGTGGGGAGGTGGTTAATACAGTGTTCAAAGTGTTCAAAGAAAATCAGCAATAAGGATCTTGTCATTTGAAAAGGTGAAATGTACATAACACAGATATATGAAGAGATAGACAGAAAAACACACACACATTTCTCTGCCTAACAGTTGACTTTGGCTGATTATGCATGAAATCAAGCGATCGCATAATCGCGTTTTTCTGGAGGGACTGGTTACAGTATGTTCTTCTTCGTTCCGATTAAAGTTCATAAACAGAGCCTCCTTTGACCTGTCATAGAACTACTTCAGACATTACAATATCTTACCTAATGCAGAACCGGCGTTGTTCTCTGATGCGGCCTCGATTGCTGTGGTACTATTAGCAGCAATGGAATTGATAGTTGAAGTAGAATCAGAAAACTCCACACTTTTAGCAGTGGATTTGTTAAAAAAACGACGAATGTTTATTTTGTTTATTCAGCACGTAAAACAGAACGAGAAGAGCGTCCACTCACGTACCGCGATACTTTGAGATTCACAAATCGCGGGAGAATGTAATAAAGCTACTGTAATTAAAAATTAATTAGCCATATCTTACTCATTCTATACACAGAACTAATAAGATAAGACAAATAAAACGAGAAAATTTGAATTCTGTAATAAAAAAAAAAATATTCAAAGCACAAGGCAGGCATTAATTGGCTCCGGACTGGGGGGGCATTGCCCCCCCCCCCCCCCCAGCCCCCCCAAACTCCGCCTATGTGTGATTGTTATTGATTGTTATTGCCGCTTCCATAGATATCAGTGTGTATTTTACAAAACTCTAAATGTATTTATTTGTTAGTACTTATGTGCATTTAAATGTCTGAAACCTAAAATAAACATTATGTGGTTGAAAACACTGCATATTTGTGATATATTCGTCTGTCACTGGCTCAGCGCCAGAGAACGCGCGCAAGCACTTTTGAATTTGGCTGTTGATCACGTGATGCACTGAACGTTCTAATCACACCGATGTGATCGGACGCTCCAGGGACCAGCCAAGACTGATCGCACCGGTGTGATCGTACGCGTCAAAGGGTTAAGTGCCATAATCGGGTCCCCAGTGCACCTACAAACCCAGAAAATTTGTTTTGGCAAGCTTTTCTCTGCATAATGTGAAGAAACAAGTCACTCAGATTTCCCTTTGTGACGTAGGAAGGGAATCTTACTATATAGTATTACCACCCCTTAATCTGCACGCTTCCACCCTTGGTGCCATCATTTTGTTTTCGCAAGCTCCAAACAGTGTACCAGTTCTAAGGCCAAGGCAAAAGTTTGAGCAAATCAACTGTTCTGTCATTGACTGCACAGATGAGCACAGAACACTATTACATTAAATGTGATTTGGCTCTCAGGGGAGGTCCCAATTTGTCGGTACATTCCAACATGACATTTCCATTCCATTCCGTAATAAGGAACCTTATAATAAATATCGTAAATGCCTTATGACAAATGCCTGAGCTTTGCCAGAGCACTTTTTTCAGTCTGCTATACCCTTTTATAGAAGCATTGGTTTACAACACAAGCATTCCTTTTGTTAGAGCTCTAAATGAACTGCACAAAAGAAATTACTATCTGTGGAATCAATAGAAGCTTGTTTTTGCCACTGAATAAAAAATATTCAAAAAAAGTCAGTATTGTGAGATAAAAAGTCTTTTTTATTAAATTACCTTTATTACAAGCTTCCATTGTCTCTCAATGAGAATTTTCTAATGTAAATGCACATGTAAAGTGGTACCCTACACAGCATGCCTGAATATGCTCAAACCTGACAGAATAAAGCATGCAATTCTCTTTTTCCTTAATCAAAGCCTCTCGGGGTGACTTACATTCCATATGCCCGGTTCCTCATGTCAAAGTCAGGGGTAAATTTGTCAGCACCCCAGGGCAGTTAGCAGTTTAATAGCAGCCTGTAGTGAAGAAATGGGGAAAGGAGTGTGAATGACAGATACTCTGTGTCCATGTGTTCTGGCCTGAGGGGTTAGAGGATCAGCCTCAGGGCTTCGCTGTGGGGTACCACCACTACATACAGCGTTAAGTGCTCAAATATTATCTGCAGAGACACGTACAGTACCACCCAAAGTCACAAGGTGTAGGGGAAACATTCTTAAAGTGCCTGTGGGCATTCAGACATTACCAGAGGTGAAGGTCCTGCTTATTTCCAAAGTTGAAAGTATTGAACTAGACAGATATTTAGTTGACGAGGACCTGGTTCTTCCAGCACCCTGGAACATAAAAGATAAATATTTAAATATGAAACAATTTACAAAACTTAACTGCATTCATTAACAAGAACTATGCTTCTACAGCATGTATTAATTATAAGCCCTATTCGGACGGGACTAGTTTTCTAAATGACCTTTGAGTTCAATAAGGATATGGTTTCACATTCACTGTGGATGTCATGTGATTTATTCTGTTTTTGATCAATTTACTACTTTTAATTCAATCGACTGTTGACTAAAACACTTGTATTTTGTATTTAATTTTTTTATGGAATTGAAATGGGGGGGGGGGTTCCAGTATTCAGCATATTGTGAATATTTATTGTATGCATTTGTAATGCATTTGTTTGTATTCTTGTATAATTATTTTTGTTTTTAAAAGTAAAATCAGATACTAAATATCAAAATACCAGAATTCAAAAACTATAAATTAATATGAATAAAATACGCCACACAGTAATAATGTGTTAGGCACTTAGAAATATAAATTTCACTTAAATGGTTCCAAAAAATGGAACTTGTTTAACATTGAGTCCTAACGCAAAAATATGTGTTACATCCATTTTGAAAAGATTTTAAAAAGTACCTTTGTCATTGACCCATTACAAGAATATGAATGTCATGGTGCATTAAGCCCGATTTAAAAACAAGTTTTAATATTCTCTTCCCATCTTTCCTCACCACATGGAAAATGCTGTCTCTGAGTTTGTCCTCGCGTCCTCAGTACGCCGAAACTGGTGAGGTGATGTGTAGATGGAGTTCACGCTGGTTATGGAAATCCCTAATTAAATGTTATTAGCTACGAGCTGTGAAAGCAGGAGCACATATATTTAATATCTGTCATCGCAACCATGATGAGATTTCTCTAGAGATCTACGCAAGATGAGATAACTGCTCACATTCAGAACACGCAAGGACAAAGCTGTGCACTGAAACGCTGCTGCGATGGTGTGTGAGAAATAAATCTCATAGTAAACCACTTTAACATATTTATCAGTTTTGCTAAACTCTAACTTACAAAAGGCTATTTAAGGCTTCAAAACTTTTTCTCTCTCTCTCTCTTTCTCTCTCTTCTAGGTTAGGGAGACAGCTTTTTGTACCAGCTTTCTTGAAAAGTGCCCAACGATTTTCCACCCTTGCACAGAGTCTTGCCAAGAAACACCACAGATAAACAACAACAAAGACTCATAATTGATCCTTAGCTATAAATAAATACCAAGAGACTGGGCACAATAGTCTCTTTCTGCTTACTCAAGGCCTCATTAAAACCAGTAGCTGGCTAAGGTGAGACAAGCACACTTGCACACGTCAGAATAAAATTGCAATTGTGAGCAAATACAAAAAAGAAACTGAAAAGAAAGACATGACATTGTACAGAAGAAGAACTGAACTGTAAGTGTGCTAGCATAACAAATATTATTATTTTTTTTATCTGAAAGTACCCTTCTTAAATGAGTTTCAGTACAAAATGATCTAAGTTAGTCCTAAACCAATCACCAGATAGCACATAAACAGACCTAAATTGCTGGCCTACAATTACCCATGTGCATTTAAATTATGTGCAACAAAGATGCGTGAGTGGACATAATAATAATTCAAACATTATCGATAATCATTAGTCTTTAAGCAGAGAAAAGGTAATATGTGCACTATTATACTGGTCTAATGTCTTTTTGTGCTATGATACATGATAATCTTGTAAAATGGGATCTAATTCAGAGCTATTTCCTTATTATTATTATCTCTATTATATTAATTATTGCCATTATAATAGCATAACTCATCTTTGGAGGGTTATTCAAAGTGTACTAGTCATGCTTCACTGTTTCAAATCACAAGGAATTAGATCCTTCACATCAGCTGTTTTTAGAAAGCACTGTTGTTTTCTATTATCAGTTGAATAAAGGGCACCGCAATGACAGGTGAATCTTAGTTAGATGTGAGATTCAAAATGTGACTAAAATTGACCGAAATGATGATGTTAGTTCTGTTTTGAAAATTACTAGGTGTTCTGTCACAAGAGGAGGCATCTTTTTACTCATTCTTGGGAGACATCGAAAGAGCAACTTTTGTCGTAGACAAAGTTTTTTGTAACTAGGGGGTTATTACTCTTGCCTCCCTGCAGGCTGTAAGGGCTTCTGTCCTCCCCTCATTTCAGCGCTAGCTGAAGAGAAATATCAACCCCACTGAGAGATTTATACTTCCTTTTGCCTTGTCATATCAATATATTTTCAATTATGACAGATTTCATTCCAACAAGAAAACAAGGAAACATAGCAAAAGCAAAAAAAAAAAAGAAAACATCAAAAAAACTGATCCATCATAAGTGACCCTGGACCAGAAAACTAGTCAGTACGGGAATATTTGTAGCAATAGCCAACAATACATTGAATGGGTCAAAATGATCTATTTTTCTTTACTGCCAAAAATCACTAGGATGTTAAGTAAAGTTCATATTCCAGGAAAATATGTTGTAAATTTCCTACGTAAATATATAAATATAAAAAAGATATATTTTTGTGAGTTGGATATGCATTGCTAAGGACTTCATTTGGACAACTTCAAAGGCGATTTTCTCAATATATTGATATTTTTGCACCATCTGATATCTTTGCCAAATATTGTCCTATCATTACAAAGTAAAAGCTTATTTATTTGAAAAAAATTGACCCTTATGACTGGTTTTGTGGTCCAGGGTCACATATTTGTTTACATATGGGCCTCAAAGATAAGGACTGCCTGATGGCCCAAGGCCAGTGTCAGGACAGTTGAAGGACATGTCATTGTCTCAAAGGTTTATCATTTGGACACATTTTTAAGCTTTGCCAGTTTAAATATCCAAGTTCAAGAAGACGCGGAATAGAACTCAATTCGGTACCCGCAGACTGTGAGAAGTTTTGAGCGTGGACACATCCAGAAAGCCACTTCTCATATAAATAGCAAATACTGAATTGAATTCTTTTTCAAGCTTCTTGCGCTTGAACAGACAAATTCACACAAAATGATGGCAAAATATTTATTTGTGTTTAATAATATCTGAGATTTATATTAGTTAGGTTGATAGTTTTTGCTGTGGTATCAAAATTGGAATCAAGAATTCAATGAAAACAAAAACAATGAAAACAGTAAGTTCAGCCCTGAAATAGTCAAGGATGTCAGAACTTGATAGTGAGGACTTAATTAAGTAATGACTATAAGTAAGGTATATTAGATGACAAAGTACATGTACATGTTTTATTACCAAAATTAATTTAATTTTGTATCACTGATCATTCATAAAAATGTGTGTGGGGTAAATCAATTATGCTAAAATCTTTATTTTTGAGTACACTATCTGTAACAGACATGGTGTCTTTTGTCTATTAAACAATTTTTCAGTAATGATAGTGTCAGTAGATACTTAGATATGTATCTAAATATAATATTTTAGCTGCTGCCAGATAAGTGTGTGACCTGAGTTGTCTCAAACATGAAATGTGCTTTATATTAAGTGCTTCAAACTAAATAATACACCTACATAGCTTGCCCTACTGTCAGATCTGCGTGTTGTTTAATGCATTTTGGATGCATTTACCGCAGCACACAACTTACATCTTGCGTTGGAATGCTTCCCGGAAAATTATACAAATTACAAAAGTATTTCCATTTTCACATAAAGGATTTCTGCAGCAAGCGATTCCACATTTAACTTAGAAAACCAGCGCATATATGCGTGTCAAATAGATAGAGTGGATTAGAATGGGAGTGCAATAATTCTAAACTTATTCTAAAATATTTTGCTAACATATTTTGCATCCAAAAGTGTAAGCACTTCAAATCTCTTCCAGCATTTACAACAACACCATGAACTGCTTTTTGAACTGAGACTTTTTTTTAAAAATATTGTTATAGATATAGTATATAGTTTATTCAGTAAACCACTGTTTAATAAAAAAATAAAACCGTGGGTTTTTTTTGTTTGTTTTTTACTCCAATGGGGCACATTTTCATGACCTCACCAATGGCCCCACAAACCCATAGCCTGACCCTACTCCCTAGTATTAGAACATCAGAGGAGATAAAAAACATGATATTATTGCTCCAATACTGATTGAAAGATTCTTCAATGTCCTTGCCTCCAGGGAGCTTGTGTTATCATGGCCATGAGCATGTCAGACGTCACATAATGTAAAAGTTAATAGCCATTCACACTGACACCAATTTACAATGATAAGGCGACCTGAAATCATTCCTTTTCAAGAGAGCTGTTCAGTTTTTAGCCCTGCAAGCCTGCTATATTCAATTTGTTAATAAAGTGTGTATTAATAAAGTGTGATTAACGTTTTTTGTAGAGGCTTTCCGTTTCTGTTCTACAACATAGGCCTACCTTGCACACAGTTCTACCTGAATTTTGAATTTGGAAACCATTGTGCTTTATAAATCTAAGAGTACATTCATTAACTCTCATTCATCAATCATACTCACATTTTAAAAATTCACACTATCTATTCAATAAATGAAAGGAATAAATAATAAGACAATTTTCAAATTTATGTTTGAGGTATGACTATGTAATTTAAATTGTTGAAAAAAAAGTGTTGCCATTTGAGCATGAACAATGTTTGCAAAGTTTCAAAGCACAAAATTCCACTCCTAAGAGAGTTATTCTCTAGATCAGTAAGCACTGTTTCTGATCTCCCTACACCAACTGGGTTGTATACTATTTTCTTCTGGGAGCTTCACCATATCCCTCTTTTAAGTAACACCTGAGACATACACAAAGTTATTCGTGTGTTGAAACTCGCTGTAATAAGGGGTGTGATACTTACAAAACAGGCTGAAAGGGGTTGACCAATTACAACACTCTGGTCCAGCTGACCGGTCAGAGAGTATTACTCTTTTCAGAAGGAGGGAACTATACAGGGGTGCGTTTCCCATACAACGACGTAACTCGCTGCTTTACGACCATAATACGATGCATTGTTGAACAAATGATCTTGCTAGTCACGACCATAGACATAATAAATACATAGACGCCCCATTGGCCATTGGATCGCACGCCATATTTGAAGGGGCAACCTGCCGTAGCTCTCATAAGTGGTCTGAAGAATTCATGCCTGACTGTTCTGAGATTTTACAAACCGTCGCACAATCCAAACCACATATCGGAGAATTACCTTTGACATGCAAGTCTGAACAGTTGTTTCTGGTTGTATTATTCATCATAACATTATTTTGACAGATAGTTGGCGACAACGCTAGTTATTTATGAAAACTGAGACTTTATAACAAATAACGTAAAGTTTTCATGATTCTTATGAAGTCTGAGATTATTTTATAGTTTATATCACTAACTAATCAAAATCGCAAGTGCGTCTTCCGTGCAATGAAGGACTTTGACAGGACAGCTCCTGTCAGAATCACAGACTCAAAACCAACTCATACCCGAAGATAGGTGATTTGATTGCCTGTCATCTAATCATGGCTCATTTATATTTTTACCCCAGTTTAGCCAGTGGAACCAGGACAACACAACCCTCAAGGAAGGCTGAAGAAAGCCTGTCAGTGGACTGTTTTCTGCATTTCCAAAAGACCTCGTCTGCCTATTATTGTTATTATTATTATATGACTTATATTATTGTACTATTCACAACTCACTATTTTATTTGCTATTTTTATTTTATTGACTGTGTTTCAAGTGATTCAAGAGAAAAAGCTAAAGGCATGAGGGAAAAGGTTTAAAAAAAAACAAAGCCATTTTCAATTCCAAAGCGATGTGCACATTTCATGTACATTAAATTAGATTACATTATTGAAAATTAAACCTAATCTATGCTTGAGAAGCGTAAGTTTTCATAATTCCTTATGACAATAAGTCATTTTCAAGTTCAAACTAGTGAAATTCAGAGTAATTGGAGACAAAAACTTTTTCGTGTTCCACGCAGATCATAAACCGTTGAAATCGGTAGAGAAATGTAAACTTCGTTGCACCTTTTGTCCAGAACGTTTAGTCATATTTGTTTTATGAGGAGTCTTGCCCTGCACAATATCTCAGCAACAGTCCAAAGTGGCCAATGGGGCGTCTATGTACTTATTATGTCTATGGTCACGACCGTTTCCCGAAACCATGTTGTTGCAAACCTGTCATTCAGCCACACTGGTGAATGATGTCATGCAGGTGTTGGAGTTATAACTTCTTTAAATGAACCCGTTTGAGCACGTATGCACACTCTTCTTAAAACTTGTTTAAAATCTCTTGTTTAACTTAAATATGTAAATGATATTTGTATATATTGGAAATAAAATATATACATTGTACTTAATGTCAGCTTGCTTATTTTGCTCCGGATAACAATTCATGTCATAAAACCAAGAAACTATGCTTCTAACCACAGCTCGAGAGCTGTCGTTCCAACCACACAAGTTTGTGATGCAGTTTACGAATGTTTGTTTGAACGATGGTTTCGGGAAACACCAAATCGTTGAACTGTGTTAGCAACCCCTGAAGGTTAATGACAGACTGAGAAAAGAATTTTATGAAAATTCAAGCATTAAAATATATTCTGGTTGACCCCAAAAACAAAAGCAAGACTTTAAAAAAGGGCATAATAGGGCCCCTTTAAATGTCATGATTGCTTTATGAGATTTGGTGCTTTTATTAGGCTCCATAAGCTACAGTGGCCACTGGGGTGACGCAAAAAAGTACAGTAGAGCTCTACTAGTGGTGTGTGATGTTTCATGCAATTGTTGTTTTATTGCATTATTGAGTATGTCAGTTACTTTCCAAAACAAACAATCAGACAAACACACTCCTTGAGAGTGCATGCTTTCACTGTGTGGTGTAGTCTAGAATGCAGTTAGAATACCCCCACTTCAAGATAGGCAACAAAAAAACAAAAACAAAACAAAAAAACAATACTTCTTATTATTCTAATTGAATTAAGTGAATATGTTGTTCTTATAAAGGTAAAAATTCCCCTGGATTTAAATTTAAGGGGGAAAATATCACCCCTTAATGAAAAAGTTCATTTCTGTTACTGCTGTCAACTAACCTCCGAACAAAATATGAAGAATATGAATAGATTTGGAAGTCAGCTATCCACGTACGACATGCCTGAACCACTCAACGTACCATTACAAAAACATACTCAGCAAAATATTGTCTGAATGTCCTTATCTACAAAATTCCAGAGAATATTGAGATTTTTTTTGGTCAATACTGCACAGACGTAAGCAATGTGGCACCTTCCAATAGGAGTGCAGAAGGAATGCCAACATTCTTATCTTCATCACAAAAATTTTGATTTGTTAAGTTATTTTTCTGGCCTTTTTGGATTTACTATTGAATGGACAGTTGAAGCAGCTATAGAAGGTGATTATAGAGGAGAGATGGTAACACGAAAGGAGAGGCGGCACTCAGGTTGCATGACTCGAGTTATATGTTTGAGTGCTGTACACAAGGCAATAGCTGCGACATCGCATTCATTTCTGAGAGACAAAAAAGCAGAAACAACTATGTTGAAGATTTTGAAGGGCAGCCAGTCACAATATCCTGTATACATCCAGGGTTAATCCACCATCATCTCTGTCACCATGTGGCCCCAGGCCTTATCCGATCCGAGGTCAGTTGACCCTGAGTGACAGGAACAAATGACTCATGGAATACAGTTTGAGGAATGTTAAATGCTGTTCTTCTTATCTTTCTATTTAAAAATTCTGGAAAAAAAAAAAGCAATCACGGTGTGCATCAAAAGCATTTTCAACTCTTCACACAGAAAGATTTCTTGAGCACCATATCAGCATTTTAGAATGTTTTCTGTAGGATCATGTGACACTGAAGAATGGAATAATGGCAGCTGAAAATTCAGCTTTCCCATCACAGGGATAAAATTCATTTGAAAAAATATATTAAAATATAGAAAACAGTTATTTTAAACTGTAATAATTTTTCCCAAATAAATGCAGCCTTGGTGGACATAAGGCCACATTTACACTGTGGGTCTTGATGCCCAAATTACGATTTCTTGACTATAATAAATATATACTATATTTTTTTGATGACCAACTTATCTTCTTTTAAAAGTGACCCATATCCAACTTCAGTATGATTCCACATGGGTTAAGAATTATTCCTCCATTGCACCATTGAAAAGAGTCATGCGATCGTGGTTGGTGTTCACCTGAGTTGATGTCATTCTCCACTGTCGCTTTTACAATGACATACAAATTGCATTGACTGGGGAATATCTGATCTGTCAGAGTACATGGCAGACACAAATGCACACATCCAGCTCGTATCAGATTTATTTCCTCGTATGAATGAGGCCTGCTCGGAGAGTATCAGAATCCATGTGCTTTTTTCCTGCTAACACATCCATGGAGCATATCCGATATTCCACATGGGACAAAAAAAAAACGTAATTGGGTCATTTAAATGGAATGTAAATGTGGCCGAGACTTACTGACCTCTAGACTAAAAGTTGTACCTCTATTACCTCTCCTACTCTCACAGATTCCCATCACTGGTGGGACAGAGAACAGAAGTTTTCATTTGCAGTTGTTTATCTTTAATAAGCAAAATGCTAAAAATGTATCTTCCAGCCTGTTTTTATAAACATTCCACAGATTAAGTGAAATGTTTTCTCTTCAAGTGGAATTTGTTCCATTTCTTATTGTCACATTTAATCTTTTAAAAGGAAGAGACAGTGTGTTTATTTGCACAAATACACACAGATGCAAGATACAAATGCTCAAAAGCTGAGTAAACAGTAAAATCATGTGTTCAACATGAGCAGTTTGACGGTAGAACTAGAATATCTAATGAGAATGTATTTCATTTAATCATTTACATTAGAAAAATGATTCACTTCCCTGCATCAAGTTACTTAGACTATACGTTCACACTGCAGGCAAATGTGAGCCAAATCTCTTTTTTTTGCCCAGATGTGACTCATCTGTTTTCTCCATGACAGTGTGAACAGTACAAACCACATGGAATCTGATCTTTTCAATTCCAATTTGGCTACATTCAGACTGTCATTTCAAATTCGATTATTTGTGTGACCGATTGGAATGTCTAAAATTATTGACGTCCACACTGTATCGTAACTGTTCAGATCCGATTTGTGTGTCCATTTTTTGTTTTCCAGAATATCTGCATTGGTTTCAATGGCAACGACGCTGCGTTGGTTGGTAAACGCCAAAAATAACAACAACCGCAACATGGAGGGGTTTGCAATCCAGATGTTGTCTTATTTACAGCATGACATTGTGTACCCACCGGCACTGGACCACTGCGTTATGATGAGGCAACAGCAAAAACCGGTATGAGGCCGGTATGATGAATGTCTCAGTTATAATGCCACAGCCTTGTTTCTGCAGCAACTTTCAGCATGTTTCCTATAGCAACATCTGGCGTCTGTTTTACGTTGCGTGAGAAAGTCATATGAACCACATGAAATCAGATTAGAGCAGTCAGACTGAAACAGAAATGCGATTTGAATACAATTTCAAACCACACATGAAAGATTTTCGAAACAGATTTGTAAAAAATGCATTTCATGTGATTTTTGGCCATTCAGACTAAATCTGGTCGGATTTTAATGGGATATGCACAAAAAAGGGATTTGGACTGAGTTTAAACGCAGCCTTTGTGCCACTTATGTGGTAGCCTACTAAAGCCGATACAGGTCAGATGTTTTGTAATGCGACCGCAATGTGGACAGTCATATCGAAATTCATGCGATATTTACGTCACTCATGATCAACATTCGTCACGATTCTATTCAAAGATTTTAAATTCCCCTCCCCAGGTAGCAAAGACTTCTGGCCCTGATTTGGCATGAAGCCGGCACAGCTGGCATTCAGTCGGCACTGGCATAAGGCATGGGAACCGAACATGGCCCGGTTATGGTGGAGATGGAACTGTCTTTAAGACAGCAAACAAGATATGGGCCAGCTGTTAAGTGTATTATTTGGCCCACATGTAAAATATAGAACTGTGGGCCACATATGTGTGGCCAGTCTTTTCCCACAGACATTTCATAACTGATAATATTTTCATACACACAGCTGTTTCCCCTATTCCTGTTTGCAACGTGGGTTTATTGCTCTCTATCAATAAGGTTTCATCAATAATTATGGAACACCATAAACTTTAAATTTACATTACATTTAGGCTGCATTTAATCATCCAGGAAAATCTTTTATCCAAAGAGATTTACAATAGAGGACAACAAACCGTAAGCAAACCAACAAAAGCACAATATGTACTAAGACAGTGTAACACAGTACACAAAGCAAATATTACACACACACACACACACATATATATATATATATATATATATATATATATATATACACTAACACTATCTATATATATAATAGTTAGTGTTTGAAGGAAGCAAGCCTGGCCCCGGATAGGGATGGTGGCAGGAGAGAGAGGATGAAGAGAAAGGAGCGTCAGGAGAGTACAACAGGTTAACGGACTTGTTTGGATGTTGAAGAGTTGTGTGCACAGTGCCATTAGTTCATGAACTGAATCAGATGTTGAAGAGTTGTATACACAGTGGCATCCGCCACTTGTTTGTTTGTTTTTTGTTTTGTTTAAATGTGAAACAATAAATTTTTTTGTTCAGGCATTTTTCATTTGGGCATTTTTTATTTTCATTGTGTATAAAGGGTAGTCGTGGCCTAATGGTGAGCTAGTTGGGCTTGTAACATGAAGGTTGCCGAATCAATTCCCACACCAGCAGGAATTGAAGTTGGGGATTGTGAATAAACGGCACTCTCACCACCTTTGATACCATGACTAAAGTGCCCTTGAGCAAGACACCTAACCCCTAATTGCTCTGATGACGAAAGTCGTCATGACTTTCACTTTTAAGTGGCTAGATCAAGGTTTTGTTGAGGCTGACATGTGGAACCAATTGTTTGGTCCTGAATAGTACCAGAATAGGGCCAGCTATAGTCATACATTTGGCTATGCCATGGGCCATATGTGGCCCGAGTTCTGGCAACCAGAACTGGTCCAGTCATGTACCGTAATTCCCTGCTGTATTTGGGCCAAGTGTAAGTGGGTTGTGTGGCCCATCACTGGGCCAAACCAGTTTTGCTATGTGGGTCATTATCAAGACAGTTGCGAAAGGTAGGCAGTAGAAGGGCAGTGTCAGAACTCATTACAGAGCTCTAAAATACAAGCAAAACACGAGGGCCAGTAACATCAAAGTTTCAAAACTCTGCTCTCTTTTATCACATTATTGTCTTTATTTTTCATATTGCCTGCATATAATTTCGCTGGCTTCCGCGGGAGATCACGCGCTGATATTTAACACCCGGAACGCGATTTTACCGGGATACCCCACGGAACACGACTGGACTAGTTTTGAGAAGCAGTTTAGAGGATTTTGTGGTAAAAACAACGGTTGTATCGTTCTTTTGCGCATGCAGGTCAGTTCAGAACCATGATCTGTTCACACTAAACCAATTTTAAAACAACAATGTGAACAGCTATACAAAAATAAAAAATTAGATCTCAGAGTAACACAATCGTTCAAGAAACATAGCAAACAAAGCAAAACACACACACACACACACACACACACACACACAAACCCTGATTTTAATGTTCTCCATAATAAATGAACATAGCCTTCCTTAGTAATCCCATCAGAAGACAACTACCAAGAGAGTAAAAAACTTTCCCTCCATTCTCACTGGAGACAAGTCTCATCCAATTGTTCACATTAATACTCAATCTCATTGTTCAAAAGTGAAAGAAAATATGATCTGGATGATATGCATTTGATTTAGAGAGATGTAGCTATCAAAATGGAGGTTGGGGGCAGGAAGCACCTTTGAATACAAATCTCAAAGACTTGTACACACACAGCAGTGAAGCAGATGGATCTTCTGTCATCTGAGATCTCTTTGTCTAACGGTGAAAGAAAGAAGTGAGGCGCACTAACAAGGTGAGCTCCATCAGCTGAGGATCACTCTTCAGATAAAGCAAAGCTGTGGCAGATGCACAATAAAGCTAATGATTCAGAACAGGTGTTCAGTAACTCTGTGCCTGATTTTCTTAACCCCTTGTGTGGGGTAGCATAATTTTTCTTTTTCTTTTTTTGGGGGGGTCACGTGTACCTAGAATTTAATTGTCGGGAATGCAGAAAAAAAACTTGAAGAGTCCCTGAAAAAAGGGTAGGGATGGGGTGTCCAGTTTCAAAAGTGGCAGCCAGTATCTGGTCAGTCCACCAGCTGATTTAGAATCTCATCCTCATGGATTGCACGAGACTTGCCAGCTCTTGCAATGAGAAGTTATTCCACTCATCAACTAAGGCACTTGCAAGTTCTCGAACACATCTGGGAGGATATCTGGTTACACAAGGTTTGGCATTGCAAGGATGATCAGCTATCCTTCCTGTCTCCCTGTAGGACTGTCTGAGGTGTTCTGCCAAGATTTTAACCTATTTTGACATGATAGCATGTGTACATGAAAGTTATAGCGCAGTTGCTCTAGATGTGTCAGCTGCACATCCATTATGTGAATCTCCCATTCCAACACATCCCAAAGGTGCTCCATTGAATTGAGATCTGGTGACTGTGGAGGCCATTTGAGTATGGTGAACTCATTGTTGTAAAGAAGAAAAAAAAAAACGTTTGAGATGAATCAAGCTTTGTGACATGGCGTTATCCTGCGAGTTCAGGACCTCAGGAACAATACTCAGGTCAGCTGTGGCATTTAAACGATGCTCAATTGGTACTAAGAGGCCCAAAGTGTGCCAAGAAATATGCCACCCACGCTATTACTGTCACACCCATGAACTGTTGTGTTTAGTTTTGTCCTGTCTCTGTCATTCTCTGTTCATTTGCCCTCCGTGTGTGTACCTGTCTAGTTAATTACCCGCACCTGTTTCTATTCACCCTGATTACGTTATCCTCATTATCTCCCCTATATATTCTCCTCATGTTTATTCAGTTGCTGTTGATTCTCGTCTATGTATGCTGTGTGTTTCCTTCCTGTCTGATGTCCCATTGCCTGTTTGGATTTAAAACCCTTTTTGATATATCTTCGTCGCACTCGTCCTGTTTACCTGCACCACAGCCTGACAATTGCACCACCACCAGCAGCAGCCTGAACCACTGATACAAGGCAATTTTGGTGAACCGGTGCAAATTGTAGCCTCAGATTTCTGTCAAGTCTTTAATTGCTAATATTACTTTGGATTAATAAACAAAAAAGACATACCAAATGGCCACAATGTCCAAATGTTGCTATGGTTACTACTGTGTCAATCATTGCAGCTTCAGGAGCGTATCTTATGTACAAACATGGAGCGATAATATTACAGATTGTGGGTCCGTAATAGGCCCTGTTGTCACCCTAACCCTAATCCCAACCATAACCCTACCTACATTGAATCCCCCATCGGAGAGATTCATGCCCAGGTTCAAAAAATAATAATGTGACCTCTAATTGCTGATATTTAATTTAATTATGTGTGTTATTTATTAGGCTGTGAAAGACCTTGATAAGTACTATAATCCTGAACAGCAGAAATTTTGCAAACACTGTTATATAATTATGACCTATGAGTTTTTACATGCTCAAAACACAGATCTAGATGAGATGGGTAAACATGTATATGTAGGACTTCAATAAACCTGTCTCTATATGTGGACTCATATGTAAAGCATGAAAACAATACAGCACAATAACAACAACTCTCAGTAGGCATCAACAAATCTACCACACTATGGCATCTTAAGAATAATGACTTTCCAATACGTACAGCAGGACATAATAGGCCATTCTCATATCATTCTCTCTTCTTCATTTTTTTCTCTCTAATTTTCCTCTCCTCTGCTTTTCCTCTCTTCTCTAGCTCGCTGCAGACATAGCTGTGTGATGTTGGGCTTCGCTCATTGCTGCTGCTCTCATAAAAACTTCAATAGGATCAGCTGCTTTCCAGACGGTCTTGGCATACTCTAAACTGGGTTCTTAAATTAGCTATGTTGTTATGAATATTTACACATACACTTCCTGTTTTTCAAAGTCACAGATCTGTTTGCTTTGCTTTGAATTACGCAAATCAGTATACCTAAAGTGTGTTTTTCATCAATAAATAGGGTTTGTTAATAGGGTAAAAGGTCAGAATGGATTTAGTGCTGGGTTGACAGTATCAATTTTAACCAATCTTTTAGTCTATAATGTTTTCAGTTGAAATATAATTTATAGTGCACCTGCCATCAAATAATTACTTTTGATAAGAAACTAAAACTCCGCTTTCAAATTCGAGCCATTTTATCACAAAATTCAACACATGTTGACACTTAAATGTGACATGAGAAAATGACAATTTTAGTAAAAATATAACATTAAAACAATATTTTTAGCCCCTAATCCTACACCTATCCCTAAACCTACCCATAACAATTCCTTAAAACTATGTACTGTTTTAAATAAATGAATAACTGACAAATGAACGTAATCACAATTTATTTATTGCAAAAACGTCAAAATATGATTCAATCATTTCAAATGTCAAGCCACTAAAACACAGTATGTCGCAATCTGTGACAAAGCAGGTGCGAACCAATGAGCCTTCGATATCAGTGCTGTAAACCATGCCTTAAAGCTTCTTTAGGGCGAAAGCTTAGGCAAAATCATTGGAAAAGAAAAATGGATTTATCACTCAGTGAAAATTAGATCATTCCCAAAAAATTAGATCATTCCCTAAAAACTAGCTTTTTGCTTTAACGGAGAAATACAGTAAGTAGAGCTAAGTGGCTACCATAAATTTTTAAGTACAATCAACTTGACTGTATAAGTCATTTCAACTTAAATTACATTAAACTGACTCGAAAAAATGAGTTGAATCTTGTATAACCTATTTAAAAGTTGAAAACTGCTTAACTGCTTAACTTAATGAGTAAAGTAAAAGTAATGTAAATAACATTTGTTGTCATGGCTTATTGATCAGATCATTTTTACTATGTAATAATAATACATCCAGAAATAATACTTCACAATAGTGCACAATCAATTTGCATGGAAGCAAAGTTTTGTTACATTACCAGGTTGCTAAAATGAACACTTCTCAGGTCACACACTTTTTCCCATAGTTTTGAAGTTCATAGCATTGAATCTTTGAAGAAATTCAAGAGTTTTGTTTGAAGTGGATTACCAAGACAATTGTATCACTGTTAAATAAAAAGCAACTCCTCTCTGTGATAATGAGAAAGTTTTATTGATTTTTGTAACACATCGGCATCCGTCCTTAGAACCAACAAAGTACAGCCCTGGACTGTGTGTGCAAGAACTCTCGAAAGCTGTAGGCGGCGGTTTTGCTGAGGCCAGCACTCCGATCATGTACTTCGTTCCATACTAACCCATTATTCTTGCACCAACTTTGTGCTGCTAAGGTAACTGCTGCCTTTGGAACTGACTTTTAAACCATGAAAGCAGGCACAACCTTGAACAAACTGAGAGAGTGTATTTTGTATTAGAGGGAGTTTGGATTTTCTCTCTTTCACTGTCATGTTACATTATTTCATTTGGCGGACATTTTTAATCTGTGAAAATCCATTTTAGGTGGTGTTAGCAAATTTTTTAGAAATGTACGGGAGGGAGTATGAACACGGTTTCACCATTCCCCATGCATAATCAATTGGAAAGCTCTCTATTCTGTAAGGCGCATGAGGGTCTGAAGTAGTACAGCAAAAAATAAGACAGTCACACACACGCTATCACACACATGCTATCACATCACCATAATGCCCTGGAGCAACACATGTAAGAAAAGTTGACTGTAAAACGAAGATTCTCCATCATGAAAACAGGGGGAAAGTTGGCTCTTTTCCATGCATTTAAAGCTTCAAAAAAGATGCAAGTTACAAGTTTTACGGAATTTTTATGGTGCTTTTGCTTACATTTCTGAAGCTTATAAAACAACCTAGGCTCATCGGAAAAAAAAATTCTACCTACATTTCAAAAATGGACTTATACAGTCCATACAATTCACTGCAAATGACCACTAGATAGGCAGTAAAACTTTGATTCTTTTTATACAAATGATTATGAGAGCTTTATTATCAATTATTGAATAATAAACTCAGATTTTTATGCGGTTCTGTGCATAACTGTAATGACGAGTCAGCGGGATGAGATCCAAGTGCGAGCTTTAATGACAATTCGTGGTCAAACAGGAAATGGTCAATCAAACAGAAAACATAAGTGGCAGGGAATAGTAATAGTCCAGGCAAACAGGTCAAATGGCAGGCAGATAAACGACAAAACGATAGAACAGGCAGGATCAGGAACCAGACAGACAAGACAGGAATAAATGCTCAGAAATGTAACAGTAGGATGAAACAAGACCTCGCAACTGACATGGGTTCGAGGGTAAACTTAAATAGTGCACTAGATAGCCAACAGCTGGGCAGTAATCAACATGATGGTAAGGGGCTTATGGGAAATGTAGTGTGGTGTAGCAAATTTTCAGTGTTTTTTGAGTTGAACAGTGTACAATAAGTTACACAACAGTACAGCACAACCAATTGAATGTGCTGTGCTTATTCAAATTCACAGCCAAATTAAATAAGACATCTAGCCTGACTAAGGTCCAATGCATTTGCATGGACTAACGTCTCATGGATTGTAGAATGATTTTTAACTAATATAGTAGATTTGACTCATTTGCTAAAATCCAAGACCAAATTGTTAGTTTTGGTGGTACTGCTTGCTAAATGTCCCAATGTGAGCTCAAAATCATAATAGAATTGCCTTCCAAAGCTAGTTAGCGGAGTCTGTCGGTTTACACTGCATCCGTAAATTATTCACAGCGCTTCACTTTTTCCACATTTTGTTATTGTCACGTCTTCACCACATGGACTGTCACTTTGTTGTTGTTTTCTATCTGTCACATGTTCCTTTGCTTGAAGTTCCCGCCACAATCTGTTTCCATGGACACTCATCTAATCACCACAGCTGATCCCAATCACCACAGCTGATCCCAATCACTTATCTCGTTATCCCCATGTTCTCTGTGTATTTAAGTTCAGTTGGTTGTGTTCCCCTGTCTCCATTGGATTTACCTGTTTATATAATCTTCTTCATCGTCATGTATATTTAGACAGCCAGCCCCGACAGTTATGTTACAGCCTTATTCCAAAGGGGATTAAATTCACTATTTTCCTCAGAATTCTACAAACAATACCCCACAATGACAATGTGAAAGAACTTTGTTTGAAATCTTTGCAAATTTATTAAAAATAAAAAAATGAAAAAAATCACATGTACATTAGTATTCACAGCTTTTCCCATGACATTCAAAATTGAGCTCATGTGCATCCTGTTTCCACTGATCGTCCTTGAGATGTTTCTACAACTTGATTGGAGTCCACCTGTGGTAAATTCAGTTGTTTGGACATCATTTGGAAAGGCACACACCTGTCTATATAAGGTCCCACAGTTAATAGTGCATGTCAGAGCACAAACCATGCCCTGAAGTCCAAGGAATTGTCTGTAGACCTCCGAGACAGGATTGTATCGAGGCAAAGATCTGGGGAAGGGTACAGGAAATGTCTGCAGCATTGAAGGTCCCAATGAGCACAGTGGCCTCTATCATCTGTAAAATTGGGAGAAGTTTTAAACCACCATGACTCTTTCTAGAGCGGGCCGCCCGGCCAAACTGAGTGATCAGGGGAGAAGGGTCTTAGTCAGGGAGGTGAGCAAAAACCTGATGGTCACTCTGACAGAGCTCTTCCAACAGGACAGCAACCCCAGGCACACAGCCAAGATAACAAAGGAGTGGCGATTCGACAAGTCTGTGAATGTCCTTGAGTGGCCTAGACTTGAACCCGATTGAACATCACTGGAGAGATCTGAAAATGGCTGTGCACTGACGCACCTCATCCAACCTCATCGAGCTTTAGAGGTCCTGCAAAGAATAATTGGAGAAACTGCCCAAAAATAGGTGTGTCAAGCTTATAGCACAGAAGTCTTGAGGCTTTAATTGGTGCCAAAGGTGCTTCAGCAAACTATTGAGCAAAGGCTGTGAATTCTAATGTATATGTGATTTTTTTTTTTTTTTTTTTTTTTTAATAGATTTGCAAAGATTTCAAACAAACTTCTTTCCTGTTGTCACAATGGGGTTTTGTTCGCAGAATTTTCGCAGAATATGGCTGTAACATAAAATGTGTGAGCGCAGTGAATACTTTCTGGATGCACTGTATATCTAAAGTGTCTAAGCTTTCTTCATTCTGTTCTTTCATAACATCTGAAATCAAAACAATGTAAAATCGATACAAAACAAATGAATGCACTCACTGTGTTAAACATGTTGTTGCAACTTACACACTGGAACCTGTTTTGTTTAATATTAACTCGTTGCTGTAAAAAAGTACTTTTCTTAGAGTAGAACTTGGATTGTTTGCCCCAATAAATGAACTTGCTTAACTAGGGTAATTAGCGTGATAGGATATAAACAGAAAACCTTTGCACTTCATCGATTTCTTCAGCCATTATATTGCGTAATGATGTTGCTTGGTTTGTTAATTGTAATGAGCTCAAAAATCTAATGGGACCCTGTGGGAAAAGTTGTTTGCTTGGATACATGGATATTCAATGTCTGATGTAGACATATAGTTGTGAATTTAACATTTTGGAGAGAAAGTTGTCACCAAACTGTAGATAAAGTAAATATTTCACATTTTAAAACCCAAAGAAGAAACACTGAAACACGTCAAAAATGAATACTGCATTGACAATTCAACACTCAGATATTCAGATATACTCTATATACTGACACGCAACAGAGATGAGAAAGTTCGAGCTTCTGTACATGCACAAGCAGTGAGCAAGTATGAAGTAGAAGTACAAATGCAAAAGGCTAGTGTTTCTGACAGGGTTTCTGCTGCAATTTCTGGGTAACGCCTGGGGCTTCTCAATGCTTGAATGGGATAACATCATGTCTAGCTTTTAAATTACTTTTTTTATTAAAACAAACTTGACATGTTTTGGTCGATTTGGGAAATTATTACTGTGCATACAATTTGCATCAAGCCCAACAGCCTGTTTTGTTTTGTTTTTAAATAGTCAGTTAAAAGTATAAAAGTATATTTTGCTCAGAGCTGATTGTATGGCCAGCTAAAGGTTGAGCATAACTTGTTAAGATGGACACCAAAATAAATAATGCACAGATTTGCATGTGCTGTAAAACAGGTCTCAGACTTGACTTGAGCTCTTTTTTTCTAACATAGAGTCTCTTCTTACTCTTTGTTTCTGTCTTTTGGAAGATGGCTCAACTAATCAGCACCCCAGAAGTGTGATTGTGAGGGTGAGTGTATTTTTGTGAGTCAGAAAGGATGTCATGGTGGTACTCCCTTTCAAGACTCCCCCCCCCCCCAACCCCCCTGTGATCTTCACTCATACATTCATACATTCATATGCAATACTATGTCAGAAAATCAGGCCTAAATTTTCCATTATGAGCTCTTTCAGACCGTACTATTGTAATCCTCACTCTCTTATTCCCGCCTACACATGAACATACAAAAAGATGATCGTAGTGATTTACCACTCTTTCCGAATCCTTTTCAGAACCCTTTCTATAATAATCATCTTCAGTATTAACAAGACTACAATTCCGGACAGGTCTAACTATAGTTCAGTCTTCTAATTAGTGTAATTTTGTAACTTTCTAGCTATGCACATTAATCCTGCCCACTACAGTGGACAGATATTTGGAAGCCATTTTGGACCATTTAGCTTGTAGAACCATGTGGTGAATACCCAAAGCCAGAAAATACATCTGTCCACTACAGTGGATACCTCCTTATTTGTATGTTTTAGTTATAATTTACATTTGAATAGTTTTATTAAACAGCAGTATTAAATAGTCTTCAGATTTGATCAATTATTTCAATGCTTAGACCTACAGTCTAGATTTATTTGTTAGGTCATATAACAATGTAGGCATATATGAGGACAGGGATATGTGTGCATGAATGCATTTGAAGGGCTTGTGTGTGTGTACTTGACTCACGTATAATAATGGTTTTAATAGAAGTAAAATAAAAGTTGGCTATTTTTAAATTAATAAAATGAGTTTCGAGACAGAGAATGTTGTTTTTTCAAATATCCTCCCTATTATTGTCATCTAATGTTCTAAGGCTGCTGATGCAAAAGCCTCTAAAAGCCACATCTGTCAAAAATTAGATAATGATATTGATTAAATGCTCTCCGCAAATTCTATACATTCATTAAAAACTTTCACTTCAAACCCACTAAATCCCAGCCTCATCCAATTTAGAAGTACTAGTACTTATATAGAAACCTAAATATAGTATTGTGATAATGTTAATTTCAAAGAAAAATGTCAGATGGCTTTTGCATCTGAAGTCTTCTTATTTGCTCTAGGTAAATGTTTTAAATGTTGTTGTTTTTTTCAGTCCAAGCATGAGTTCTATTGAACCACTTTTTAAACCATTGATGCATGGTGACTACTACAGTGGACAGATATGTAACTCCCTCAAAATAAAATATAATGGGTAAAAAAGTTATTGGCATGATTTTTAACTTGAAAGTGTTAAAAAAAAAAAAAAAACTAAAATTAGACCTAAAAGAAAATCTATAAATGAAAAAATAATAAAATATTAATTTGCAAGAATAGGAAACAGCACTCCAAATTTCATTCAGTAGAAAAATAAAGTATATGTTCAATTGTTTTTCTACAATAACTTGTTAACAGTTGAAGGGTAATATAAAATAATATTTGTACATATTGCACAAAATGGAATGAGGTTGAATGGGATCCAATGTTAAACATTTTTGTAGGGGGAAATCATGCAAAAACACTTGAAATGTGGAACACATCCCAAATATATGAAAAGAGTTTGTTTATTAATAATGAATTAAGTATGAATTCAACAGAACACACATTGTTGTGTATTAAAATGCATTTTTTTCATGCTGAGTTATTTTGTTGTTATGAGGTCTTAATAAACCTGGGTATCAAAAAAGAATTTCTTATTACTAAGGAATCATAAGTGTGCCATATCAATATAAATACATATAAATACATATGTAGAACAGTAGAAGTGAGTTTTGTGTATATGAGAGGGAGAGATGAAAAGCACGAGAATCCCGCTCTGCCAGCAGTTCTGTCGATATGTTATTGAAATGTGTCAGGATCTGAGCTGTTACATTTCATTTTCTCAGGGCAACTTAGAAGTACTTTGATTAAATTTCAATTAATTTAACAGAATTGTTTTGAAAATACCCTGCCTCGGGGGTTTAGTAAGGAAAAATGAAATGCCACGAGTGTGTTAACTAGGATAAAATTGGTGGCATGACCCACATTTCTGCCAATTTAGGTATAAGATTACCACAGCACACACTTCAAAAGGAAGTCCGTCACGCCAGTATCTGAAGCCCTGAGCTAGCCAGCTAATATACGTGTGCTTAACACAATGCACTGCACACACACATGTACCTGGACACACTGTCTACTGCACATGTTCTATCTATCTATCTATCTATCTATCTATCTATCTGTCTGTCTAAGTTATTTTATACCTTCTTTGTTGAATTTTCTAATCATTATCATGCTGATATTCTGCATGACTAGAGTTAAAATAGAATTTAATATAGAAGTGCAGTTATACTTCCTTCAACTGTATCTTTCTTTCACATATAAAATTTTGGTCATTTAGACACTAAAATGATCCAAACATCATGATTCATGATGAAGTTATAACACACAATGATCTAATCATTCAAGCTAATCCGACAATGAATCCAAACCTTCCTTTCTTTTTTCTTTCTTCCTTTCTTTTCTTTCTGTTTTTTCTTTCTTTCTTTCTTCTTTCTTCTGTATCAATCAGTCTGTCTGTCTGTTTCTGTATGTCAGAGTACTTCCAGGTTCCAGTAAATAAAGATAAAGACTTTGATTTTAATTTCTTGAGCCTATAAAAGAGAAATATCCAAAGTTTCTTTGAAGGAAAAGAAAAGAAAAACATTTTATATAATTTAAAAATGTGAAAAAAAACTTAAATAATAGATTTTTACTTATACATTTTATTCACAATTAACTGCCCAACTCAAACAATCATTTAAGTGATATTGAGGGATTTTATTAAGATAGCATAGCTATTTATTATTGTGATATTTACAGAGCCACTGTATTATATTTAGAGTGCAGACAAAGATACACTCTGTTTACAATGATTGTACCAGAGATATTGAATCTCAATGAAAATGTGAGTTGTTGTTGTGTCAAAATTTGTAGCTCGCCAGAGGGTCCAGTGCATATGCTTTGCATGCGCATTCATGTGTCTGGTGCCTTTAATTGTGGCGATTGTGCCTCTGTTCAAGAGCAAATACACTTAAAGAGGAACAATACCACCCCTCTGTGCTCAAAAGACATCACTGCATCCCTTTTATATTCAACTGTCAGTCACCAATTACAACTCTCACTAATAAATGTTATTGCTCCTTAGCTGTCATGTCACAAATCACAATTCATTTGGTTTGGAACAGTTTTTCATAAGAAATCTGAGCACAACAACTGTCAGTCACATTCCGGGTGCTATAATAACTTCACGTTTATGTTGCCCCAGGCAGGGCTAAAAATTACTGCTTAAATCTTTTTTCCACCACAAGAGACTCTTATTTTTCGCCTTGTTTTAATTTCTACTTCAAAAAGGAAGAAGTGGATGGTCATATACATCAGTGTTGTGGGTAACAGAACAGAACCAATGGCTTTGCTGTCAAAATAAAGCAATAGTGAATGAGGAGATTGTAGAGGAGAACACAAAAGCCAGATGAGGGCGGGAAAGTTTTAATTAACTGCAGCCCAGAGGGACACTGTGCTGTATCTGCTCACAACTACCAGACAAACACATCCGAGCATAAACAGAAAGCAGACGCTACATGAGGAGATGAATAATAAGAGAGAAAGGAAGAAGAAATGGAGCCCTGGGGTTTTTAACAAATACAGCTCGAGCTGACCACTAAGGCACATGGCTACTATTTGTATTAATGATAACCTACCAAAACACATAGTGTCTTTTTTTTTAAACTTCAAATCAAACCAAATCTTGTCTTGTCAGAAGATAAGGGTTCTGCCATTAGAGAAAGTTGTTGGGCAGGATGTCGAATGGTTCCAAAAATGTGTGCTCACTGCTCAGGGGTCTTGTGGGACCCTGTTGGTTGGGTAAAAAGAGAAAGTACACAAATGAGAAGAAAAAAGAAGAGAGAGAGGAGAGGAACGAGGACAGAGAGAGACTAGATTGGATGATATCTGAAGAGAGGAGAAAGTCATTAGAATTTGACTTTGGCTGGTTCTGTAACAATTAAATTTTGCCAAAAATAGCGCAGAATGCACGTGCTGTGCATCTCGGTCCACGTTTTGACAGGCCTCGTGCCCAGTGAAGAGATAATAAGAGGATTGTTTGATGAAAAACGTTTGATTATTATAATTAATTGATATGATCCAGCTTGGCGATTTAAAACATAAATGGCTGTTTGTTTCATATATTTCAGGTTCTCATTCCCTGACAAAGCAGAACTGGCTGTTCAGACTGAAAATTAAGAGATAATTAGAATGGGCAACTGATGAGCAACACTATTCTTTCTGCCACTGTCTAAAATAAAATAATAACCTATTCAGTTCATTTCAGTGACCTTACCAAACTGAACCATTAATTACATGAATTGGTTAACGCATGCATGTTCTTAATGCGAAAATAAATGCTTAAAATTGATTCATTTCCTTTTTTTTTTCACACCACCTTTCCCCAAGGTGCAGGTGTTTTCAGTGTTGGGTCTGCAATGCAAGCCGGGGGTAGGAGCGCATGGAAAACTTGAGATAAAAATAAAAAAATGTATTTTGAAAGGAAGTAATTAAAAAGCAATAAGTGCATATTGTTTTGCAGAATCTTTTTTAATGTTCATCTCTTCATTTTTTTATTCTACATAATGTTCAAGAATAGTTGGCACACTATTTGTAGAGCAAACTACCAAATACTTATCTCTGTCATCCCTAAAAGCCCACTGAAGTGCCTTGGAACGGATAGCATTGTTCAATGCATAAGTTAAAATGAAGCAAGATGACAGGGCCAGGCGTATCGAACAGCTCCTCCCTTTTTTTAAAATAGCCAAAAGCCAAAACGGCCATCTGCAGAAGTCTGAATGGAACTCTGCTTCTTTTCTGAAAAAGGGATAGATAGCCGCGAATTAACCTGATGCGCTCTTCCAACAGAAACACTTGATACAGGTCTGAGTTCAGTCTGAAACCCAGGTAAATTATCTCTTGTGTGGGAACCAAGCAGCTTTTTGTCTCATTTATCTTGAAGCCTAAATGAGACATGAGCATTCTTGTCTCTGCCTCTGCCTCCTGCCATGGAGCGCACGGCAATAGATCCAAATGATGACAGTCTTAGACCCATTAATCTCAATGGTTTCAGAGCTGCTTCCATACACTTCCCGAACACCTTTGGGGCTAATGACAGCCCGAAGGGAACTGTCAAAAACTCGCTGTGTCCTGATAGGCAAACCTGAGAAATTTTCTGTGTGACGGGTAGATGTGAAAATACTCATCGCTTTGCTTCAGAAGGCCTTTATTAAGCCCTGGAGCCTTGTGGAATACATGTTTATGATGGATGGATGTGGATGGAAGCACTTTCTTCAGCTCATATTCATGATCCCGGTTCACTGCCATTATAAAGCTTGGATGCATCAGGATACTTATTAAAATATCTCCGATTGTGTTCATCAGAAAGAATAAAGTCAAATACACCTAGGATGGCTTGAGAGTGGGTAAAGCTAGGGCTAATTTTCATTTGAAAGTGAACTAATCCATTAATGCCCTGACTGGCTCAGAGGGATTTGGCAGGAGGATCATGTTGTTGTCATCCTCCTCTCCTTCCTCCTCCAACAGACGAATGACAGATTCTTCATGTAGGGTAGTCGTGGCCTAATGGTGAGGGAGTCAGGCTTGTGATCTCAAGGTTGCTGGTTTGATTCCCACGCTGGCAGGAATTGAAGGTGGGGATTGTGAATGAACAGCACTCTCTCCACCTTCGATACCATGACTAAAGTGCCCTTGAGCAGGGCACCTAACCCCTAATTGCTCCCCTTGTAAGTTGCTTTGGATACAATGCTGCCAAATGAATAAATGTAAATGTCACTGTCATCATCCCCCTTTCTTTCATCTGTAAAGGATCCAAAGAAGAGAGGCAGTTAAAGGGAGACTTCATCCATAAATTTGCCCCGGCTGCATGACTCAGAGGGCTGTTTAGTCTCCTCCGTGGACGATGCAGAAAGGCAGGGGTCTCCTTTATTAGCAGCTGCAACCCGCACTCTTCTCTCAAACAAGAGAAGAGCGAACAGTGAAGACAGCATTCGTGGTTCACAAGGGCTGCCTGACCATGTCTCACCCCCAGGCATGCGATGCACAAAGGGTGAAGATCTTTGCTCGAGATCATTAGCCTGCACATGCACAGATGTGAAGTCTCTCTTTTCGTCCACCGCTTGCAAAACTTGCAGTTGCCATCATAAAGATAATATCCAAGCTCACCACAATGCCACTCAATAAAAAAATGAATATCTAAGAGAATTTGCTGTAACGTTAATTTTCTTACCCCAAAGCAAATAAATCACCATTATAGTGAAAAATACCCGCTTACAAAACAGCTGCGTTCGGTGATGTACCTTGACGGCTTGTCTCAGAACAGTTAAACAATATTTCTTAAACCGGTCCTGCTGTAGGGTAGCTTACGATTTGATCTTCACAAGGAAGAGATTGAGAATGAAGTAGGGACCACCAGCAGCAGCAGTATATATTAGGGAGTGGAAAAGTGGCCAATTTTAAAAAGTATATTATTTATCTCCTGTATGTGCTTTAAGTCTTCGGCGTACAGCATTTTAATCTCGTTTGCATAACTTACAGTTGACACAAGTGAAATATCCACTCATGTACATCCTTTCAGATGATCTCCTTGTTGAAAAAAAAAGGACTGGTATATGCTGGTTAGGTATGATTTGAAGCATGGAAGCTGGTTTGAGCTGGTTTATGCTGGTCCGTAGCTGATTTGAGCTAGTCAAGTGCTGGTCCTGAGCTGGAGCTAGTTGATTTGGACCAGCTCAGCATCAGCAGTCGACCAGCTCAAACCAGCTCATGACCAGCTCAATCCAGTTTCCATGCTTCAAAACATACCTATCCAGCATATGGTGGTTTTTTCAACAGCTGATGGACTGTAAAGCTGCAAGATCCGTTATATAACAACAGATGGCGGTAATGAACAAATTTAGCTTGTGATCTAAGACGTATTGTTTCACTGCATTTATAGGCTCATGACTCGTGAGAATGCAAACATAATATAGCTTTTGGTCTGCTACACCTCTAATGGCTGGAAAAAGTAGTTAGCTACTGAAAAAGCTATACTGTTCTAAAAGTTACTGAGCTACTGACTATCTACTGAAAATTGTAGTTAAGCTAGTAGTGACATCCCCAACACTTGCGATATCAAGCGAATGTTTGAAAGAGAACGGCATACTGTATACAACATATAGGCAAGTTACATGATAAAAGAACAAATGATGTTTTGATGAACAAGATTTAAGTCAGTAAAATGATCTAAACTTCCCTTTTTGTGCAGCACAGACAGTGAGCATGCCTGATGCCATGAGGAGAAGAAGGAAGGGTAAAATGAACTGTGCTCAAACATTACTGGTTCACACATGTATCAAAATGTGTGTAAGAGAACAAGATTTCAGAACTAGTTAGGGAAGTTAAAACAATATTTCATCTGAATATGCCAACAACTCTAGAAAGATCCCCTCTACTGCCAGATTCTAAGGAATCAACCAGCAGAAGGCATGCTAGACAGCAAAACCTTGGGCAGGCTTTAACAGGCTTTTGTTGGCAACTAATACGACTAATATCTTTATTTGAGTGTTTTCTCTTTATTTAAATTACATTTCTATGAGTGCGTATTTAATTGTTAATTCACTCACGTTTTGATATGTAGATGTATTAAATGATTTCATACACCACCATTCAGTGCTTTGCATGTCCATGTCTTTTTGGATAATAACTCATTTTTGAACACTGGATAATTATTCATTAATTGAAGACATCGCCGAGTGACATTAATTCCCAAACGCTTGTCTCTCCCTAATGACTCTGATCAAACCATTGATCTTTTCGGTCATTACTGTCTGCATCATTTATTCTGAAGTTGTCCCATAATTGCAGACTTTTTCATGCTGACTTTGCTGACCTATAAAAAGAGGTATGAGCTTTCATGTACATGTGCATTCCAACATTCTTCATTCTATGGTGTATGTGCCATATGTTGCATGTTTGAGTAATTATTTGTGTTGATGACCCTCAAAGCTAAAGTGCAAAATGCTAAACCAACCAAATTTACTTGAGACCTCAAAGGAGAAAATTAAAAAGAGACACTACCAATGCTTTAATAGTATTTATAATAATTAGTAACTTGTTCCTCAAAATATTACTACATATTTAGTTATTAATTTGTGCAAAATTACAAGTAGACAGAGAAAACATTAAAAAAAAAAAGATCTGCTAACATTTAATCCCACGTTAATTTAAGCATGGATTAAGTATAGAATCTTATTTTAGAATTTTACTCATTGTCGTCGTTTTTGGAGAACTTTTTAAATTACGCATTACAAATTAAAGTTTCTTTTTAAAAGTTCTTAATCATTTTGTAGTACTTGTAGTTACAGAAAAGTTTCACTGCTGAAAACCAATACATGTATATAGTGTTATTTTGTGTGTTAATACTCTTCTGACAAGAATTCGCACAAGATGGCAAAATCTTATACCAAAAATGTTTAGACCAATAATGGGTAGGTTCAACTGTAGTTTATGGTTCCATTTAGGTTTGAATCATATGCTGTACAATTTTGCCATTTCATATGAATTCTCATGACACTGGGTTAGCGTTTTCTGCGCTCCAATGTGATCCAGATGCCTCGCTCTGGTCGCAGTACCAGTTCGCCCAGTGGCCTGAGTTCCTCTCTCTTCTGACAAGCCACTATGTTAAAATAGCGCAGAATGAAAGCCAGAATAACCTTCTCCTCCATTATAGCAAACCGCTGACCTGAATGCACACAAACATAAAACTGTGCATGTTATTTTGTATATATACATATATATTTACAAAACAAACTATGGAAAGCTAGAATAACACATCACTAAAAAGTAGGATGTTTGTGTGTAGGTCTCACCAATGCAATTGCGAAGACCGGCAGAGAAAGGAATGAAGGCATAAGGATGTCGACCAACACAATTCTCTGGCAGAAAGCGCTCAGGACGGAACTCTTCAGGGTCAGGGAAAAAGCGTGGGTCACGGTGAAGGGCATAAGTTATGACGATGGCATTTGCTCCTTTAGGGACTTTAAAGCCATCTACAGAGGATACACACACACACACAAATATCATGTCAGATGTCCATCTTTACAGTTTCTTAAAGGAAAGCTCACCGAGAGATTGTCAGTTTTTAGAAAATAAATGAGTAATAACAATATAATTATAATGGCATCAATGTTGCTACGAATGTGTATGCTGATATTTTCTTCAGTGGAAAGCAAAAGATTATGCCCTCATAATCTTCAGTCAAAATAACGTCCTCCTTGCAATGACATTTCTTTTCTGACAAGTTTACTGATGCGAGCGAATCCAGTCAATTCCAGATGGACAAAATCAAGTCCTGTACTACATTTGTATTGTTCGAGAACATCCCAATATACATACAATAGGGATGAAAAGACCTCTGTTTCAACAGAAAAAAAATTATTTAATGAACTGATGGATAGACGGAGCAAAATTTAAAAATTAACACAAAAAAGATACTAAACAGTCTTAATTAATGAAATACTCAATGCATGCATCACAAAGAATGAATAAATGAATGAATATGTGAGAAGACTAATAGCAGGAGCTCACTGATCTGCGTATCCTCGCAGATGGTTCGGGCAAAAAATGGAACAGAAGGGAAGAGACGCAGAGACTCCTTTATCACACACTCCAGGTAACGCAGTTTCTTCAGATCCTCTGTGTTAACAGGCCTCTCAGACTCGCCTGACACACACACACACATAGAAAAATTGTTAAAATTGTTTCCAAGCTGTTTCAGGCTCACAATTAATTTTAAACTACTATCGGTGTTTAACCGCACAATATGAAGCACAATTGGGCTTAACACACCAAAAACCTCAAATAGTTCTTGTTGTGCCTTTCTTTGGACTTCAGGATGGGAACCTAACAAGTGTATGGCCCAGTTCATGGCAGCCGCTGTGGTGTCATGACCCTGCAAAATGTTGCAAAAACGCTCATTGGAATCATGCCATCAGGATTTAACGGCACTCTAACGTGAAGATACTGTAACAATGCCTGCCTCAAACATAAAGGTGTCCACTTCCTCCTGGATATCTTTGTGAGTCAGCTTTTTCCCATCTTCATCTGTTGTTTTCAACAGCATGTCCAAGAAAGCCCGTCTTTTCTTCATCCCCTGATCTGATTCACTGTCGGACTCAATGTAGGTGATGTACTCCGCCCTCTCATAAATCACCTGTGAGACAAGAAAAAACAAAAACACAGAAGATCAGAATGCAGCCTTGACCAGAATTAATGTGAACAGATGTCATTGACACTCACACTCTCTGTGAAGGAATGGAGGATCTTCAGACTACGGTTGTGTTCTCTGCCTTCGCCAAAATAGTTGTACACAAAGTCAGGCCAGTACCAGGGCATCCTCTGGCGCCTGGTGATGATGTCACTCATTCTGCACCAATGAGAAAAAAAGGGGCTTTCAGGTAATGAACTTTTTCACAGACTGAGACGACGTGTTTCCATAATTATTAACATCGCAAATCTAGTAGGCCGTTTCACAGACAGGGCTTTGCCTAAGTCAGGATTAGGCCTTAGTTCAAATAGGATATTTAAGTATTTTTTATAAACGTACACTAGAAAAAAAGCCTTACTGGTAATGGTGTGCATTTTGAGACAAAACAATTGTTCTGGGATATTTTAAGATATGCATTTTAGTCTAGGACAAGCCTTGTCTGTGAAACCGGGGATAACAGGGTTTTTTTTTTTTTTTTTCATATTTTCATTTTATTTTTTAAATAATATACATTTATAATGTTAAACTTTGTCTTATTACCTTGGCAGTAAATTACAAAAAAAAAAAAAAAAAAAAAAAAATAATTTACACTGCTGTGAGGGTGTTTTTAATATATCGGCTTAGGGAGTGATGGCAAATTTCACATCATTCTCTCTTCTGACCAGCATAATAAATCGCTCAGTATTTTTCCCTCTTTTGGAAAGTCATGGAAACACTATCATGGATTTTTATTTCGTTCACGAGTTCACACATATAATTAATTAGAGTAATGGTTATGCATATTTGGCGTGCTGTCCAGGGGGAGGGCCCAAACCTACAGTACACCACCTGGTTGTGATAAGAATATTAAGGACTGGAAGTGAGATGGAGTGGTGGAGGGATGCTGATAAACTGTCAACGAAGAGAGGCAAGTCTATATACCTAACCCTATATATATATATATATATATATACCTCTTATCGTTAATTGAGTTGATTAACTGAATGCACTCCTCTTGTGTTAATTAATTAAATTATCTGAGCACGGTCTTCCCGAACTTTGTTAATAAAAGCATCATATATTGGAGCAAATGCGAATACAATAATTAGATTTGCTGTCTTCTCACGTTCACCACTATAGAAGTTTACCCAACTATGACAACTTCTGATATGTGAAAAGGGTCCACGGACTGATTAGAACAGCACTGTGGCGGGCAAGACGGGGGTAAGAGCCATGAGAGTGGAGCTCGAGTAACTTGCAGAGGAGCTCGGAAGGATAAAAGGAGGAGTGACGACAGTAAAGGAAGAGATTGCAATGCCTGCACTCGAACTTATGTTTTGTTTCTGTTTGTGCAGCAGTCCCGGGAGGAAGGAGGAACGCGATGTCAAAGGGCCCTCGCTGCTGTGGGGAATGCTGCCATGGACACTCAAGGCGGTGGGCTTGAATGAGTTGCCGGGGGCACAGACGAACTCGCTGCTGGCTGCCTGGGTTGTAAAGGGGCAGCTGCCATCCGTGAGGGAGCAGAGAAGCCATTTGCCTGAGGCCGGAGCTTGCTGCCGTCCACCATTATGGGCAGGAGCATGGAATGGGAGACTCCTGCCAGCTGCCCAAACCCAGAGGAGCTGTAGCCATCCACCAGCCACCAGGTGGCAGAGGAGTGTCGAGCCGTCCAAATAGCCACCAAGGGCTATCCAGCACCACCACCACCCATCTGGTGGAGGACCAGATGCAGTGCATTTTGTAAACCAAGCCAAGATTTTTTTTTTCTTTTCCTCTCTCCTCTCTCTCGTCTCTGTCGCTCCACATGCTTCCATTTCCTTTTCTCTCAGCTCATGTGTCCTTACCCCCAGCTGCGGCTGCTGTGACTGCCACCCCCTTCCCTTTTCAACAAACCTTGCTTCAAGCATGCTACCTTGGATTAAAGTAGTTGGATTTAAGTTTATATATATATATATATGTATATTTATAATTTAATAATTCAAGCTAGAATTATTTATTTTGAAACTTTCAGAACACTGACTGCATACTATTTATTAAAGACACAGTCATCTGTTGGCCTTTACCCTGGTCAAACAAACATGACGAGGAATACAAGCTAACCCAGATAAATTCACACAGTCATTGGCACAGTATTGATTTGTACTCAGATGGACAGTCCTATATCTCTCTAGTGTCCTTTCTAAATATCTATGCCATATTAACAACAATAAAATAAAAAATTACACTTACCTGTACACACTGCGCACATACTCAGAGTCAAAGTTGCTCTGTGCATAGATCTTCTTTCCCATGGCAGTCTCTGAAATGCAAATAGATCTGTTTTGAAATCAGCATCTAAAAACTAAAACCACCATAAACACAAAAAATGCGTCAATGAGTTGTGTCTAACAGCAGTCCAAAATGTATTTGCAGATGATGTACCCAGAAGCATACATATAAGACTATTGGTATTAGGGTTAAAGTGTGCACCGCCAGAGAATGAAATGTTCTCAGAAAATCACACAAACCACAGATGATGTCAAGGGCACAGAGAGTGATGTGGTTAAAGCAGTTGAAAGGCCCCTTTCCAGCTTGCTTCTCTAGTTTCTCAATGAGCATCTCCGCCTGCTCATTCATCACCTCAAGGAACTCAGTAAGTATAGAGAAATGAAATGTTGGAGTCAGCATCTTACGTCTGCGTCTCCACTTATCCCCAGTACTAATAGAAGGGAAAATAGAAGGTGACTTTAGACAGATATCTTTTATTTGAGATTAGTGTATATTTACATTTACATTAACATTGTGTAAATGTAAATGTAGTGTATATTTCATTATGAATTTATTCACTAATCTTATTTATGGATAATTTAATAATTATCTGTAAAGTGATAATATTAAGATGTTTACTCTTTTATTAAGAGTAAGTTAGGAAACAGTTTACCTGGTGAGTAGTCCTGTTCCCAGCCATGGGTGCAGAAATTTGTATGCGTAGGCTTTGTCCATGTGAACAGGGTTGTTCAGCACTGTCTGTTGAAATTGTTAGAATTAATCAAAAACAACATATAAAACAAGTGAGAACTTATAAAATTGTCTTTGTAATCAAAATTGCATTAGTGTTACCACAGGGTTAAAAGATATATTGAGTATTCGTGAGTTGTCTGCAATGTAAGCATTTTGTTAGCAATATAAAATTATGCAACATTATGAATCTGTTTTAATGCACTTTTTACTTGACAATGAAGTTCCCTAAAGACTAGTTTCACAACCTTGTCTTGTTTCACAAGTATGAGACCATTTTAACAGCAAGCATAAAGTATTCTGTGATTATTTTAAACTAGATATTTAATCTAGGTTTTGAATCTACTTTGCAACAATGGCTACTGAAATTAACTGAAATAATGGTTCCTCTGACCCAGAACCCAAAACTACACTGTAAAAAAAAATCCCTGTAAAATTTATGGTAAAAAATTGGCAGCCGTTGTTGCCAGAACTTTACGGTAGCAACATTTTAGGTTTTACAAGATGGCACTTTTACTGTCAATTTTACAGTTCAAAACCTTATCATTTATAAGTTTTTATAACTGTTTATTTTGCACACTGTAAAACAAATTTCATTAAATTTACAGTAAAAAAAAAACATACTTCTTTAACTGATATAATATTAATTTACCAACCTATTGAAGTACTAATATCTGTTCACTGGTATCCAGTGTATCCAGGTATGCACTGACAACCACCAAACACAGTGGTGATGAGAGTCACGTGATGAATCAAAGCTTATCACAAGCAGCTTTTCAAAAAGCTGAGAAGGAAAATACTAATAGAATCTGTTTAAACATTTTTCTTATCCTGTTCCTGATATGTGTGTCTTTGGTACATGGTGAATCTCTTTACACTTTAATACTGGAAATTCAGTGTAAATATTCGCTTCTGAACTTTAACACCTTATACATAGATAGATAACATATATACATTATCTTTTTCTGATAGTTAATGCACAGTTATAAACCTTGTTGTGCCGTCAGATAAGTTCACTCACCAAGGTTATCTTCATCTTCAAACATTCGCACACATTATGAAATACACTGATTCTGGGTCAGAGGCTCTGATCATAACAAGTGAGTGAGTGCGTCTTTCTGTCTACATGCAAGTGGACAATACCTCGATAGTCTCAGCATGGAATAAGATGAGAAATGGGACAGGTCCAATCCATAATTTAAGCAGAGGAGAATTCCGGAATTCATTTGTGTAGCCAACCAACTGACAAAAGAAATCTGAAAGACAGTTTTCAACTTTTGCATTTAAAATTGTGTGTAAATGCACTTGAAGGGTTACTTTAAGTCAAGCGCGACTGACATTGTTGACAGTAACATGGACATAAACTTTTTATGATAAAATTTATAGAGACTGGGGGCAGTTGTCATATAGGAAAGTTTTCACAGTTAGATATTTCAACTATAAGGTTTGTGTAAGTCGAATTAGTGCACAAACGCTCATCCAAAATATTCACTATATAGTAAAAATGAGACAACGAGTCCCAGGCTTATTTTTAAAATATGATGTGGGAATCAATTTTAGATGTTTGACTGGTCATCATTACTTTTTATTCCCCCCCCACATCAGGAATATTTTTGAAATTGGCAAGTCCAAGCGTGGCTGATTCATTTGCTACAAACACATGGCTTGTCTGAACTGAAAGCGAATGGAGTTGATTTTTTAAATACAATACTCTAGTCTTTCAATTAATATGTCATAAATCTGCTTTGATATAAGGACACAAATTAGAAAAAAAAAATGTTTTAAAGGAATTATAACATATTACAGTGCCTCACACAACTTCTCATCATATCCATTACTGATTTGGTTGCTCTCCTCCACTTATAATTTAGTTTGAAATATAATGTATAAATTGTGTTTTGATCTTTATTAGCCAGGTTGTAGCAGATTTAAGTAAACGACCTAAAGATGCAGGGGGGAAAGGACAATTGACCGATATAAAGCTCCTCTTACCTCCCGCGTTCGATTTAAACTGCAGTGCATTCCCAATGAATGGATATGTGTTTCCAATGCCCGGGATGGGCTTCAGCTCTTTCCAGTTGTGCAGGTAGCTTTTCAGCAGCTGGTAGGTGATATATGTCAAGAGAATAACGCACACTGCCGCAGCCACAAACCCAAAAGTATAAACGCCGACAAACACAACCATATTGACAGCGAGACACACGGTGAGTCGTCTGTGTCTCTACCACTATCAGCTCTTCAGTTCATAGTGAATCCGTTGGACTTTGGATCATCCTGACAATAATTCTACAAGCACTGAACAACCCACTGAAATTGCTGAAGAATTGCAGAACGAGTTCAAAATCAAAATGTCATCTGAAATTTTGAAATTGGGAAATGCCTAATGGGAATTATTGGAAGGACAACAATATTAAGTAGAAAGTTCAACTGACAAGTATTTTAGAAGCACAGAATTTCAAATGAATGACAATAGACAAGTGTTATAAAATAATGTGTAGAGCAGCCATGATGAATATCCGATTCGTTCAAAGGCATCTGATGATCTAACTAAATTGCAATTTGCAAATTTAACGGGTGCAATTTGTGTTCACAATGTAGGTTTTTGGTGAACCATACTCGGACGACCTCCTAAGATGCTCTCTGTTCGATTCACTGATCGTTTCCTGTGATCTTAGGGGACAAAATTACAGTGAACTGCACTCAGACCCTGAAAAGAACCAAGTGTGTGTTCACACTTGTTGATAGCACACGTAGGCCTAAATCTCCAATTGCTGTCTCCATTTACATCTGCAAGATGTATTTTTTAGAGTGTTCGGTTATCTGTAATGTCTCTAAGATGTTTCCTGTCAGATGTTAAATAGACATTTAGAATATGTCTTTAAAATGTTTATGATTAAGAATGTGTGTAAAATTGCTTTTTCCAATATGTTTTTCAGATATTTATACAACAGATGTTTTCCAGATTATGCACTCTTAAGCAGACATGTAAAAGACATAACTGCGTGTTCTGATCAAATTCTTTTGGTCCGGACCAAAACAGAAAATTATACATTCCTGGTTCGCCTAGCATTCATACTAATTTTTAACACGTAACCCAAAGATCAAACAAACAAACAAAAAAGCCTTTTATGTCGTATATTTTCCTACAGATCTTACCAAACATCTAAAACACGATACTGTGTGATGGGCTGAATGCACTCATTAATGTGCGTACATTCAGAATGATGATATTTTCACCAGCTGAGAACAAAGAAATTATAAAATTATGTTAAAGACTCACAACAGCACCAGGAATTCCACTCATCTTCTGCAAGGAGAACAAACTTCAATTTCTGTACCAAACTGGGCATTGAGCATTCTGTCCTTTTTAGATTTACATTTGTATTTTTGGTTTGTTTAGAATTTTTTGGTCTGTATTATCTTTGCATTTCAATCAAACCGCACCAGAGTTCATTTGTGAGCAGGCCGAGACCCAACTTTTCAGAAGACTTGGTCTGCGTGTGTAGCCAGTTGGCTATTGATGTGTTTTTTTTTTCTTTGACTAATGATACATTTTATAGTTATGTCCATAAAATATATTCTGTAAATATTGTTAACTTCAGCAAAACTTTTATTAAGTTCATTTTTATTCTTTATTTACAATGGTTCCTATTGGGAGTTCCCATTAATTGTTGTAGGTGGGGCCTTAATTGGTGGGACACTGAAAGGAAATATGTAGCTTCTCCTTTGAGCGTTCGCGCTCAGACGCATAGTGTATGCGAACAGAGAAGCAGAGGTAATTTTTGCTCCCTTATTTGCCTCGCATTTACGGTCTCTTTGCAGTATAATCATTATGTTTATGATGTTAAAAACATTGTTCAGAGTTTCTGTCACGATTGTATTTGTGTGATTAGACTTCCGATGAAAATGGTACTTTTAACCGTGTTTAATTCGGTGTTTCGTCACACGTGTATGTCTCCATGCAGGGATGAGAGAGCAGGCCTTTTGATGCCCATGTGCACTAATTGCCCCATGCTTTTGTTTTAAGGTATGTTAATTCATATGTGATCGTTAATTTAGCCGTTTATTTAGCCATTTATTGTGGCGTTTGCGAATTTATTCAGAATCCATGCATACTTCAGTGTATACTACACTCAAAAAAAATGAAACCTTGACTTTAATTAATTTTTTCTTGTCAACAGGTTCCACAAAAATTATGTAAGTTGAAAACAAATATTTCAAGGTTATCTAACTTAATGTGGTTGTTTTAGAGAGAAATAATATTTTTGAGTCAAGCTAAATATTATCACTTATTTTTGCTCAACATGAGATGTTTGAGTTATACTAACTTAAGTCAGTCAGTTCAAAGTAAACTAATCATTTTACAACAAAACATTCAAATAGGAATAGTATGTTGTACTGACAAAGGCTTAGCAAGTATAGTTGACTTACACGTGAGTTCTAGTGACTAAAAAAGAACTGTAGAGTGTACTTGATAATTACTTTAAATAAAATTTGTTACCATTGTTGTGTTTAGCATGCTGAATGTTGAAGTCTGTGTGACACATCTGAAGTCAATTACTAAATATTATCACAAATTTAGAGGAATTGTACCAACCCACTTAAAATATTCACCAACTGTTTATTTGTGTCACTATTAACTTAATAAACAATCATTATTTGGAATAAGATACAAAAGTCACATCATTCATAATTTTACTTTGTATTTTAATAATATGATATTCATATATATATATATATATATATATATAACATATGAATTGCAAATTAAAAATTTCAGTCACATATGTATATATGAGCTGTGATTTCTTGTTGCATCACTGCACCAAAACAGAACATAAATGAACTTATAGGAATATAAATGAAGTGCCCAAGCAAAGGAAACACCATCCACCATAATGGTTAGTCCAAAATAAAACATTTTAGGAAAATTATTGTCAATTTATGAAGTCAGCTTATGTGATGTTCTCTCAAATTTTTCAGTTGAATGGACAATTGAACATTTAAGATGACTTTGGCAAATCAGTGAATTCAAACAGAGAAAGATAACTGCAGAAGTGGAGGAAATGAGGGAAGAGTCTATCAAGAAAAGCCCCACGTCAAAACTTAACTAAAAAATATGAGTTAAAATCACTATTGGATTTTACAGTGTACTAACTTTTGGTCCAAACTGATTCCTCAAAATTTTGTACACTCACTGAGCATTTTATTAACCCCTCTAGGGTCTTTGGGGTCTTTTTGGAACCCAAACAATGTTTACTAAAATTAAAAACAATGTTGTCTTTGTACAGTGGTTAACATTTTCTAGATCTACAAATAAAAGAAAAAATTGGATTTATGTTAGTGTGTTTAAAAAAAAAAAGACAAATAAGATTTTGCAAATAACAGACCATATAACTTAAAATAATTTAAATTTTAAATTTAAAACATACATGATATGTTAAAAACTGAAATTATTAGTTGCTACTGATAATTAAAGGTAAACAGGATACAAACAGAAATTAGCTACTCAGAACTAACAAATGAGATTTGGGGTTTCATCTTCGGGTTCATGGCAGTTGGGGTCGCACTATACTGCCACCCTCTGGATGTAAGAATTTTTTTACTTAACATAAATGGTTTGTGTTTAGACAACACATTAGGATTTTGTACAGTTAATTTGAGACATAATTACGTGGACCTTAATAGAAAAAAACATTTCAAGTCAAAAAATTCAATTATTATAAGTAAACTGAATATAAATATATTATATAAAGTGAACAACCGGCTGTGTTCATTTTTTTGAGTGTAGGCTGTCTCTGTGCTGATTGCCTCGTGCTGTATTTTCATGCATTGGTACGGTAAATCAATCAGATTTTGACTTAATTCAGAGGCTACAGCATATTTGAATGTTATGCATCTAAGTTTGCATTGACCTGTTATGTGAATAAGTTAAGTAATGCATTTATTTGTGTTAAATATATATGTATGTGCTCAGACGCATAGTGTATGCGAACAGAGAAGCAGAGGGATGAGAGAGCAGGCCTTTTGATGCCCATGTGCACTAATTGCCCCATGCTTTTGTTTTAAGGGAATAAAACCTGCAATTCTCATCATCCAATGTATGGTGTTGTCGTGTTTCTGTGCTGTCCTGACGTGACTACTTGAAGTCTGCTACACGTGCACCATTGTTCTGATGGCAGTGGTTATTCAATTGAACCACTCTAACAGAGCAGTTGTACTAGAGTTCATGTTAACCCTCTGGTGGTGTTCATTTGGAAGTCACGCTTGTGTTGTTCACGGACAAAAGGTCAAAAGCGAACACCTGAAATTTAATTTTTTCAGTATGGTGCTTTTTTGACAGCATAGTATTCCCATCACTATACTGGGACATTAGGACCCAGAGAGATCACAGGGTGAGCGCCCCCTGCTGGCCTCACTAACACCTCTTCCAGCAGCAATCTAGTTTTCCCAGGAGGTCTCCCATCCAGGTACTAACCAGGCTCAGCCCTGCTTAGCTTCAGTGGGAAACCAGTCTTGGGCTACAGGGTGATATGGCTGCTGGTCTAATCTATCGTTTACCATTGCAAAGACCAAGGAGCTCGTCATTGATTTTAGGAGATCCCAGGATAGGGATTATGCTCCAGTCTTCATCAGTTGAGCGAGGGTGGAGAAGGTGCCCAGCATCCGTTTCCTTGGAGTCTACATCACAGAGAACCTTACTTGGGCCACAAATACCACCGCTCAAGTAAAAAAGGCAGTTGTTTTTCTTGAGGACACTGAAAAAGGCCTGAATTGCTGGCAACCTATTACCGCTGCTCCATAGAGACCATCACCCCATACTACATCTCTACATGGAATCACAGTTGCACTGCAGCAGATAGAAAGGCACTTCAACTTGTCATTTCCAGCGTAAAAAGGATCATTGGGACTACAAAGCCATCTACTCTCGCACAACCACATATAAGCTTCTTTCTCTTTCTTTCTTGCTTTTGCACTTTATCTTTTAATTGTTTACTGCTGTGGTGTTAATGTTTATATAATGTTTTATTGTCATAATATTTCTGATGAGTATATTGTGATTTTTACTATAATTATGAACATTTGTGCAGTATTAATGGTGTTTAAAAGTATTTCTGCACTACCTCATTCTATGTGGAGTACTGTGGTTGCACTACTGTTTATATTATACTGTCTTTTGCAACCATTTTTGTTTTATTAGTTATTTATTAATTGCTGTTTTAGGCGTCTTTTTAGAGTTGCTAATTTCATTTCGTTGGGATGTACTACTGTATGCGTACAATGACCATGAAGATTCTTCATTGTGCAGATCTCGTGCGAGCGAGAGGAGGCGGAGCTAATTGGCATATTCATAGATCCGTGCATATTAAATAAGGTAAGCGTGTAGAGTTACATTCAAGCTATTTTAAGGCATTAAGATTTTTTTTTTCACAGGAAAAAACATTTAATTATTTAATTTTGGTGATCAAACATGAGTAAGGATGGAATAAAAATGATTGACTACAGGAGGACTTTAAGATACATAATATTATGAAGTTATATTTACATCTAAATAGCAAGGCCTTCTGTTTGCTCTCATAGCCTACTTCAAGGTATATGGCAAAAGTTTTGAAATTGATCATTTTCACTTCATTTTCGTTTTGATACTTGTGAAATTTTAACACTCGTGAAAGTTGTGGCTGTAATTTAGTAACTTTGAAAGGGATTTACTGTATTAAGTTGTATCTATCACGTAAAGCATAACGTGAACTTTGAGTGTGTGATGCCATCAAATAATTCTCCTCCGTCATTAAAGCATGACAAAAGAAATTCAGCACTCCCTCTCCAGAAATTTCTCTGTTGCCAGGATACGGCCATCATAGTTGCAGTTATTCAGCTCCACGAGACAGAGGCGTCCTCGTGAAAGTCCTGTTGCGTCACCATGAACAGACACGCGCATTCCATGGCATGTTTTTTTATTTTTTATTTTATCATTCGTAAATATTTATTTATTTTTAGATGTACCATTCTAAACAAACTCAGCATCAACTAAACTAGCTAAATTATTAGTTTATAGGCCTACATTATTTTACATTATATCCTGTAATGGTAATAATCGTATCGTTTGCACTTACCTCTTCTGTTAGACTCAAAGCTGAGTGCGTTGCCAAGGAACGGGTAAGTTGGACTGATCCCGGGTACTGGTTTTAGTACTTTCCATTTATGCAAATAATCTTTAAACAACTGATATGTTGTGAAAATCAGCACAAGTAGAAGAAAGACAAAAATTACCAATCCGTTCAAAAGTTCACTAACTTCCACATTCATTTTGACGTTTCGTTAGATGTGCAGTGTGGCGTTTTTTCCTGTTAAATGACTTGAAAATGTGGTAGGCTACATCCCCCTTGAGACATGGGACGTGCTTGGGTTTTCAAATACACAAGCATTTGACCACAACTGTTATTTATTTAATCTTTCATGAAAAAACACATACCATATACATATATATATGGTAACACTTTACAATAAGGTTCATCAGTTAAACATGAATGTATGAACTAACCATAAGCAATACATTTGTTACTGTATTTGTTAATCTTCTTTAACGTAATTTAATGAAAATAATGTATCAGTAAATGCTGAAATTAACATTAACAAAGATTAATTAATGCTGTAGAAGTGCAGTTCATTATTAGTTCCTGTTAACTAATGAACTTTATTGTAAAGTGTGTGTGTGTGTATATATATATATATATATACACACTTTACAATAAAACAACACACTTTAATGTTCAATTTTTTATTTTATATATATATATATATATATATATATATATATATATATATATAATAAAATTTTGAACATTAAAGCATGTGCCTATAGAGAAATAGACATAAAAATCTACAATGAAATATTCAGTGGAGTAAACAAATGACCACTGGGTGGCTGCATTGTACAAAAGAAGAAAAAAATAAATTAGTTGGCATTCTAAAATACTCAAACATAAGCTTCTTTTTTAGTGACAACATTGACATTGTTAAGCATTAACACTGATTTTAAATGCAAACAAAGAGCAACATTTATCATCATTGTTTTTTTTTTTAACTAATTACCCCTTCTCAGGCTGAAACAATAAAATAAAAAATTAGTACCTGCCAACATGCCAAAACTACTCAACTTACAAAAACATATCCTCCTCTACTGTAGTACTGGACTTCTGTTAGACTAAAAATAATTAAGAAACTGAGGTGGGAAAATTAATTAATAATAAAAATTCATATATTTTCAATTCAACAGATCCTTGAAAGTGATTGCTAAATACATAGGTCATATTTTACCTTTTATTTGTGGCTCTGATGGCAGTGGCCAGCAAATGGCCAGATTAAATTGCATCTTCATGGTCAAAAAAGCTAGTTGTGCAAAAGGATCTCTTTGGACATGAAGAAATAGCACCTTAGACAGATTGGGCCTTATTGCATCTTCCCAAGTGTCTAGTTTGGAGTTGTAAATGGATTATGGAATTGTGGTTACAAAAGACGATAAAAAAGGTATTGAAGCTTCTCATGTGAGCACAATAAATGTGTTTGTTTAATGTAATTTGTCAGGTCACATTTGGTTGCTGCCTTACAAAGCCATTGGATGCAATAACTGGTAGCTGGCATGGTCTGCAGGATTTGAAAGGAACCAGCGCTCAATCTTATCTGACCTGAAAATTCTTTTAAACTGTAAATGTGTTAAGAAATGTGAAAGTGATGGAACATTTTTAATTAACCTTGTTGGTAGAGGCTAATGCTGAGCGGAGTTTCTGATGAAATGCTGGGATACGTTCCCTGTGTAAAGGCCAGTAGAGAACACAGCGAGGTTTCAACATGCCACGACGCAGATACAGGGAGCGGTTCAGATTGTAATCAGTTACATCTTGCAAGAAAATAAGAATCAGGGAGTCACGATTGTCCTCCATTACCTGGTGAAGTGCATGATGTGCTTTGAATCTGCAGAGAAAAAAGGAGAACGTGTAAATACTTCTGAACTTTTAAATCGGCTAAAATACCTGTGTATTTCAGTAACTTGCTGAAAAGGAAGTTTGTGTTTAGTGAATATGTGAGGAATTTCTTTCAGGATCTGAATCTATACTTTTGGTTTACATTTAATTAATGGTGACTAAATATTATTGTAGGTCTGCCTTGTTGAATAATTTAGAGATAGAGTAATTTTACTTACTGCCTACACCATGGATCCTTTAAAAGCATTTCTGTGATAACAAAAATGATCTTCCTGGATTGTCCCATGTTTTCAATAATGGTGTCAAGTTGAGAAAAGCCAGGTGTTGCATCTCTGTCTTCAAGGAAAAAATTTAATTTTTCATCCTCTAGGGGGAGCAAGCTTCGTTCCACCCAAGGTCTGTCCTTAGCAGTGTGAATGATGTAAGCATCATACACATATCTACCTTCAGTAACACTTTCATCCTTCAGCGACCCTAGCATACGGTTTACTATTATGTTCCAGAAGAACTGGATTCTCCATCCCTGGAAGTGCACCAGGAAAGCTGTAAATAACAACATTAAAACTGCTGTGCTAGACAAAATGTACAATGCCTTAAAAGGTGTCATATCCTTGCAGGACAATGGGTCAAAGGTCATGACGGAGCGGTTAAAATAGGCATTTGGGGTATTGCAGATGTAACTTTGAGGAAATCCAGGAACGCTTGCATTGGTGGAGTTAAGCCACTCAGAGAACCACAGGATGCTCTCGCAGGTGCAGTCAAAGGGGTTGCGGTCCATGTAAAGTTCTGTCAGGTTGGACAACGGCACACGAAATGTGGCACGTTGGACAGACGTTATAAGGTTCTTTTGAAGATACAAATACTTTAAAGACTGTAGGTCATCAAAAACAGAGGCATGCAGCTGATCCAAGAGATTACCACGGAGACTTAGCTCACGTAAATCGGAGAAGCCACGCAAAGCATCAAGTGGAATTTCATCTAGGCCATTGTAATCCAGATCCAGAAGAGACAGTTTTGTGGCATCCTTGAGGAAAAACACAGGACCACCAGGGTTTGCAGTCTTCCACAACCTAGCCAAGTTGTTGTGCTGCATTTTCAGTACTTTCAGATAATACAGCCCTCTCAGCATGTCAGCGTTTATGTTTGCAATATTGTTATTACTGAGATCTAGAACTGTGAGGTTGACTAGTGGCCTGAATGGAGATGGTTCCATGTCTAGGGTCCCTTTTAGTGCACGACCTAGCTTTAGAATCCTCAGCGTAGGGACGTGGATGAATGACGTATTTGTAAGGGAAATACTTTGCTGGTTTATAGACATGTCAATCTCTTTAATGCTTGTTAGGCCCTCTAACTCATCCCCCTTCAGCTGCTGATTAATGAAGTTTCGGCCGAGTAGGAGTGTAGTGAGGTTGCCCAAACTTGAGAAGGCACCAGGCCCCAACTTGTTTATACCCATGGCTGTAAGATTAAGAGTCTCAAGGAGTGGGGATTCTTGCAGAGAAGCAAAGGTTGTGTTTGTGACCATCTTCAGCCCTGTGATGCTCCAACTTAAATCCAGTGTCTTCAGATGCAGAAGTCCAGAGAAGATGTGCGCTGTTATCCCTCGGAATGCAGTATTTTCCATACACAGATGCTCCAGCTGAACTAAATGGTGAAATGAGAAGTCGTCAATAATTGGTAAGGATGATGTATGACTCTTAATTAGTGCTTTCTTCAGGTTAAGCTGCCTCAGGTTTCCCAGTCCCCTGAAGGTGTCCTTAGTTAGGTGTTTAAGGGAGTTATGTTCCAGGGATAAAAATTCCAGTCGGGGAAACCACTGAAAGGCACCATCAGCAATCCTTGACATTGTGTTGTAGCTGAGGTCAAGCACTGTGATGTTAGTCTTGTCTAGACCTTTAAAAGTCGTGTTTGTGAGTGTCACCTGGAGAGTGTTCTTAAGGGAAAGGTTTCGCAAAGCTGTGCCAGCAAGTTCTTCGCAAAGATTAGAGGTAAGCTGAGGGTTTAGCCTGCTCCAATCCAGAACCAAGTCAGATAGTCTAGCAATAGCCTGGAAACAGCCATTCTCGACCTAAGTTAACAAAACAATTGAAAAAGACAAAGTTTGTTGAAGTGAGAATAGTAGGGCTAAACCAGGTTCAAGCAACTACACTTTTTAGCATGACATACAGTCTCATCTGTCAGTCCAAGAATTTGTGACAGTGTATAATCTGATATTTGAAGGATTAACCATGCATGCATGTCATTTCTGTCTTTCGGAACAACTTTAGTCTGATTAGTGTATATACAGGCTTTCCAAAGCCAAGTTACAGACAGTTGCAAGTTCAAATTTAGGTCTTTAGGCCATGTGTCCACCAAAGCATTTTTAGCCAGCTCAAAATGCAAGGCGCTCTGCCAAACGCCAAGCTGTGGCTGCCTGAAAATGCTTCGGCAGAGCAGCAGTTTTTTTTTATTTGAGACGCTTTGTGTTACCAGAGACGTGAAAGTGTTACTAGTATCTCATTTCACAGATAGTTTGGCTCTGTAAAGCCAGGGAAAGCCCGCCGGATATTGTGATGGAACATTTTCAGTAAAGTAAAAAAAAAAATAGGTAAATGTAATTTGTTTTTTGTCAAAATTGGGTTTATTCAATTATTATTATACAACATTTAATGTCCATCGTCTCTGAAAATATCTTGGCAAAATTCGCCTATTTAGAGAAAAATACTGATGTATAGTGAAAAGCTGGTCTTTCTCTAGCATTACCGTTTAATAACACACCCAGCGGAGGTGCAAAAATAATTGCACAGAGTTTACGCTCTCTTAAAACTACAAAGACAGTTTACCTATAAAAATAAATGACATAACATGTAGAATGAAGGTGTGTTAATGCAAATTTCAAGCCAGTCATGTGTAAACTACGGCATGCAATTTCTTTACGGAGCATAAGAGTCCATACTACTTCTGAATAGGATGTCTACTTCTTTGATTTTCTAGCAGTTTAAGACTAAAACTCTTTTGTACTACATTATTGTTACAGTATTGTGTAATTCCATGTATATGTATATTCTGTATACATTATTTTCTTGATGTGTTTTTTGTGTGTTCCTTTTTGTTCCAAGTAGGATTCCGTAGGACAGCTCCACCCTTTTCCACCAAGTACTGGGGGTTTAAAACCATCTGGTCCACTTCCTGAGGCGACATGCTGCGATTCGGGGCCGGTCGCACTCCTCCTGCCTCCTCTCCAGCCGCCAGTCCTTCATTATTAGTTACTTCGATTTTGTTATATTAATTTATTTTCTGAAACTATGTTTTTTAGGGTTGACCTCCCCTTTTTCTTTCTTTGAGATTTTGTTCACTCTGTTTTTTGTTAGTATAGTTACGGAAGTTTGGTGTACTTTGGAATACTCTGAGGGAAGTTAATTTGATCTTTTTGTTTATCTGTTTTGTTTGTTATTTTGGGCTTTGGGTCTTCCTGAAAATTACACTTGGTTTATGTTCCTCAGCAAATCCTCAATCATGTTTATAAATTGTTTAAATTCTTTTTTAATTTTCATCTTAATAAAACGTTAACTGTTTTTTCTTGGATCTTGGTTTTCAGTGGCTATTTTTGGTCTGACGACTGGGCAAGGGGGAGGCATTTTTCTTTCTTTTTTTTTTATTTTTATTATTTATTACGATTTATCCTAGATGGATCGTGATAAAATGGAGGGAATTGCTGAAGCTCGCCTCAGGAAGTGGACCAGATGGTTTTAAACCCTCAGTACTCCCTGGAAAAGGGTGGAGCTATCCTACGGAATCCTACTTGGTACAAAAAGGAACACATACAAAACACAACAAGAAAATATACTGTATATAGAACATACATAAATACATATACATGGAATTACACAATTCCGAAACATTATTATAAAATATAAACATTTATATTTTTACTTTCTCATAAACTTAAACATCATAATTTCATAATTTATTTCACTTCAACAATAATCTGCCAAGTGTCTTCTTTAAAACAAGAACATAGACCTTAGGTCTATATTCCAAAGCATTCTCATTACAACCATTTAAATTTGGATAGTGCATTTTCATGTCTATGCAAAAAAAATGGAGGGTTGACAGTTATTCAAATCTGTTTTTATCAAAATTCCGTTCGTGAAAATCGTAGCGATCAGGCGACGTCAGATAACCATAACCTTTGTTACATACAAGCTATGAAAGAAATACAGATTTGGAAAGGGCTCGAATCAAGCTTTCGTATGCTCTCTAAACTTGTGATAGGTAATGTTTCATCATGTTATGGGTTTTCACAGATCACATCACATATAAAAATGTTGATACAATGTAAAATATTTGCTCTGGCTCTATCAGATGGATTATCATTTGGACCCATACTTCATTGACAAGCTGCGCATTAAAAAAAAAAAATTTGGAGCAGCCTTTGCGATTTCATAATCGCGTTCGAGTTCAATGTTATTTTTCGTATCGTGCGATAAATCGTGCAGTAATGGCTGGGTAAAAAGTTCTTCATTCTTCAACTTTTGGCAACTGGTAAAAAATGCAGAGTGTTCAGCGCCCAGCCTGAAATACTGTTGAAAGCACAGTACTTGTTGAAAACAATTGGAAAAATATGCTAGCCTCGTTAAAAATGCATTGGTGGACACACGGCCTTTGTAAAACTTTGTATAAAATCAGACAATTTGTAGACAATAGCATTTACATGACTTTTAAAATGATTTCAAAATATTATTTCATCATGAAAACGTCACAGCAAAGTCCAATTGACTGAGCACCAAAGATTTATTGTCCCAAAAGCTTTCCAAGAAAGATAAGGGTAGATGTGAGTAAACACACTGTGGCAACAAACATGTATGGTAGAGTCTGAAATTCTGAAAGGGTTTTTACATAGATTCTGATGTGCAGTCAGTGAAAATAACCTGACACGTGTCAGATTCTGTTCCTCTTACCTTTTTAAGAGACAGAGACGAGAGTATCAGAACCCGAAATGCAGAGGAATTACTGAGGAATGAGAAGTCATTCTTTTGCAGTACAGAAATTTCATTTCCAGAAAGAACAAGGGTCACCAGGTTTGGCAGCTGAGGTTGTGTGCCAAGTTTAACAGATTTCAGTTTGTTTCGAGATACATCCAGCCATGTCAAACTCTAAACAGGGAGGAAATGTTCAGGAAATGTATTATCTATAGGACCGTAACAGACTGGAAAATGTTATTTCTGGTTAGAGGCCATAGCAAGAGATCAGTGATTGGCTTATCCGTGTTAGAATTTTAATACAGGTGCATCCTTATAACAATAAACAAAAAACAGGCAAGAGAGAAAGTGGTGGAGTGTGTTAATTGTGAACAAACAACAGAGACTGCTGACAGTATTTTTAGTTATACATTAATTTATTATCATTCATATGAGGTGGCTCATAACATATCCCATCCCTCTATGCAAATATTAGTGGTAGATATCAGTTTTCTAGCTGAACGTAAATGAACTATGCTTCAAACATAACTCATAAATTAAAAAACAAGTCTATAAAAAGACACCACAAACTTTTGATTGCATTTCATATTTTTTCCACTGTGTGTCTTCATAAACATACCTTTAGAACAGAGAAGGGCTCCCCTTGTAGCTTCAGCCTATTGTCTGACAGGTCAAGTCGTGTCAAATGAAAGCAGTTTTTCAGGTCTTTCTCGCTTATTAAATACACTTCATTGTGTTGCACATTAAGCATTTGCAGGTGTGGCAGAGAAAGACATAGATCCTTTTCTATGCCAGTTAAAGAGTTGTAGCTGGCATCTACATTCACCAGACTCGAGTACAAAAGCAAGGAAGACAGATTTTTTAGTCTATTGTGAGACACATCCAATGTGGTGATATTTTTGGGTAGGTTCGTTGGAACTACAGCCAGATTCATATGACTACAGTCTGCTTTGGCATTTTCAATCGTACATGCTGACTTGTGTGGATATGCAGAGCCTGCACAGTGGGCATGGAAGCAAGTGTAGAACAGGGGCAACAATATACGTTTCATCAGTTCCATATATTTTCCTTTTCTTCTAAGCTTTTTCCCCCAAGTCAAACTGTAATAAACATAACAATATTGATGACAACAAGATTTCCTTTACAAAATATTAGCTTACTCTGAGACAATACAACTTGGTACCTTAGAAAAGATCTAGGGCTAGTTGTCATATTGGGAAGTTGTCACAAGATTTTAAACAAAAGTTAATAAGTGTATTTCTTTCTTATGTCTGGTTGGGTCAGGTTGTTACATTGTATTTGAATTGTATAAAATTACCAATTATGTTATATTTTATTTACTTTTTTTGCTGTATAATTGTTTGCGGATACTAGTCATTCAATAGCATATACTGTAAAGATGTTCCCTTACAAAAGATTACTGCAGTTTTTGTTACATATAGAAAAATGCAGTTTTGTGGACACGAAAAAACCGCAGTATTGCAGTATAACCTAAAATGTGTGTAGTTTTACTGGAGTACAACTATACTGCAATACATCTAAAGTACTAGTAAAATAAAACTGCAATACAACTGCAGTTATACTGCTTTTATACTTCATGCAACTTTCAGTTGTACTTCATTTTACTGCAGCTGTACTTATACTACAGTTTTACTGCAGTTGTACTGTGACTATACTTCATTATACTGCAAATCTATGGTTGTGCTTAATTAAACTGCAGTTAAACTACTTGGTACTGCAGTTCTACTTCAATATACTGCATTTCTTTTTTGTAAGGGTTTACATGCATTACACTTAGGAAATACTATGTATTATATACTTCACAAAACGTACTGACATTTGAGAGGAGAGATTTTCAAAGCAAAAACTTACAACTAGCCCTCCCCTCTAACCATTAAAGAAATATTTTAGAACAACATAATTGTTTAGACTTCCAAAACTGGTAACATGATGCTGAACATTAACGTATACATTTGAGAGAAAGTACTGCAGTTGAATTTAGCATGCTCATTTATCATGGACTTACTTGAATTGTGACGATCTAATTTCCCAATTTCAGCTCAAATATCTGCATGGTTAAGAGGTTAAAAAGTGAAGCAACTCAAGTCTGTCTTCTTTTATAGCCATATAGTCTTTGCGTGGGGGAAAATAACCTTCAGGAGGGAACAATTCCTCTTTCTTAAGAAGAGAAACAAACAGAGAGGCGGATCCTCCAGACGTGTCCTAGACATCAAATTGCGTCACTCGATTCGACAGCGAGATAAAGTGTTTAATCATACATTTAAAATATATGTCAAATATTACATGTTCCCCTCATTATTTGAATGATTTGGTCATGTTGCAATCCTTCATGACAATTGAAATGTAATCTTATATTACTAAGATAAAGATGCACCAAAACAGCTTCCTCATATGGTCATAAGAACGTGCTATTAATTTCATACCACTTCTGCTTTTTTTCTATTATAGTTTTCCCCCTCAATATCTTCTACTCTCCCAAACGGAAAACAGGAAGTGAGTAAACTGAGGGGGATTTCCCCCTTTTTCCCCTCAGAACCAAGTATAACGCTGCAGGCTCTCGAGCTTTTGTGAAAACTTGACAAATAATAATAATTGAAATAATTGTTTTTGGTTTAATTAGAGTATTTATTAATGAAAAACCGATTGTTTATTTAAAACCATTAATATATTATTTTAAATACAACATCGCTTCAGCAGTCATTCCTTTATTTGCAAATGGCCAACTGGGGGCGCCAGAGATTTGAAAATGAGATGACATTGGTTAAGATTCAAGAAAACACTCCGTAAAAACGTTTAATAAATCAACATTCCATGTATATTTGAATATGAATATAAAAATGAATATGAATCTGGTATTTCTAACTATTTGAATGTACATGATATAGGTTAGCCAAACAAATGCCTTGCTACTGCTCTGGCAGAATTCTGAAGTGTGTTCACAATCTCTAACGATTTTAATAAATATTTAAATTTAGAAAAAAATCATTAGAACTGGTCTTTGGTTTCATAATACTGCAACGAACATCTTGGTGTCAGAGTTCAGCAGGGGGGAATATGTGTGCATGTGGTTCTTTAGTATTTGGATTCAGATGTGTGAGTTACCTAGCAACTGCAGCAGGAAGTGGAACGGCACCTGGAAACTGATGACTCATTGAGAAACAACAGGTTACCTCTCTGCATCAGAATGTGTGTGAATATCATTTGGCTTTAAGACAGGAGACCTTTCAGTATTAAATCAGCATTTGTTAAATACAGATAAAGTGATAAAACATGAGTGCCAAATTTGTATTGGTAAATGACCCTGAATAGACTGATTATATTTTTAATGCTACCTTTTAATTTCCCATCAATATAATTTCTCTCTTTTCCACTCTATATATCTCTCTATGCTATAGTGACTGAACAATGCTGGACAAGTATTATGTGTGTGTATTTGTGTCCTTTCATGGTCAGCAATTATTCACTCTACACAAGTGATCAATATTCTGTGTGTGTGATGCTGGTCAACCTGCGTATGTTTCGCTGACGCAGTTGATTGTAACATGCAGCTATTCACGCAGATAGTTACTGCATACAACCCATCAGTCCAGGCACCCACACAGACTCTAAAGTATGCTCTATGATTCTGAAAGACTCGGCGGTAGGTAATGTCTGAACCATTCGAAATTTTGCATAATTTATGGATTGTATAAATTTGCATAAAAATGAAGAAAACCAGTGCAGATCAGAGCTTATATCATTTTGTTTCCATATATAAGCGCAAAAGGAAGCAGGAATGAAGATGTGCACTTTGCGTCTCAGGCTTTTGGATCCTTTTGAAATATATTTTATTTTAGCATTTATTATAATATTGTCACGCATCGTGTATATAATACAAGAATATGACGAAGAAGAATATCAGATGACAGGATAGTTTAATCTACAAGATGAAATCCGATACCGCTAGGAAGTTTCACACAACATAAAAACGTATAGACGAGATCTGACAACACAGAACAGGGAGATTATATGAGGGAACTGATGAGGGAGAGCAGTACCAGGTGTGGATGGTTAACTAATCAGGATACACACAGTGAGGGCAAATGAACAGAACAAGACATGACAGAACTAATGCAAAAGCCCATGGGTGTAGCAGTACAGCCCCTCCCCAGAAGGCGCAGTCGATGAACAAACTGCGGAGGGAGAGGGCTCAGGTGGAGGATGAGGAGCAGGGTATACAGAATGACAGGCAGATGACCTGGCGGGAGACAGGAGAGACCAGGGTGGAGCAGATCATGGAAGAAGCCAAGGAGGAGACAGGAGGAACTTGGAGCAGGAGGAGTAAGTTGGGACCTAGACTGCAGCCAGGCAGACTGCCCATGGTGGAGCAGAAAGAGGGGGAAGCCATAGTGGAGGAAGGGTAGACATCACCAGGGCAGAGACTGAATGAGGCAAAGCAGGTGGACGAGGAGACCAGGGTTTAGCTGGAACGCCTACAAGCCAAGGCAATGCTGAGGATCTGACAGGGCATGGCGATACCGATGGCTCTGGCGACCAAGGTGCATACGGAGATCCAGAAGGCCATGGTGGAGCCGGAGCGATAGAGGACCAAGGTGGAACTGGAGGGAGGGAGGAAGCCAACACAGCCAGAGGGACGAAGGAATGAGACAAAACCAGAGGAGTGCAGTCCTGATGTTAGGCCAGGCCGACGAACAACCAAGTCGAAGCCGGAGGGATGAGGGAGCCCGGTGGAGATGAGGGAGGTTGGAGCCAAGGAGGAGCTAGTGGACTGGCAGACTGAGGTGGAGTCTTGGTCAAGGTGGCTGGACGCTGAGACCAGGGATCCACTGACCACAATGGGGCTGGAGACTGGAGGACCAAGGCAAGCTCATATCATAGATGTTGGGCTGAGAGTGAGTAGAGGGGCTGACAGGATGTACTGGAGATGAAGATGATGAATGGTGGATGATGAGAGGAGGTGGGAGAGGGAGGCTGGATGGGAATTCAGGGGCCGTGTATGCTGCCCTCATACACAAAATTGCCACACCCAGCACCAGGAGTGCCACGGACAGAGGAACAACCTCCATGGCTGTGACAGAACAAATAGAAAGATCTGGGCAGACAGACAATTCAGGGTAGACAGACATAATGACAGAAGACAGGTTACTTCAGAATAGAAATCAATGAAGTCTATTTCCCCAGAGCATGGCCCTTGCTCACCCTCAGAAGCGGTACAGTGGGTGGGGCCTTCCACTATGCCCTCGCTCTCCACCATAAGTCCCTTCACGAGCGCTGTAGCCAGTTCACGCACCTGGTCAGATATTTCCAAAGTTCTAGCTCCGTGGTGATCCTCGGGTCTGTCACTCCACTCTGCAATGGCTCATGCGGGCATTCCTTGCCGCGAGATGGTTGCTTGTCAGGCTCTGGGTCCGGAGTGGTGCTGGTGAGATCCTCTTCTCTAAGGCAGACGGTGAATGGAGAGTTACAGCTCGCCAGCACCCACTCCACAAAGACAGCGAAGTTCGCCTGTGGACATTCTCTAGACAAATGCGCTCTGCATGTGGCGTTCAAGCTCACCTAGTAGAATGTCCAGAGGCAGTTTTCAGGGTAGTGTGTAAAACAAGCAGTCTCTAGGAAGGTCCACGTGTGGTCCTCCAGTGTTTGTTCCCCCTGCTCAAAACACAGAAGACGAACAGAGAGGATATCCCTAATGAAGGGGCGAAAAACAAAACCAAACGCGGAGAAACGCTGCCAAACTTGCACTTATTTGGTCGGATCTTCTGTCACGCATTGTTTTTATAATACAAGAATACGGCAAAGAAGAAGATCAGATAACAGGTTAGATAATCCACAAGATAAAGTCATATACAGTTAGACAGTTTCACATAACATAAATACGTATATATATATATATAAGAACCAGCAAGCACCAAATAGAACAGGGAGATTATATAAGGGAACTAATGAGTGAGAATGTAATCAGGGAGAACAGAAACAGGTTAATTAATCAGGAACCACACAATGAGAATGAACAGAACAAGACATGACAGAACTGAAAGCAAAAGTCCATGGGTGTGACAAACATTGTAATTTTATTTTCATTTATACAATCTAAAGTATATATTTTGTTATTACAAGTCTTTTCCTCATATGGCCTAAATAAGAACCTGCCTCTATACCTGTTCAACTCATGCATAATTGAACTGATAACATAATACTCTTTCTTTCTCTTCATCTCTCTAGACAGAACTCTTTTGTCTCGTTCTTTTATCTCTTCTCACAACAACCTCTTTCAGTTTTTTATTCCCAAGCATTCTTTCAGAGATCAGAACAGAAAGATATGACCTTTGACTGACCTCGAAGTGATGCCAATTCTGTATACCTGCAGTCTGCATACTGCTTGCTGCTTACACTAATATATATGTAACGGAACACAGTCTCAAAGAATATCAGGTTAGTATTTGATGATTATTAAACACAACAGGATCATCAAACAATGGTGAGTAGCAAAGAGAAAGATGACTAGGAAGAAGTCGTAGATAAGGATACTGACAGTCTGTTTGAATTGCAGATACTGGAGAGAGACGATGATGACTCCGTACAGAGTACACACTTCACGTCCGGGATAGCCAAGCAGGTGAGTTCCAGAAGGTAATGACAGACGATGACACAGACAGACAAATGGACACAGGATACACGGGGAAACAGCGAAGACAAGGAGGTAGGATCATCCGAGGTGAGAAACGCAGGTAAGTGAGTCCGTTTCCGAAGTTGAGACCGGACTAAGTGCTTAGGTGAAGTGTGTGCTCATAAATGGTGTTGATAATGATAGTGATTGGAGTCAGGTGGGGGTGATGGAGTGTGTCGATTACATCAATATATCCATAATGTGTATAACATATTGATAAATTATATATTCATTATATAGTACACTCAACCTGTATTCTGTTAATGGGTCTGTATAATGCAGATTTAGTATGTATATACATCAATCTTTATAATAAGTCTGAATATTGTATAGGCTCAATGTATACTCCACACTGGTCTCTATCTGGGAAGTAAAATCAAAATGGAACTACGCGCCACAATTATATACGACCGCTAAAAAGATTTTTTAAATGTTTTTGAAAGATGCCTCTCATGCTTGTCAAGGCTACATTTTATTTATGGAGCCTTGACAAGCTTATTTAACTTATTTTTTATTTTGTTTTTTCATTTCATTTATTAATTATTTTTACAATTTAAATGAACCATTTTCTATTTGAATATATTTTATAATGAATATATTTCTAATATGTTGATTTGGTTTCTTAGGAAACATTTCTTATTATTATCACTGTTGAAAACAGTTGTGCTGCATGTTATTGATAATTGAGCACCAAAAATATAATAATATTTCTCATTATAATTTTTACCTTATTTTTGACAAAATAAATGCAGTCTTGGTGAAATGGCTGAAATGAATTAAATGTAATGAGTTTTTTCTCACTCAAATAATAAAGAAAGTTAATTGTATTGTAATTGTAATTTTCTTTGTAGTAAGCTGAACTTAATAAGAGTTGATAATAAGCTGAGTTGCAGCAGATCTCTAATTCCCAGTATGCGTCAGACTGTATACATGAATGTTGAAATTAAGTGTTATTTTGAATGTTTTTGCACAAAATTAACATAGAGAGACATAAGTTAGACTTCAATGTTGTGTTATGTTGGGGTTTACAGGGGATTCTGTTATGTCTGTTTTTTAGGGTCATTGTGGTGAAGAGTATATGGTTAGGTTGAGGATGGGCTACAAAACATTTAAGACCATATATACTGTATGTTGTTTGATTATACAAGTATAAAATGACAGTCTCTTTGATAGTTATACTATCATGTGTTATTTGCTATCTAACATTTAACAAGATCTGACTCTGAAGTTTATGTAAATTAACTGTATACAATTAATATTATGATGAGTAGGGGGAGACTGGGAACTGTGGGAGCGAATAAATGCCATGACATCATTGTTGATGAGAGACACCTGTGCACCACACTGGCCTTTCTCCACTTCCATGGCTCTCAGCCCCGCTCCACTAGTCACACAAATTTAAGTTCTACTAACTTAAAAAATGAGAAATAAGTACTCATTTTGAACTTCTTGAATTTTACAGTATATATATATATATATATATATATATATATATATATATATATATATATATATATATATTACTACAGAGAGAGAGGAAGAAAAGGGAGGTTTAGAGAAAATTGATGGACAATTAAGTGAGGGAGAAAGGAAACTGAGAGAGCAAGAGCAAACCTTGCAGAAATCAGCCGTGCACTGGAGTCAGCAATGGAGAGGAAGAAAGAGAGAGCTGTTGTGGGAAAAGATTACTGTCACATTCACAGGCTGGAATCTACTTATGAAGAAACACATACTTGGATACAGTAGGACATTTCTGATCTGAGTGCACGTGTCAAAGTCCACTCATGTAGATGGAATAACCACAGGGGTTGTTGCTGAATCAGAGTATGTTTCAGAAAGACAGAGAGAGAGCTAGTGAATGCACAACAGCGTGTTTAAAGTAAACCATCATTCTGAGCTTCACATACACTCACATAAAATATAAACGCTTTCTGGATTGGATCATACTGAAACTGTAGACAAGGTAAGAGCTCTGTGAGTTTGTGTATGGATGTTACTGTGGCTGTATCTATCTATCTATCTATCTATCTATCTATCTATCTATCTATCTATCTGTCTATCTATCTATCTATCTATCTATCATCTATCAGTCTATCTATCTATCTATCTATCTATCTATCTATCTATCTATCTATCATCTAACTATCTATCATCTATCTGTCTGTCTATCTATCTATCTATATATCTATCATCTAACTGTCTATCTATCTATCATCTATCTGTCTATCTATCTATCTATATATCTATCATCTAACTGTCTATCTATCTATCATCTGTCTGTCTATCTATCTATCATCTGTCTGTCTATCTATCTATCATCTATCTGTCTGTCTATCTATCTATCTATCTATCATCTATCTGTCTATCTATCTATCTATCTATCTATCTATCTATCTATCTATCATCTATCTGTCTATCTATCTATCTATCTATCTATCTATCTATCTATCATCTAACTGTCTATCTATCAATCTATCATCTGTCTGTCTATCTATCTATCATCTGTCTGTCTATCTATCTATCTATCTATCTGTCTGTCTGTCTGTCTGTCTATCTATCTATCTATCTATCTATCTATCTATCTATCTATCAAAATGAAAAGGAGAGAAGTGTGTGTTTACACTTTTCCTAGAATATTACACTGTGACAGCAATTCTACATTTTCATTTGCTGACAAATTGTGTTTAGAGGTCATTGTGAGTGTGTATAGTGTTGTGTGAATGTCATGCTGAAAAAAAATAGCTGTGGGTTACTAGTGGTGGGCAATTTCAAGTCCTACTGGTTAAGCAACGGTACTGAAATAGATACTGGGCATGTAGAAAAGGCAGATCTACTGTCAACATCTAATAACTGAAAACATCTCAGCACAGCATCAATCAACTGATAAAATGTCTTCTCAATGAAAGGTCAGGAAGACGTTACAGTACGGGCCATAAAAATCGTATTGCTTTATGTGTGGATAATTGGTAGAGTCAGTGCTTTGTGATGACGTGTATGTATGTGTGTGAAAACAATAGCTCATGGCGCTTTTTTCACATCAGGGGCTGCAGTGCAAGCCAATCGCTGACTCAGCCACACAAACGCACACTCACACACACACACACATAATGTGCCCCCTGGGGCAGCAGAGCATCAATACTACACCCAGATCAGCAGCATAGCTCAGCATAGAACAGAGCAGAGCAGGAACACAGCCTCTAATTCAACACAAAACAGCAAAAGTAACATTAAACTAGGGAACACCAGTCGGATTTCATTGAAGGCTTTTCCTGAAATGCTCTGAACTACAGAAAGGCCTTGGATCATCCTTGCATCTCATTTTACGTCTTCTTTTATGTTAAGATTTACTTTACCTTCTTCCAGAGCCCTCATGAAATATATATATTTGTAAAAATAATAATAGCATTTTTTTAAAGTAACTAATGATAATAATAATAATAATAATAATAACTATTATTATTATTAATGTTATTATTATTATTATTATTAATATTATGAATAATAATACTCTATTGTGTTATGTTTAATAATATATATAAATTATTATTATTACAATATATTATTACTATTACTATAATTTTTGAATGGATTACAACAAGTTTAAATGTTTATTGACAATGGGTATTAATAATGAATAAAAATAATAAAATGTAATGTTGTATTTAATAATTAGAAATTATTATAATTATTTTATTTTTAATTATTTATAACAAGTTTAAATGTTTAATCAGTTCTCATATAGTAATTGACTAATGGTATTGCTATTATTATTATTTTTTAACAACAACAATAATAATGTTGCTATATTTAATAATTAGAAATTATTATCTCGATTTTTAATCAATTATAAAAAGTTTATATGTTTAATCTTTTCCCATAAAATTATCAATGGGTATTATTATTTTTTATTATTATTATTATTATTTGTATTTAATAATTCTAAACCATTCATATTTAGACTTTTAATAGATTATACAAGTTTACATTGCTTAATCAGTTCTCAAAATTATGAAAAGTAATTATGATTTTTTTACTCAATATGCCGAATTTAGGGGGGGGGGGTTGTTGAGTTTCTCAAACTCAAAACAGAACATGACAGTTAACATGTTCCTTTCTTACACAGTCTGATAAGTACAGAGAAGAAGCAAGTTAAAATGTTGTATTCTTTACTTTTTCTTTTAAGTGTTATTTCCTCCCCTCTCATTTTGAGAAGGTCAGACACAACAAATGCTATGAAACATGCTCTTTTATTCCAATTAGGTAAAGGAAGGAGTCTAGTTGCCCCTCCCAGGAAATTCCACTTTGTTGGTTACGGAATGTGTGGGAATGCATTCGTCGATCCATTTGATGCATTTTTGTCCTGTCTGACTTCTACATCTATGAAAAACATATCCGTCCTCAATCCCTTTTAGGCCATGATGACGATAGAGTGCATATGATGGGATCATTCTTTTAGTCATGTGACGGAAGATAGATAGAGTTGCAACCAAAGAAGGAAAAGAAAAGAAACCAGATTCCATTCAGTACAGCTACTCAGAAGACCCCTAATCCTGTTTATCATTTTTATGCCTCTTTTGCTATTCCAATGGGTTGCTACATTGATTGAGCCACTAAAGCCACTAAATTTTCCACTAATCATGAACTAGTGGAAAATTCAGCGCACATGAGTAATGTCTTTGACCTTGTACTGTATCGCACTCTTGGTGACCATGATTTTGCTATGTAGGATGTGTTCCTGATAAACAAACATTTTGTTCTTCCGTATGAAAGGGATAATTCCAAATAAGATACTTAGAAGAACGTTGGTAACCAGACAGCTAATGGTAAGTATCTTAAACTAAATTGAATATTTCTATAAAGATTTGATTCCATTAATCTGGCAATGATTTAAGGTTTCATCCTCAAAAGCATTTGTTGTATCAACTCTGTACTTTTTAAAGACAATTTTCCAAGTAGATTAATCAAAAAAGCAAGTCCTAACTTAAATTTAAAATCTGGAAGACAGGAATGTTATTCCAGGACTGCATAGGATGTTGAAGAGGGAACACATCCTACTTGGCAAAATTACTGTAAGCCTTTCGTCTCCATCAGTGTTTCAAGAGAGATAAGATGATGTTGTGTTTTGTTTGCATGTATGTGTGTGGGTGTATTTACATATTGTGGCAGAGCAATCCAATTGTCAGCTTTATCTCCTTATGCCAGTGTGCCAGTGCCAATCCACAGCATCTGTACTGCTAATGAGAGAGCGGCAAGAACAGGAAAAATGCTTCTTTCTATAGTGAATTAATCTAAGTACAGTTCACTGAAATGACCTGAAGTTCTAAACAGTGTGCATATGACCAGACTGAGTGTGTGTGTGTCTCACTCTGTCTGAGTGTGTAGGTGCTAGCCGTCATAAGTGTGGGAGAGATGCTGATTGCTAAGTGCCGCTGAGAGCCGGCTCTATTATTATGCTCTATTATTCTGCAGAGGTGGCTTTGATGCCTTGTGAGTGGAGTATGGTAAGTGTGTGTGAACCACACCCTGGCATGGTAGACCATTTATTCCAGACATTTATTTTTACATTCATCACAGACACCATTTATCTGAATACTTTAAATTACCAAAAAATGGACAAACAAAAATGTATATGATGGCAAAAAAGAAGGAAAGAAAGAAAGAAAGAAGGAAAGAAAAGCTTGCATTGAACATTTGAATGTCTTTATAGTACATGCTTAGTTACAACATTTTGGGGACATTCAAGTAAGTTTGTATCTATCTAATCTATCTGTCTGTCCTCAAAACGTTCAAACATGGCTTTGTCAAACCAGTTAAACATCTTCAAATTTCTCCTTCTTTACATTTAAATCAAATTGCAATTCTACATCATTTTTAGAACCTTAATTCAAATTCAAAAATGTAATTGTCTAGTCAGATCTGAATGATGCACAATTTAGGTTTGAGTGAGCCTATAAGAATTATAAATTACTCCCTCCTAATAACTTTGGGGTCTATTCGGCCCCAAGCAATGTTTAACGCCCCTAAACATGCTATTTACATAATTTTTTTGCTTGACTTTTCGTCACAAATTTTTCATGATTATATGTTTTCAGTGTCCTGTACACTGAAAACATATCACCTGTGATCTTTGGGGGTCAATTTGACCCCAGGCTCATTGATCTGTATAAATCATATAAATATCAAAATTGTACACACATTTGTTTTAGATAATACTGAGGACATTATAAAATGCAATTTTATAATCTTCAAACAACTTCCATCTGCTTTAGGGCCCTAACCTATCATAACCACCTGTAGTATTGCGAGAAACACTGTCATCAGTGGGGGGGTTGGGAGGATAATAATTCTCACGAGAACTTGGATGAGGAGAACCCTAATTTTGAGGCATCCTCCTCAGATGAGAATGAGACTCTTAATGTTGACTCTCCTGTTGTCTCTCAACCACAAGGGGGTGCATTACCTTTCAAAAATGGCAATTTATTATGGTCCCGCTCCCTACTTGAAAGATAGGGTAAAGCCATCGCCATACGTTTTGCCAGTTCTCTGCAGTGGGTCGTCGTCTCAGAAATCCTCATTAGATGAACAGCTTGTTGAATTTTGTGTTTTACAAAGTTTGCTTCTTCAGTTGTTGTTATGGTGTTGATACATGTTGTTTCTAAATTATTGTGCAGATAAATTATTGTGTAATAATCAGAGCATTACAGCATTTGCACAATGCTTCAATGGCCAAAAAAAAAAAAAAGTGTGAACAAGTTCTAGTCAGCAGGAAGAAATGCTTCCAATCATTGTGTCCTTGTGTCATCAATGATTATCTCTGTGGGATGGTATGTAAACTGAAAACATTATGTATATTGTGTTTTACATTTTGAGGTAAAGTTGATGAAATTCTAAGGAGATCAAGTCAGGCAGCCCAGGTGTCTGAGACATTAACCTTTTGTCTTTAGGCACTTCCTGACTATTTAGCATGACAAGCTCTCTATGTTAATGTGAAGGTATGGGTGATACTGTCAGACTGATTGGATCAGCACCAATGCATTTGAATGACACTGTTATGCTGATTAGATCAGGGCTGGAGAAATGCCGGGAACGGGCTGATTCCTGCACTGCATTTGTGTGCTTTGTTTAGATTGTCTCCACCTCTACTATATGTATCCCTCCCCCTTGAATGTATATAAACTACAAAATATTACTGCTTTAGTTAGACTTGGATGACTACAGTGATGCACAGTGCGCTTCTCAATAAAGAGTAACTTCTGCTTGATGTCCCAACATCTCCTGGTCTCTGCTGCAACGAGGAAAAAGGTTCCTACACCTCTAAAGAAAGACATGCAGCCATCATTTCTTTGCAGTAATTTCTTTGCATGTAAGACCATTTTGATTTTCAAGGTGAGAAATTCAACTACAATACAAAAGAAGGCTTCAGAACGGCCCAGAGTATCCAGTAAGTGGCAGGATTGTCTCCTCCTGAAGAGTCACTACTGAGTCATGTGAGTCAGCTGCTCAATATTGGCAGCAGGTGTGTCTGAGTGCATCTGTGCACAGTGAGGCCAAGACTTTTGGACAGTGGCTTGGTGAAGAAGGCCAGCAAAGAAGCCATCAAGGACAGACTAGACTTCTGCAAGACGTACAAGGATTGGACAGCAGAAGATTGAAAGAAGCCCTGGGATGAAACCCCCTTCTGACTGTTTGAGATATCTGGTAAATGAATAGTCCAGGGAAGAAAAGGTGAACGCTACCATGATGAGCCCTCTGTCGTGCCAACAGTAAAGCATCCTGAGACTATCCATGAGTGAGGCGGTTCCAAGGGAGTGTCAAATTGACCTGTATAATTATATAATATAATGTAATATAATAATACTGAGGTCATTGTAAAATGCAGTTTTAATATCTTCAAACAACTTCCACAAACAACTACGCTTTGAGGCCCTAACTTATCATAACCACCTGTAGTATTGCGAGAAACGCGGTCATTAAAATAGTGGGGGGAGGGGGTGATCATAAAATATAATATAAAATAATACAAGAAAGCTATTAATAACTCTTTTCGTCTAATTTCATGCCAATCATGAAATTCTATGGTGATTTGCAAAGTTGTCCATATACGAACAATATCTATTCCAGATTGGGTGGGGGCAGCAGAGGGGGGAGGGGTGATGGGTGGTGTTGTTTTCAATTGACACCAGTGTTGAAACAATGTTATTGGTTTTTTAATTTAAAGCAGGGGTGTCAAAACAACTGTCCTGCAAAGTTTAGCTCTAACTTGCCTCAACACACCTGACTGGAAGTTTTAGTATGCCCTAGTAGACCTTGATTAGCTGGTTCAGGTATGTTTAATTGGGGTTTGATCTAAACTCTGCAGGATGGTGGCACCCCAGGAGCATGATTCGACAGCCCGGCATTCAATGCACACAATGTAAATTTCCACCACTAGAGGTTGTCTATTCAAAACGAAAGCGTAGATTGATGATGTTCAGATTGAGTGCGGAAGACTGAGCATCTTTACCTCACAGCCGGGGAAAAGAATCATGATAAGATTCATGGTCCGTATCCTGGTTAAAACTGCTTATTTCTCTGGATTTAAACATTTTTGGAAACATCTGGGATAATCTAAGTGCACAAGTCAACAAAATATATAACACTGTTCTAGTGGTTTTTGGATATTTTAATCCAAAAATCTTACATATTGTGCCTTTAAAACAATAGAAGTCTATAGTATGTCCTTATTTAGATAGCTAGAGCATGTGTTTGTGCATGTGTGCATTCATGTGTGAAAGTGGGAATCATTCACTTTCCCCCAAACACTCTCAGCTCTCAACTGTGAAAGTGATGGAGATGTTAAACATGACAGAATCTCACCTCTGTTCCACACCTCTGCTCTATTCTCTTCTTCTCTCTTACTTTCCTTCAGTGTTGTCACTCCCATTGCATCCTGTCATAAGAGTGTCTCTCTTTCTCGCTCTGGATCACTTTCTCAGAACCAGGCACTGAATTTATTTCATATTCAATCAGAATGCTTTCAAGACTAGAGTGTTTAGTGAGAGTTGAAGTAGATAGGTATAAATATATCTGTGTGTGTCAGAGGCCTTGAGTTATGTGCAGTGGCAAGAATGTGTTTGAGAGGGTAGCCTATTATGTATAAAAGAATACAAATTAAAAGGTAATTGTGACCTTTATATTCACATTTGGAATTTTATATCTCCTAATTGAGAATAGGTTTCTCGTAACTGACTTTATCTCACAATTTAATTTTATATTTTAATATTCCTTTTTATCTCACACCTTAACGTGGTTTCTCACAATTGCGACTTCTATGTAACAGATATTTCATAGGTAGCACTGCAAACATGAACACAAATTTGCATGGTACAGTTTTGTATTTAACAGTAATTTTTTTCTGAGAGAACAAAGAAGTAGGGAGAGGAAAAGAGCAATAATCCACTCCTGTACAGCTAGAGCAAGATCAATACTGCACAGTTTAATTCTGCTTGAATGCAGAGTCAATAAAGTTCAGCATGATGGACAAAGGGGAGGACAAAAAGAAAAGCAGAGAATAAGACAGAAGACACCAAATTAATCAGCTGAGGATAGAGGTAGTGCGTGACCGATATGAGATTTTTTTAATGAATGGTGCCAATATCTGTGATTCTCGACCACAGGAGCCATCTTTGAATTGCAGATAGTTTAGTGAATAAGCTGCCGTTTTACATGTACAAATTTACATATGTTTATTTACACGAGACTCTAGTCAGATCAGGGGGTGCCATTTTGAGATCACATGACCAACTGAATACTATACTTTATTTCTATAAACACCCTGTAATTGGACACAAAAATAAATAAATAAGATGAAAGAAAGAAATAATCATAACTGTGAATACCGCATTTCTACAATGGCGTTGTTAGCTGAACGCATTTGCTTTTCGGTGAAAACGCTTGGTATCAGTATAAGTCCAAAATGGCCAGAATAACATAAAAAGTGTATTTTCAGTAAAGATTCCATCAACTCAAGAAGAAAGGTGAGCCCAAGTGCTTTTGAATCCATTCATTGCTCTTTGGGACATGACCTCATGCTGGAATGTTTCTGTCCAGAATGCTATGTGGCTAAACAGACAGAGATAAAACCACACTATCAAGTGCAGGGAATGCAAAGTGAACTGTAGCAGGAGATAAGGGTGTTATTTTTTCCTGTGCATTTCATCACATATGCAGACGCAACAAAGTGTGGCTGTGTGTGTGTATGTGTGAATAGAAAGCATGCAAGCCACATTCTGTGGTATTTTTGGTGCTCATATGCGAGATACTTATAGAGTGCATGACGTCGTGCTGTAAGTGGTGGGCTGTGACATGTGCCATGCTCTGTGTATGTGTGTACTCCTGCATGTGTTTTCATCGTGTAAACTAGGCTGATTTCATGGTGTATTCTGTGCCACAATCTAAATGAGGTACTAGTTAACCCAGCTACCAAGAAGGAGACACAAATGTTACTTTAGATAAAGTTTAGCTTATTTGTACTTGTCAATTATCAGATAAATGAATACAAAATTAAATCCTTGCTTTAAAAAATCACCAGCATGTTGATTTTGGAAGCCAGTGTCCATCTCCAAACCCTTGAACTATCTTTACCAGCAAAACATGCATGGTCATTTAGCTTTACAAGAAAAACCAGGCTGGTGAACAGCATGGCTATGTCAGTCAAAGAGCTGTAGACTAGCATTAACCAGCTAGGACAAGGAATTTAGAAATGTATGCAGATACATGCTGTTTTTTTTTCTTTGTTTTTTTTAATGGTAAAGTGCTTTGTTCTAGAGCTAAATGGTTACAAAGTTACAAAGTTGTGTCAATATATTCACATTATATTCGAAAAATAGAAGCAAAGAAAAGCAACCTTCATGGAATTGAAAACTAAAACATTTGCTTTACCAGCCCAGACTCTTAAACAACGTTACTACCTGTGGTAACACTTTGAAATAACATTAACTTCATTATTTAACACAAGCTATCAGTGAAAAAATACTTATAAAGGCTTTATTAATATTAGTTCATGTTAATTTCAACATTTACAAATACTTAAGTTGTATCTGTTAATATTATTTAATGTTTTGTATTCAATGTATTTTCTGTCCCCATTGTTCCAGTGTTTTACTACTTGAGTTTCCGCTGGGTTTACACCATGTTGTAATTACAAGATTTCAATTTGTAAAGAGCTCGTTGAGCTCATAATTACAGTTTGTAAGATGGGAATTTTTTGAGCGTCCCTACTTGGACCTCATGACTGCCTGACCACTGCAAATTAATTTAGGCATTGATAGTGTTGCGATAGAAACACATGATTCCCAGTCTGCGGATGTGCACAGCTGTGTTGACATGTTGTGACTATAGTAATTACGACATGGCAAGAGTTCCTGCATTTGCCTTGTTTCCAGCTGCGTTGTTTGTTTCCATAGTTACCCTGGTTTGTTCCCATAGTGATTAATTGCCCTCACCTGTCTCTTGTTAGCCCCTTGGTATCTTGTGTATATATACCCCTGAATTTCAGTCTTTGTTTGCTGGTCATAGTTTTCACATCCTTCTAGTAAAACTGTTGCGTTCGTCTTCTGCCTGTTTTGGATTAGTGTTTTTGCTTGGATTTTCGTCAGCCTTGTTTTGATGTACGTTTCTTTTTTTGGATTTTGGTATCTGCACCCCTGCTTGGATCTACTCTATTTATGTGTTTTCTAAAATAAACTGCTGCATTTAGATCCCTGCCTCTCCTCTATACTGTCACTGTGTAACAGAACAACCAACCCATGAAAATGGATATAGTAACAGTAAGCAGCCACTCGGCGGAGCAATTGCGCGCCAGTTATCAAAATGCTGCAGATTTTTGTTGAGTTTCTCAGGTATTGTTATCTTGTTTCTTGGAATGAGGTGACAATAACGGACTGTTTTTTGAGTAGGTTGAACTGTTACATCAACCGACTGATGTCAAGGTGAGATTCCAGCTGGTGCAGTACATGGATCTGGCTCTGCAGTTGAGCAGGTCCTTCTACACTGTTGGGGAGGTGGAAGAGGACTTTGACACTCACACACCATGGACCTAGACCACAAGCCCACTCCCACTCTCCACGCCAGAGCCCTCAGCCATCTTGGCCAACATGCTATCCACCATACCAGCATCACAAAAAGCCTGTCTTGAGGTGTTTGAAACTAGTATCCAAGGTGGCTGACCCTCTGATGATATCAGCATGTGCAGCTGTGAAAATGTTGCTGGTGGTTCCAAGTCTGGTGGTCTCAGCACTTCTGATCCAGTGGTCCTGAGTCCGGTGGTCTTGGTGGTCCTTTCACTATCAACTGCACCTCTTGTGTTTAGCCTACACACATTTCCCCTGCTCCTCCCAATGAAGCGGGAATGCTACAGCTTCTCCCAAGGCAGCAGCAACCACTACAGCTCCTCCCGAGGTGATGGTGTTCTTTCCCTGAACTCTCTGCTTGCCCTGTCACGGCCAACAAGGCCATGTCTGAACTCTCTGCCTGACCTGTCACAGCCAAGAAGGCCATCTTTGAACTGTCTGCCTGTCCCATTATGGCTGAGGAGGTCATCTTTGAACTTCCTGTTATGACCAGTGAGGCCATCGATAAACTCTGTTTCAGTACTGCCTTGGTAGCCTTCAGATCCACCTGCTCCGTCGTAATGTTCTCCTGGTCAGTTGTGGTGGTCTCCAGATCCACCTGCTTCGCTGTAATATTCTCCTGGTCTGCTGTGGTGGTCTCCAACTCCGCCTGCTCCACCTTCATGGCCTTCTGTTCTGCCTTGGTGGTCTTCAGCTCCTTATGCACCTCCATGGTGGTTTCCTGTTCCACTGGCTCAGCCCTGGTCACCTGCTATGCTGGCTTCACCGTGGTGGTATTCAGCTTCGCTTTGGTGGTCTCCTGCTTCGTTAGCCCCGCCGTGGTGGTCTGGTGCTGTACCCTCACTCCCCGCTATCCCTGCTCCACCTAATCCTTCTGCTCTGCCCTGGCTCCCAGCCCTGCCTTAGTCTCCAGGCCCTTTTCCACTCCAAGGGCCTGGCCCTCCATCTCTTCCCCTGTTCCGCCTCCACTCCACCACCCAACTGGACTTTTGTTTTTGTATTTTGTTTGCCAGAGACCATTTGAAAGCCGTTCTTAACGGGAGGGTGGGGGGTGTTATATGTCCCCACATTTTGTCAGGACTTTTGTTGTATTTCCTGTTTCTAGTGCCATGTTTGTATTTTTTTAGCCTGCCATTTCTTTTGTTCCTGCTAGTATTACAAACTTTAAATAATGGGACCTTGTTTAAGCATTATTAAAGCAGATAACAGCTCGTCACTGGGGCTCTAAAATGCACCTAGCTGTAGATAAGGTAAAAGGTTGTTGTGTGTGTGTGTGTGTGTGTATATATATATATATATATGTATGTATATTAAATAAAACTTTTTTTTTTTTCCTCTGTTCAGATAACCAGAAGAACTGTCTTTACTCACGGTCACTCTCTTACATACACAAATGTACAGTCATATTCTATTGCAAAGGTCAGCTGTGAGTGAAGAGATTATATTTGGACATCTTTGATCTGCAGAAGTCAGAGGTGTTACTGATGTGGGGTATTTGAGACTCAGTCTCCACAGCAGTATAACAGTACAGTGGGGCATTTGTGACAGAGCTGAAATCTCATCATAAATCTCATTGCTCTGTTCTTATTATGCATGTAAGAAATTATTACAATAAGCATTAAATGTTTTCATATTTAAAATATTCTATAAAAGTTCATAAATTATAAAAACTGACAAGTCCCATGCTATTTTCCATAAAATGCATGCGAAGTGTCCTGCATCTACTGTCTTTCAGAATGTCACCAGACCATGGCTAAATCTCTTTTGTGGCAAAACATTTTAAAATTTTATGACAGCATGGCATTCTGCCATAAAACCCCCAGATTTGCCAAGTCTCAATAACTGCGAAAACAGCATAGTTGGACTTTTATATTATATTATATTATATTATATTATTTTTTATATACAATTAAATAATATATTTCTACTTCCTCACTATGTTGCGGAGCACAATATGTCACGCCTAACTAAGAGGGAGATTGACAGCAATTTGTACATTAGTGTGTTGATCAGAGCCACTGTATTTCACACAGAGAAAACAGTACCGTTACACTAGTTTGGTTATTTGTTAAATGTCTTGTTTAAGCTATTGAATTTTCCAATATGATAACATTTGAATAAAATCCAAAACAATAAACATGTTATTTCTTATTCATTAGCATATGTAAGAAAAAGTTAAATGTACTATTTTGCATGTTAAATTGGAAATGATCAAATCTGATCAGATAATAAGAAAAAAGACAATGTGATGCATTGTGTAATATTAGCTTTCAGACTCCTCTCTGTGGCTGTGACATTATAATTATATACTGGCAAAGATTAAACCATTCTGTTCTAAATCCTGTATACATGATCAGATAAAATACCAAAATTCCACTCAACAGCTGCTCTGAATGATGTATTCTCAATGCTTTCAGTCCTTATAACACACCCGGATTCTGAGGGTAAACAGTGTTATAGTGCAGTCTCAATCTTTAGGTAACTAAGTAAATCCTTTGTGAATTTATTTGTCTGCATTTAAGAGGTTTGTTAGGGTTAGTAGGTTTGTATTTGCGAGGGCTGCCTTATGACTTGGTGTTTTAATATGTGGGTCAAACTGTAGGGAAACCCACCATGCGGCCACTGAATAATATATTACTGTGTGTGAGAGTGTGTGCAATGCAGAAGGAGCCTTGGTAGAGTGTGTGCACTACTTGTATTGAAAAAAACCCCCATTGCATTACATGTGTAATCCTCTGAATGAGCTGGTTTACATTATGGTACTAATGGCATTTTCATAAAATATTTCACTGTTTATGGGATGGCATAATTTGTGCATATCCACATAACATTTGTCATTAAATGATGTTGTTTATTAGACATATAGAATGGAGACAGGTTAGGTCGGACACTTTCTATTAATGTGTCTGCATTGTAAAAAAAAAAAAAAATGTATTCTGTATATGTAAAAATGTATATGTATTATATATCACATACTGTTCAAATGTGGTATCACACTCTGCCAGAAATTATGTCAAAACCTGATGTCAGAACCTGTATTTCACCACGTGGTTTATTGGAACTTTGTTGACTCCACATTCCTATAGATTAGTAGGTCTGCATTGGTGACAGGTCAATGACAGCAATAATATTCTCAGATGCCTTTCAGTTCTGCTCTGTACTAACTGTTCATCCAATTTAAGAGTCCAAAACTACAGTTCAATGCGGTGCTTTCGCCCTTGAGTGGCAGAGGTGACCTCAGCATCTCACATCACAGTTTGTGCTCCCCTGAGCCCGCGCGCTGATTGAAGTGTTCTGGTTGCCATGACTACTGAGAACCTGTGAGGGACCAATGCGCGGCGCTGCTCTCCATCTCACACATGAGCGCGCGAACTCTATAGGCTGAGCTATAAAATACTCCTCTTCCCCGAGAAACAAGCGCCTATTGGACGATGTCTGGATAAAGTCTTTATTAAGGACTAGCCCCTCGCGTTCGTGACGTGCTCATAAGCGCTCTCGCGAGCATCGTTTAGAGTATGCAAAACGAATGTGTTCCCATCTCCTCCTCCTCCTCTTCCCGGAGCCGACACGGAGAGGTGTTTCGTCATGTGTAAAGAGACAGTTTTACCGCAATGCTATTCCAATAGCTCTCCAGCTCCGCACGAGAGCCAGTGACCCAAGAGGAAAGGGTGGTGCCGCGCACTGGCATAGTCAATGCGCGTTCACGCTTTTATCTGGAGTCGGCACAGCGGACAAGAACCGAGCGGAGCAGGTGTGCGCTTTCAGTCTGGATTCAGACCTCCTCCCCCTCTCTCTCTCTCTCTCTCTCTCTCTCTCTCTCTCTCTCTCTCTCTCTCTCTCTCTCTCTCTATCTATCTCTCTATCTCTCTCCCTCTCTCTCGTCTCTGACTTTGATGGACTTACACGAGGCGCGTTAGTGTGTAACTGCGGTGGATGACTCCATATGCGTGTTTATTACTCAGGGTAAGAAATGCTTGTTTCAGAATCACGGTATAGCGCAGATGGAATGAGCAGAGTTTGACATTACAGAAGCAAATTTTAGAGACAGATTTAAGAAACAACATTTTAGAGTTAACAGTTGTATATAAGAGATGTAGTATAACTCTGTAGAAAAGTAGTATATAAGAGATGGAAGCTATTTTAGATGCAGAATTTCAGAGACAAGCTGCAGATTTCTGAGGCATGGCATTCCAAAGGCAGATTTCAGAGGCACAGCATTTTAGAGTCAGTTTTCAAAGGCAGATATTAGTGATGGATGGAGACAGAGCATTTCAGATACATAATTCAGCTGCACATTCCAGAAGCACATCATTCCAAATGAAGATTTCAGGACATTATAGAGGACAAAGAGGCACGGCATGGAGCCTTTAACGGAAAGACTATTTGTAAAGCTAAGCTAAACTGTTTATGACCTGGATAATGACCTGAAAACAAACTGTACAGCTATCAGATGTTGTAACACTTTCTCATCACCTATTTTTTTATTCTCTGCTGCTTCTCGGTTTGCAGTACATGGCGCTGGTTACAGTAGCACAGCTGCACATTTGGATGGTGCCGTATTCCAGCTTCCTTTTACGATGTTTTGCTCTGTGATGTGTTGTAATAGTTGACCCAAGTGTAGAATTGTGTCAGATTTGTGCTAATTCCAATGCTTTGGCTTGGGAATTGAGTTTGTGCAGAGAGTGAAACTGATTACCTGTAACTCAATCTAGCATGACCTTCCACAACAACAAAGAGCACTTGTGTCCCAAAATCCTGCGCCAAGATCCTTTGGCTTAATTGATTAACATAACAATTAAGAGGCTTGTCATTACCAGATCATTAGTGAGGTCCAGTAAGCGGTGGAGGTAATGAACCGATGTAAATAATTTGTAAAAGGTACAATTCACTATTTTGTTGTTACTTTTATTTATATTTTAATGTAAATGTTTATTTTTTTTTATAAACTATTTAATGTTTCATTTCTACAAACCTGAACTCACTGCAGAAGTCAGATTCAGTTTCTTGATTAAATGGTGATGTTTCTATAGTCAAATCTGACTATGGCCCAGGGACAGGATGTTAATGTGTCAGGACAGAATAGACGTGCTTTAATCTCTTGTGAACTAGATCTATGTGATATTGTATAGGATGATGTAATGATGGTAAAGTGAGAGGCTAATTGTCTTTCTTTCCTTCTCTCTTTATCTCTCCATATATTACACATTCATTTAAAGACTGTTCTTGTGGGACATTAACTAGCAGGGAAAGGTCATGCCAGATCACACCATTGACCTCACACTGAGAGATGTGTGTGCTCAGCAATGGAATAGTTCCAGAATTATGCAATCAATCAAATGTAAAGGTTTTCAATACTTGATTAACTTTTATATAAAGATGCAACTCTAATCTGGTGACTATCTAGAACACACAAAGCTTTTGTTACCAGAATTAAGGGGTTAAAAGCAGCTCAGGAGGCAAAATGAATCTCTCTCTGAAGTTACTTAACTTTAATTCCTCATCATTCATATTAATGCAGGGTTTGTGGTTCATTCTCAAAGTTTATGAACTCAGTGTGTGCTGTACATGAAACTGCCCTAAATTGGCATTTTCAATGAGAATATAATGTGCAGGACGGCGTAGACCAGACCTTCCATGAAACACATGCCGTGTCCGTGTCAAAAAGGTGTGAAGTGCTAAAGAAAGCATCTCTGTGAACCCAATGCTGAGTGTTTGTGTGATGAGATCTGCATGCCTGAAGCCAAGGTGCCTGTGTACATTTGTGTAATGTTACTGGGTAGAGATCCCTAGAATAGTGCCGGATAAATTGCAGATTACTCTCTATAGGCACACAGTATCCGTAGGACTGAGAAGCATATTCAGTGGAGACAAGGGAAGTGCTCTGAGCTCCAGAGAAACCTGCGCCCCGCATATTGATAATTGTAGATCTCGACTCTTAAGCTTTCTTGTTATGAATGCATTTAAATTTAAATTAAATAACATTTTTATGTAAACTAAAATATACATGTTCAGATTTAACCTAAATATAAACAAACATATTTTGGCATTGTATGTTGCATAAGCTCTAAGCACCATAACCTCAAATACATTAATTTTAGACAAAATTTTGCAGTCGCATGCAGGTACTGGTACTGAAGAGTACTGGTAGATATGGTTATTTTTAAGTGCTACTTACTTTGATGCTTTTGGGAAACAGGTCATAAAACTAAAATGATTTGGTTTCTACTACGCTTACAATGATTTTGGTAAATGTTGTCCAGAGCATTCTGATTTTTGATTAGATGTTTGGTTGTATATTCCATTTAGCTCCAAATAAAAGTGACTGCTGTATCGACCCATGGATATATGATTATACACGTGTTTACTCAACAGCCTTGCTTTTTATAACCTCTCACTTGCCGTGTCAGGAATGTTTAGCTCGAATTCATTGTAATAATGGATTGAGTGTTGAGATGGGTCAACAGAGGCAATGTCTATCCATTCCCTCCACTATGTTTGAACATAAGTTTGTTTAATTGTGCACATTTAATAGTGTATGTGTACATGTTTGTATATTAGCATTTGTAACAGATTAATAAGGTAATGGAAGCACTTATATTGTTAAGTAAAACGGGGATAAGTTCAATTCAATTCATTGTATATTTTTAATTTACACATTCACCAGGTATTTTTGCTTGTATTCAGAATTTCGCTTCATATAGCTTGCAATATTTTTCTTTGGAGATTAATGAAAAATTCCAGTTGATTTCTGTGTTCTTTAAACCATCAGTACTTAAATGGGTTTTAAAGAACTAGAGGATTAAAATCTAGTTTAATTTTAAATGAAAATTATAGCATCAAGCTGTAAAATTCTTTTTGGTTATAATGGGAATTATTTTTCTTTTTACTTTCGTGTGTTTACTTTACTTTGGTAAATTGATTAGCTTAGTTTGTGAAGTTCATGCTGTGTCAGAGTATCGTGTTCTCCGGTGAACTGATTATGTAAATTAAATAATATAAATCAGTGGCTTAGGATCAGCTTTCATCTTAGCCATACTTTGTTGTCTTTTATCGGTGTAATCTGTTCTCTAGAACAGCTCTCATTTGTATTGTTCCTGACTGTAGTTTTATCAGGCTACTGGAACATTTTCTCACCATTACATCATTGTTGTGCATGGTATCAGTTTGCAGCTTGTTGCGATATCACAGTCATCCCTGGCATTTACAGGACCTGTGATCACGTCCTTTTTCATCCAGCTGACCAGCCAGCAGGTCGTTGTATCAGAGGTCGTGTCATGCATCACTTCAGACTTTACTCACACACCGACTCACTTACTGACATCTGATTCTCTTCACCTCACATTGACTGATCATATATATAATGGACATTATTTTTGCAAAAAAAGAAAAGGTTTCGAATTTTAATAAATGTTTTAAATCGCCATGTTTTAAACCAGGGGAAACAGCAAATGGGCAACAGAACTGAAATCATTCTCCAACATTGTTTGAAATGATGAGTGGATTTAAGTTCACTTCACTTGTATAATTATTACGTCTAATTATAGAATCCTATGAGATTTGTTACATAACCTTAAATGACAGGTTGGTAGCACAACATCAGACCTTATAATAAAGAGCACTTCAATATAGTTGTTGAACTTAAGAAACTTAAAATATTAGTCATAATTCATTACATATTTATTACCATTGTTTAGTTGATGTGTGTTGCATAATTTTAGTGTTTTGTTGTGTGTATGACACTATGCACCATCTACAGTACTGACCACAGTTTGTGGAAAGATGACATAAAGAATATTATGGAGTCATTATTATGGTGGTTATTAGTACTGTCAGGAGTATGCTTTGTTTCATTGCATTTGTTGCTGTCTTGACCGAGGCTGCATCTAAAAACTTAGGCATCTGACTTGTTGCCTCGCTAGACAATGACATTGCAGGCAGCCTTTGTGCATAAAGGTACCTCACAAAAGATTTCTGAGGCAGTGTTCAGTTCAATGATCTAGAAAAAGAGTGAGCTTTGGTGAGAACTAAACAAATATTTAATTACTACAGTAGTAATTTCTCCCTAGAAATGGCATCAGAAATGGAAAACACTGGACAAAAAATGTACATTTTCACCTAAAGTAACCAAAAACCCGCAACTTTCATTAGCAATCTTTCTTTTTCTAGCTTAAATGTCACCAAATGGAATGAGTAGGATTGTGGGATATCAAAGACAGCGAAGGATAAACCTACTTTGGATTCTGATGTGCCTTGATACCTTCCTACCTTGGAAGGCAGCATTTTTAAGTCTTTGGATGCAGCCCTTGTTTCTTGTCCATGTCAGTTTCATTTAGTTGACCTGTTGTTCATCAATTAGTTCATTAGTTCCCTAGTTTAACTCTGGTATAAGTACTCCCTGTTTTGTTCAGTTCTTTGTCCTGTCTTATCAGCATTAAGAGGTCGTTTCCTGTGTTTTGCTTTCATTGTTGGGTTAAAGACTATTTCCTGGTATTCTCATTCGCCGTGCGCTTCCTTGCAACAGCCACCAATGACAAGTACATTTGAAGTTGGTATATTAGGCATATATTTATTAAATTGATACAGTGATATAAAATATAGTCACCTGTCAGCAAAGGGTTGCGATAAAAAAATAAAAGCAGGATCTAATTGCATGCAGTTCTTTAATCAAATAGGATGACAAAATGACACTTCTACAGGAATGCATGAAACAAAACGCATACAACCAGTTAAGAAAGGAGATCTGACAAACACGGGAACTACAGGGACTGAATAAGAAAATTTACAAGACAGGTGTACCACAAAAACACCATGACTACAGATGAACAAAGACATTAAGCTGAACACAGTGCGAAAACAACTAAAACACAGGCAAACTGTTTAAATAATAGGGTACATTTTTACATTTCTAGTTTTTATTAAAAGTTTGACTTTTTTTTTTTTACATTGTACAGATATATTTGCCAGTTGCTTTTATGTAATTGTACAGTCACAGTAAAAACAGCTGTGCGGCAAATTCACACATTAGCCTGGATTCTTCATCAGCTGACAACATTTTGATGTGGTGATGTAAATGTCTCTTAAATGTTAGGTCAGTAGATACGGCATGTACATTTCTCAAACTGCCCTGTTGTACAGTAGAGTCTCTTTGGGACCATAATTTAAATGTGAAGCAAAATCGCTTGACACTTTAAGGTGCTTTATGGCTTGTTAAATTTCCCTGAGGTCATTGAGCTGCTTACAGCGGATGTGAAGAGGTTTGGTCACTGATTCAGACATGACAGGTGGAGCCATGCAGACCCCAGAGGGGAACTTTCTAACCACCACAGAAGCATGTTAACTACCAAAATAGACCTATGTGATCTCTCCCTTTTTCTCTCTCACCCCACCGATCTTTTGCTGTCTAACTCTCCTGTCTCCCCAGAGTGGTGCTCTGCTCTGGATGGTAAGACTTGACAAGCCTGAATCCAGGGAAAAAAAAACTAATTAAAATAAAGAATCAAAGCGGTTCAAGACAAGCAGAAAAAGTGCCATGCTGACATTTCCCTGACTTTTGAATAAGTACGAGAGTGGAATTTATATGACGGTAGGATCATGCTTGTTCTCCGTGTCTTTGTCTCTTTCTAATCCCCCATCTCTTACTTTCTCTCAGTGCTGATTGTGCATCTTTTACTTGAGTGGAATGATATTGTCTCTTCTCTTGTCTCTATTTGTCTCTATTAAGACAAAAAACTGGCAGACCACAGTACACAGTGCACCATTAACAGAGCGGCTAGTGTATGGGGATTGTTGGATTAGATCCGTTAATATTATGTCAGAAACTGTTCTTAAATCTATGACGCATCTACAAGAGCAGAATAAGCGCTTCCCGCAGTTCGATTGTTCCAAATGGTACACATCTTAATTATGCTGCTTTCTTGTTTTAGCCCAATTCTAAGACAATCCAGTAATGTTGATTATATAAAACTTATATTTGTGATATTGTGTATATTATGTTACAATCTGGTACTTGTTATCATATTATTGTAATTTATTTTCATAATCTTAATCCATTATCACAGTAATAGTTTTACCCTTTACTGCCCTTACCTATAACTGCGAATCAGGAGTCTCGTACATTCACAGAAAATGGCTTACTTCCAAATTGGAAAAATTGGATAGGCCTACTAGTATTGTTTTGTTTGCTTAGCAATATGTTCTACTGAACATTATTGTCGAGCCGTCTATGTGGAGCACTATTTGAGTTGCTGCCTTATGTAGTGCATTCTAACTTATGTGCACTATGAGTTTCCATGACATTTGGATGCTGTCAGAAGGTAGCTGCCTATGTAGGCAGTGAAGAACTCAATAGATTTTGAGGGGTTTGGATATCGAAAAAATAATGATCTTTACACTTTCACTGAGTCATTGCAGTCAGAATTAAAGAGCAAGTATTCCTTTTAATGGAAAATGTTCTGAGATGTGAATGGTGAGTAGGTCAGCACAGTGCAAGTCATATTGCTGCAAAAGCTGCAGTAAGTCTCCCAGGGAGTTTATGCAGCAATCCAGTCTGTGCTACTGTATGTAAGAGGAAGTGTATGCTCATACAGCAAATGAACACAGTTGTCAGAATTGTTTCGGGGAGCTTCAAATGCACTTATATTCACATACAGTTATTACAAGCGATGTTTCCATCCAAAAGTGCAGATTTAACTTATGTACAAAATTGGAATATTGCATAAATCATTTGCGAAAAAAGCCCTGTTTCTATCCCATGTGTTAAAGAGTACAAAATCATCACTTCCTGGAAAATTTGTGGAAAATTTCTGTAATAAAAATGGAAGTTGCTGCTGGGAAAGCCACTGTAGCTCTTTTTTCGTACATCATGAATGATTTGCACCTCAGAGCGAGCAGATGAAACGCAATAAACTCTGTCATGTTATCTTGCATTTGGAGGCGGATGCCTGATGTTATGGGAGGTAATTATACCCAAACTATTTTGATGACAGACTTTGATGCTGGCATTTCAGAACGACCAAATCAACATTTTAGATACTGTGTAATAAAATTGGTTCGCTGCTTAGTCCAGTTATCCAATCACATCCTGTGCTGAGTTTTTTGTTGCATATCGAGGGATTTATTTGGTAAATGTGCTTCCATTGTAGTTTATGTGAATGTCTTCCTATTGGGAAAAAAATATCAGCCTCAATTGAGCTCATACACTTTTTATGCACGCTTTTAGTATTTTGTGTATGGAAACATAGCTAATGAGTGTGACAAACTTTTTAACACCACAATGACTAAAAATGCCGTTTTAAAGGAACATCTAAAGTGCGTAGTCTGTATTTTCTTTCTTTCTTTCTTCAGTGTCAAAACAAGGTTGTTGTGGTTTCAGCCCAACATATTCCTAGAAATAGAACATTAAAAGTCAGCCTGCATTTTAGATCATAGACGTCAAACAAAACTAAAAGACTTTTTGTAAATAAATCTTTTTTTAAGAACTGCCCAATTTTATGAGATAAACTACTTATTTGCATGCATTTCATTTTGGCCTTCACTGATGAAATACAAGGAGCACTAATTGCTGCATAAATTAGTCCATTCTTACATTGTCACATTCAGTTTAACACAACAATGTAAGAATGTTTTACAAACTCCGTTGGGAGCACAAAATGCTATAGGATGAAGGCTGTCTGTGTCTTGTCTTTTTTCTGTGTGCATGTATGTTCTGGAATGTCACCTTGACCTCATCACCCCTAAAATACATAGAAAGTGAGATCTCTGATAGCATTATGCACACACAAACACACATGCACCCATGTAACAGGTGGAATTCTGCAATTTTTAATGATCTTTTTGATTAAAAAAAAAACAAAAACCTTGGTAACCAACACCAACACATTATTTGACTTTCTGTGTTTGTGTATTAGAGATAAAGTAAATGGGAAGGATGTGTGTATGTGTATTTTCCCTCTCTTCCTCATTCCTCTGTTTGTGTGTGATTTGTTTAAGCTCACTGGCTCTCACCACAACAAAGGCCTCAAAAGGGAACACAGTGAGTTTGAGTTTCAGTGGTTTGGGAATACTTGGAAACCTGGCCAAACAGGGCATACAGGCACACACACACGCACACACATACATGCACAGGTTTGTTTTGCTATCAAAGTGAGGACATTCCATAAGCGTAATGCTTATCTAATGCGTAATCTGCCTACATGTGGACATACAATAGAAATCTATTATTTTATATTTGTCTAATTATAAAATCTGGAGACTAACCCAAACTCATAACTAACCCTAACATACTGAAAACCAATGTTACAGCTTTTTCCACAAACAATACATGGATTGTATTTTACACTGGTAACTGTTATAATACATTAACTTTATTGAGATAAACCATTGCAATTTTTGTCTTTTTGTCTGTTTTTTGGCTTCTGAACAGAATCTTTTTTCATATTCATTACATACCCACACACACATATACACTATACCATTCAAAAGTAATGGTATTTCAGTAACTTTTTTGAAAGATTTTAATACTTCTATTTGGCAAGGATGCAAGGATTACAAATAAATGCTGTTCTTTTGAACTTTGATTGATCAAACAATCTTGAAAAAAATAATAATATGCATATTAGAATGATTTCTCAAGGAACAAGTGACACTGAAGACTGGAATGATGATATTGAAAATTCAGCTCTGCCATTAGGGGAATAAACTACATTGTAAAATATATTAAAATAAATAACTTTTATTTAAAATTGTTTCAATATTTCACAAAAAATACTGTATTATGGATCAAATAAATGCAGCCTTGGTGAGCTAATTACTTCTTTAAAACTAAATTAAAAAATCTTACAGACCCCAAACTTTTGAATGGTAGTTAAGTATTATCAGTTGAATCAAAAGTATGCCCTCCAAACACTTAGAAACGTATTTTTTGTAGATGATTGAGTAAGCTTTTCAGACAGGATAGAGGGGCAGGGCTTTATATTTAGACTCATCGTATCAGTGGAATTTGGACTGGAGTGGCTGAGTGACGTTATTCACAGACTGAAGTATGATGGATGGATTGCAGGTGATTCTGTTCAGGCTTCCTCTGTCTACCCATTTTACTATGATCTAAGATAAGCATGTGCTGTGGCCTGTACCTTCCACTGACTGTCAGTACTTTCCCATCTGAAGTAAGCTTCTAAAGGAGTGTTTGATTACATAGTACATAGATGAGAAGACAAAATATTTCACATCTTTGTGTTTTGTAATAAACATTGTTAAAAATGAATGAAAAAATTAGAAATGTAAATTTACGTGACTTGTGAGCATATTAAAGATTTGGTGTGTGTATGTGTTTGTTTTGGCTATACTTGTGAGGACCAAATGTCCTCACTTATATTGTGAAATACTTTCTCAACCCACTAGTGAGGACATTTGACTGGTCGTCACTAGATAAAAAGGCTTATAAATCAGCCAAAATAGGTTTTTATTTAAATGTAATGTTTTGCACATGTTTCTGTGATGTTAGGTTTAGGAGTAGGGGTTGGGTTAGGTGCTAGAAAATATCATTGACCTGATATAAAATCAATGGAAGTCTAGGGAATGTCCTCACTAAGATAGCAAAACAAACCTGTGTGTGTTTGTGTGTGTGTGGTCCAGATATTCCCTACATTTTGGGGAATAAGGATAGTATAACCTTTCCCCATAAGGATAGTGGAATTTTTGGAGCTGTGGAGACAAAATTTCTATCTCCACAAGGAAACAAATTATATCTCATACCACAAAACTCATGTGCGTGTATGAATAAATGAGATATTGTTCATGTTCCTCTCATGAGCCAAACTCTTATTGCCTTTCATGGTGCACACAAACCACAGCAATTAGTCCAATTAGCACTGAGTCCTAATGAAGTTTGCGCTGTGGTGTGTATATGTGTGAGGAATTGGTCTTTGTTAATATCGTACACTGAAGGAACTCATTCATCTTATGTAATACTGCATGCCACAGGCTCTCGCTGAATTTCTCATTCCTCTGTCCTTGTGGTTTCTTTCGGTTAATCGCTCTTCTCTCTCACTCTCCCTGTTTTCATCCTCTTCATATTCTGCTAAAATATATTAATTCTTTTTCCTCTACTGCATTATACAATTTTGCAAATTTTTCATTTCACCAAATTAGATTTTCCAAAGCTCAGGGCTAATACGTGTTTATTTGTCTCCTGTTTCTCCGTCTGACATGCTTTTGTTGCCCTCAAGCTCCCTAATTTCCCTTTTCCTCAAATCATCCCTTTTTTTACCCTAGGGTTGCCCTAACCCTCTATTTTGTCAGCTCTGTGAGGAGTAACAGGTTATCATGATGAATATTTCATCAGGCCCTACGTGCTCTGAAGGGATGCTGCATTACATAATCAAATCACGCTACAGTACAGTGGCTTCAAGAGTTCCTGGCATGTGTTGTGTGTGCATGTAAGAAAGTAGAAAATACAATGGAACTCTGAGCAGATCTCTTCTATTGTATTCTATTCTATATCTATCTGATTGGCTGTGTAACATTGGAGCCAATCAAAGACGTGCATTATGCTAATTTGACCATCTTTAACATAAAGTGGCGTTTAAACCCATTTTGATTTTGTAATCTAACACATTTAGGAGTGAAACTGGATATTCCATATCAAAAAAATGTAGGACGTAACTTGATTATTTCCATTAGGAACAGATTGGGTTTTGAAAAGTGGGCTGTACATTCTAGAATAGAATTGGAGAGGAAATTTCATGTTTCAAATAAGTAAATTATTATATTTTTATTACAAAAAACAAATCATAAAGGACAACAAGTCACCACTCACACTCAGATCCCAGTATTAAAAATTCTAATGGCATTTTTTCCTTGCTTGAGGTTACCTAAAATGTCTTTTTGATGGTAAATGCTAGAATTTTCTATTCAAAGGTGAGAACAATCTTCAATAAATACCTGTGTTTTTTGCATGACTCTTGTTTGCAATAGCAATTTTAACTACTCGACACATGTTTTGCTTTTCTTTTAACTGGCAATGGTCCATACCACAGTCATATTCAACACATAACACTCTTGACAAGATTCTTATGAACCATCTCTAAAATATGTTGACTCACACCAAAATGTTGTCACCTCCTAAAAAGATAAAATGTCTGCATTGTGTTTTTTTTTTTTTTTTAAAAAACAAACAAACAAAACATACTCAACAGTTCCAGCAAATCTCAATTTACTATCAATCAATGTTCCTAAATATTTCAAACTTCCAACCGTCTCTTTTTGATATCCATCAAGCATCAAAGGTTGTAACCCTTCAATAAAATCTAGTTCATTCCTACTAGTAATCACTTCCTTGGTTTTATTCATATTTATATGAATCCTTATATCTCCTTCTGTTTCAGCTTTGGAGATTTGGAAATTGTTCATAATAAGACCAGGCATGTGCATTAAGAAAGTCAATAGGGTTTTGATTTCAAATTGACCTTTTGAAATTCAGATTTGTGCTGTGCCTAATAGAAACTTCTTTAAAGTTGTAACTTTAAATGGTTATTCTCTTCCCATATTTAGTTTAACACAGCAGCAGGGATACTGCAGTAGATCATTATTTTGGATTTAATTTATCTGAAAACCCTCTTTTGGACCAGCAGTGTTTCATTAGCCTTTATGGTCTTGTTTTGTTTTGGAGATCATAAGGGTAAAGCTCCAGGGAAACAGAAGTGCCTGGTTGGAGTTAACTAGAATATCTGTGGTCAGTTGGGAAACCAAGAGCGCAATCTGGACCCAGCAACGGCAGCTGGTATTTAAACACACAAAGTCTCTCAAACTCCTTTTTGCAACTCCTGACACAACGTTTGTAAGATATGAGGCTTTTACATAATGTCCCACAAAATATGTACCAAGAAAATACCTTGGCACTGTTTCAGAAGCTTGTTCCGAGACAAAACAAACTGGATTCTTCCTTATTTGGATAGATTTTGTGTTTGGAGGAAATGGAGACTTGCTGTGTCTGCTTTCAGATTTATGTGGACTTCTGATGGAAGGATACCATAGCTGCCCTCAGAATTGAACTGAATTTGTATTTAAGTGGTATGCGTTTGGTCGGTGACCGGCAAAATGGACTTAATGTGAAAATAAATGTAATGTAACTCACTTCCAGAAATAGCTGCCTGTTCCAAACTTATCATAGATAGAAAACTGTACAGATAGGTGAGTCTGGTAGTTAAAGCGGTTTATCAACTGCTCTTTTCTTGTACAGCTTTAAATAGGAGCGTACGCACTCACACACACACTTATACACATGCACACACACATACTCTTAAGTGGTGACAGTCTGCGAGTGTGCTCGCCATAGTGGCCCTGACATGTCATGACCTTTTCCCTTAAAGAAAGAATGACCTTATCTCCATCACATATTTTTTAAAGGTCTTCCCACATGTAAGTACACTGCAAAAAGTCTTTACTTCATCTGTATTCTGTCTTGTTTTCCAGTAAAAATCCTTTAAACAAGACACACTTACTTTAAAAAAATCAACACTATTGAATTCATTGAATTTAGATTTTTTTGTGCAGTGAATGCATGTTTCTTACGGTGTTAAGTTATTTAATATGAGTATAACACATGGGCCGACTGTCATATCTTTTATGAAGGTTTATTTCTGCATGCAAAGTCTCTTTGTGGTTGTGGATTTCACCAGTGTAGGTTTTTCTATGTCTGTCACAGTAGCAGGAATCTGGATCGTGTTCCAATCGTATCGGTTAAAATAACATGAGGCTGCACCGAACTGAATTAAACTTGACTGATGGAGCTCTGTTTTATTTCACAGCGTTATTGCTTTCTGAGTTCCTCGTGTAATCATACTGCCCTGTGTCACACACATGATACAATAAAAATAATCTACTGCATTCTATCATAAACCACATAGCGCTTTAAAAAAGAAAATGAATAATAAATCACTCTGCAGTACTGGAGTACTGCCAGCGGGAGTACTTTCTAGAATCGTTTTGTCAATTTGCGCTAACGTTATTGTTTGTTTGATGATGGCCCGATTTTAATCACGATGAAATAAATCTGCGAAAGTCGACAATATAGGGCAGTATTCCCTATACACGACAATATCATGGGCACATCATTCATTTCCTGCCTCTAAACCTTTATTAAACTATAAACGGTGTCAGTTGCATTCATTATTTGATCACCTGTATGGTAGCTTCTCCCATAATTTCTTTGGAGGATATTATTCAGAGTGTATATATACACATTTCGATATATTCTGATTTGGTGCTATTAAAAAAACGTAAAAAAATCTATTATAATCGATGGATTTTTTTTGATGAATAGAAATTTTTAAGTTCCTTCCTTTTAGCATCTGGTTTAGTTCAAAACATTAGCATAGCTTACATGTTGTGTTCTGTGCCAGACGCTTCACTGCACTAATAGGAAGTGGAATGTGGTTTGTGGCATTACGGCTGAAGCCACTAATGAATCAGCATCTCTGACAGAGGGAGGCAGAGAGTCTGTGGCTTGGGCAGGGACGGAGCGTAAAGGATCCACAAAGAACTTTTAGACGCACACATTCGTTTGGGCATCCAATAGAGCTCTAATGACAACTTTTGTATAACTTTAGAAACCCACACGGCCCCCATATCTCTGTAATGGCACAAACTCACACACACAGCAGCAAAACAACCTCGTATAGCTTCCTCCTCTCACTCCCACTAGCTTTCGATAGAATTGCTAATTTGGCTGAGTATCAACATTCATTTTGTTGTTCCAGCTTAAACTCGATGCTGTCCTCCCCTGTTTCGTAGATTCTATCATCAAGTTATGCAGAGTTGATTTATTTAGCTGTCTCAAATTCTCTGGCCCCTTTAAATCTGTCATGGTGGTTTAAAAATATTCCAAATCAAATTCTTTGGCGGTCGATGGTGGCCTATTCAAAGTGATTTTATTTATGCTTACAAGACACACACACACACATACACAAACACACACACACATTCACTTGTAGACATAGCAGATTCGTAATATATCACCGTTCTACATTTAACTCAACGGCTGTTCTATATATGGGATAAAAAATGACCTTATTACGCAGACATGTTCTCTGCCACCAGCTCTGTCATATAAAGATGATTAAATGTCTCTGCTTATTAGGGGCCATTCTTTACTGTGCCTCTCAAGTAAATATCATCGATACAAGCCATGTTTGATTAAATACATAACAGTCCTGAGGCTGTTTCTATTAAGAATTACAGGGCATTAAGAGGTGCTTATACGTACTTACAAATGCTGCCAAATATTCTTAAATAACGATGAATCATTGTAAATGCATGAGGCTTAAAGGAATAATTCACCCAAAAATGAATGCAACACGAAGATGGTATTAAAAAAAAGACGAAAAGACATTTTTACACAGAAAGCCACAAGTTAATTATTTTGATTATTTGATTGACAAATGATCTCATTAATGGAGAGGTTGATGAATGTATGTAAATGCATAAATAGGAAATAAATCTGTAGTGCTGTCAAATGGGAAATATTTTCTATAATGTGGTGCATATGGATGTTCTCATGGTTGTCGGAACCTCTGAATCACCTGTCAGATCAGTTTACTACAGTCACAAGCACGTTTTTGAGAAGCATGAAATAAATGTAAGATTGATTTCACGGTTTAAGATTGCATTTTCATATTGCTTCCTTAACTTTTCCCTTCAGAACTGGATCATATAAGAGGTCTTGACAACGCTACTTCATCTAAATCTTCTCAGAATTAGACTTGCAAAAATATACACTACTTGTCAAAAGTTTTGGGTAGGATTTGATTTATTTATTGAAATAAATTAATGCTTTTATTCAGCAAGAATGTATAAAATTGGTCAAAACTGACAGTAAAGACGTTTATAATGTTGCAAAAAAAAATTCTATGCTGTTCTTTTGAACTTTCTATTCATTAAAGAATCCTATAAAATTGTATCCACAAAAATATTACAATTATTAACTCTTTTCAATCATAAATGAGCACCAAATCAGTATATTAGATTTTTTTTCTAAAGGATCATGGTATATAAGTGACATCTTTCGAAGACATTGAAAAATCTTACTGACCCCAAACTGATGAACAGCATTTTATATTTTTCATCATATGCTTGTGTGTGTATACAGCTGTTGTGACGCCTCCGGTCTGCCCATTGAAACACTATCCATGTCCTGTCACTGTGTGCTGATCTATAGTGCCGACATTCCAAAGGCAGTGTGAGTGTGTGAAAGAGAGAATTTAAGAGGCCATGTTACCAATAACCAATGGTGAAGTGCAAAAGCCTGCGTGTATATGCTGGGAAATGGCAATATCAAGAAAACTGCAAACGAACACTCAAAGCTACTGATAATGTCTTTACTGAGCTGACTCAGGCTATTTGTTCTATCTGAAATATCTTCCATTTGAGCCTTGTCAAACAATAGAGAATTACAGTATTTATGGCAAGTGCACAGCCGTGGCAGCTTGTCTATTACATAACGGAAATGCCAGTTTAATTGCCCTTTAACACAAGCTGCAGATGGCTTTGAATGTTTGTCACACTCAAGCACACCCAGAGGGCTTTGCACTAATATTGCCAGAAACTAATCAGGTGCTCTAAGCTGCAGCTGCGGATCAGAATAAAACATTTTGAGGCTGGATGGACAGGACTTGATTTTAACCATCGAGAATTAGATTGTGTAAAGGTTGTAATTATATATAACACAATGTGGATGATGGGAAGGAGTTGAACAGGAAGGAAAATTAATGTTATTTGTCAGAGTACAACATGTTTGTCAGTTTATTTGGCATTGATTCAGAATTCATTTCTGAACTATGAAACCCAATCTCATTAGAAAACATAACTATTTTAGATTTTGGTGAATTAGTTGTGAATTTGTATGAATGTGTATAATTTTTAGAAAAAAAAAAACAAGCCTGAAAATCCACCCCAAAAACCAAACCTTCAGTGGGTTGTAAGCAGATCGTACGAAAACGTACAAATGTAAAGTAATTCACCAAAATGTGAATTTCCATGAGAGTGTTTTGGAAATAACACTTGGTAGTAAAGTAGTAAGCTGGTCTGGATAGTGTTGATGATCTTTAAATAGTCTGTGTTTTGCTTGCTTTTCATGATGACCCAGAGACTCATTCTTTTTAAAGAAGCACTACAGACTATTATAAGTGCTTTTAGTGTCGGCCCAACAAGTCGGGGAAGAAACTTCACACCATTAGCTGGTCCACGCGGCATGTTATGAAAATCCTTCTGTTCTTTTACTGTCTGTGTTAGTTTCAAGGTATATAGGGGACGATTAAAATGGACATATAGCCACTAAGTGAACCAGCATAGCTTCAGTTACTGAGACTCAAATAGCGTTGACAGCGTTTTCACTCCCTGAGCGTAACACATCTTTCTTGGTAAGTTATAAATCTGTCAGTGGCAAAGAGATATCCGACAACTGCATATTATTTTCATGTTTAAATGCTCTCTCTCTCTTATGCTCTCATTATCTCTCTTTTCCATCATGTCTGCTCCCCGTTAGTCTCAGTGAATGAGAGACGCATTATCAGTTATTGTAAGGAGTGTGTTTGGAAATCCTCGACTGTTGCTATTCTTAAGTGGAGTGACATTAATTTCCCGACATAATTTCTGTCGGCTACTGTCTACATTATCATGTTCCCGCTAATGGGGAACATTCTCAGAATTTTGGATAACGCTCTGGCAAGGTTCTTTCAAAGGTTAGAATAAACATTCTTCCATTGGAACATTCTTTCAAAGTGATTTGGTAATTTATAATGTTCTCAAAACATTAGCACAAAAGCATTATTTGTAACCTTTTTTTCCTGAAATGTTTTAGTTTTTCATAACCAAGAAACATTTTGTTCTAAACATTCAGAGAACATTCAAACATAAGGTTGTAAATAATTCATCTCTAGTCCTTGCACCCCATATTCCACTGACCTGTGTTTTTAACTACAAAAGGCTCTTATAATATATTTCTTTTTTTTTTTTTTTTTGCTATCTTTTTTATGCTAACATGTCTATTGAGTATGGAGGACCAAGAGTGACACATAAAAATAAAATGATGAATCAATTAATTCATTTAATAATTCACACATAAAAATGTAAATAAATAAATCACTTTTAAAGAGGCAAATAAATAGACGTATTTAAAGTATTAAATAAATAGACGTATTTCAAATCCTCTACAATACTTCTAAAAACACATTTAGCATCGCGTTGCTCGAACTCTTGTAGACAGGGGCAGCTCTTCAAATGGAGGCGAAAGCTGATTGGTTGCTCCCACGTGTGGACTGTCCAATGGCATTTTAGCACTTGATTGACAAATGGATAAAGAAAAGCATTTGGCAAACTGAGAGAGAAAAGCAATTGTCAAATCCTTTTTTTAAAAAGCATTTTAAAAAGCCATTTAAAAAGAGATTTAAAATGATTTACAAATGTATTTTTTTTTATTGTTCTATTAATCTACGTTTAAAAACGGGAATTAAATAAAGAACTTTAAATACGTCTATTTATTTGCCTATTTAAAAGTGATTTATTTATTTACATTTTTATGTGTGAATTATTAAATGAATTAATTGATTCATCGTTTTATTTTAATGTGGCACTCTTGGTCCTCCATAATTGAGCAACATTATTTAGTATTCATATGAGACAGATACAACGGCTATGATTATCCTACAACACCCATTCCACACCTTATATTTGCAAATACCGATAGTGATGAGAGTGAAATATGTGTGTGGCACACTGTAAAATTAACACATAGCTAAGCAGGCACACCAAGTGCATTCCTGGTGTCCAGACTGTCTGGTGTCAGTCAGAGTATTACTACATGAGGGCACACGCCGACGCCATCGTTTCTAGCTGTTGTCTGTGTCATGGATCCATATTAAGGTCTGTGTCTCCATTTGATACACATCAAACATCTTTAAAACAGAATATCTTCTATATCTGTCTCACTGAATAAATATAACCTGTGCTAGTCATAGAACAGCTAGGTAAAAACACATGGTCGCCAAACAGTTTAGACACTTTAGCACGCGGTAATGGGCATCAAACAACGTAGAGAGATCATGGTAATAAATTAGCATGTTAGTTCATTTTTTTACTTTTAGCATCTATTTAGATATTAGAATTGATTTTGAGATTGAAAATGGTTTGATGTGTTTTACAGGTGAAAGTGTCCTTTTTCAGAACACAGATCAGTGGAGATCATCGTCATGAATACAGGTACTGTAATCTGTCATTAAAATACATGCGTAATTTCTTTGTTCATCATAATTAGCATCAGATTTTGTGTAAAAATATCATAACATTTGGTAATCTAATCAGATATTTTGTCAAGAAAGAGATCAGAAAAGAGGTGAAATAAGTGATTAACACATCTAAATTAATCTGTCACTTCCCCACGATGCTTTGCAAATCAGCTGCACATGTACATGCTGATCTGTAAAGAAGTACTAACTTTTAATTGATGTAATATATACTATACTAAAGTTTGCGGCTGGTTAGGTTTTTTTTTTAGAGCTTTTGAAAGAAGTCTTTTATGCGTATCAAAAATACTGTGAAAAGGTAATTTTATGAAATATTATTACAATTTAAAAAGAACTCTTTTCCAAATCATTCTAATATGCTAACTTATGCTTAATTTCCCCCGGAAATAAATTTTTTTAGTTTTTAGTATTAATATATTAGCCTTAAGGTGAATAAGCTGGTGTGACAAAAGTCACATTTAGGAGATAAAAGCATTCAAAATTTGCAGTCTCTCACTTCCGCTAAAATGGATCACAGAATTTCAGGACATCACCGTGTGCTTCAGCTGCTCATCAAATCCTCTGTCCAATCAAATGCTCTCTAATATCTGAAATCCCGCCCCTCCTACACAATAAAAAGCAGTTGAAATCGGTCATTTGTTAACACATTAACTAGTTTCCATATGGTGAATGGCACATTGTGTACTATATAGAGGATGGGGAACAGTTCCGACAGTGTATATATGCTTTCCTCTGACACGAATGATGTCCATTTTCGCGTTAGTGTCCACCGCAGCACGAGCTCCAGTCCAGTGACACGAGAACACAGAGCCAATCATAATCGGCGCAGACCACAAAACGTATTGGACCCATTTGAATTCTGCACAGAATGCTGTATTTTAAAGCGAAATAGATTAGGAGAAACAGTTAGAGATTAGAAGGAAACCAAAACTTTACAGAGCTCAGCTGCTCTGGTCGAGCTGTGATATAAACAAAATGCTATTGGCTATTTTAAAAAAGGGGCGGGGCAGTTCGATATATCCTGCTCTGTCTGCATTTCAGTGGGCCTTTAAGAAGTATTTCTTGTTGTTATTATTATTATTATTTTTTTTTAAGTATCAAACTGAATCTTTTTTTTTAATCTATTATCTTTTGGTGCAATATAATGCTGCATTTACAATGCATGTGCTTTGCTTTCTGTTTGTTTTGCATGTACGCTTCTGCGTGTGCGTGTGCAAACAAATATACTCCAGATAGCGGAGGACGTGCTCATAAAAGAGCATCCCTGTCGCTCACTCTCTGGCCTGTGAAGAGGGTCCAGAGCTCACCCAACCTGTACGCTGCTGCAGGTATCTGTAATGGAGCAGGGCTGTCTAACAGACAAGAACTTTAAAATAGAGTTTTTAGAATGTCTTTCTAAGTAATTTAGATGGGTTTTCTCCCTAGTGCTCTGTTTATGTGTGCATCTGCTTGTTTTGCATGTGTTCGCAACATCTGTTTTGTTCCATATTTGTCTTTCTAAGTTTGTCTGTCTGTTTCACTCTGGCTCTCAGGAGAAGATAACAGAGGCATTGGATAGGCTTTTCTAAATTGTCAATTTATATGATACAATTTTAAAGGAATAGTTCACCCTCCAAAATGATTACTTACTCTGACTTCAAATATATTAAAAATAGAGTTACAAGAAAAGAAAACGCTGACCTGTGTGAGACAATTAACATCTTTAAATTAAGCCTGTCAGTTTAACATGTTAATGAAGCGTGATTGTAACACAATAAAAAGGTTAATGCAATTAATTGTGTGCCTTAACCCATATGTAAATGTCTGCAATATGCAATGTTCTTACCGTCAGAGCAATTCTTGATTAAAGTTAATTTGACAGAACTTTCTAGTCGATTGACAGACCTACATTAAATCAAATAAGAGCTTTTGACGCAATTATGATATATCAGTGAAATAAAAAAAGACAGAGGACGCATTTTCTTTATATGGTAAATATTGTAGACACTGTTCAGTTTTTAATAAAACCATTTACCCTTTTAAAAACACACTCTCTGTTACATTACACTGTTATCATGTAAAAATAGACACATGCTGCCATTTTCTGCTGCTTGAGTGAGTTTTCTGAAAAAGTGACATGCTGTCAAGACATGCCATGGATATGACAACACATCTTTAAATTTTGAAAAGCTGTTGGCCCCAGCAGTGTTGAATACTGAATTGTTTAAGGCACATACTGGTTTGATGATACAAAACAGATGTCACTTTGAATATCAAAATGGAGACCATACCCTTCACTTTCACTTGCAACAGCCCATACAAAGCTGAAACCTCTGTCATCCTCACAGCATGTGTTCATGTATATTTTGCGCTAGATGTTTTTTTGTTCTTCCATTCTTTAAGAATACTATTGTAGTTTTAATCATCATAATGAGTTAGTATTGGTATGTTTCAAACTTTGTGTGATCTTTAGCTCTCTCTGTGTTCTGTGAAAGCTTCTGCTCTTTAATATTCTGTCCTCTGCAATTCTGGATCTCTCATTTCATCCCCATATTGTGCCCATCCTCAATTTAGATGATTCAAGACCTGATTTCTGAGGGGGCACCAATAGCAGGACTGGCTCACATTTTGCAATAAATAAGATAGGACATCAAAAAATAGTTCAAAATATAAGAGTAACATAAGTTTTTTTTTTTTTTTTACTGGGCCATGTTTCCCCTTAATTTGAATGGGCATGATTCTTCTGCATGCTTTTTTTAGTCTTCGCATATTTGTCTTGGTTTTCTGTGGTCATTAGTGTTATAATTAGTAAATTCATTTTTTGATGCAAAAATCCACATCCAAATTATTACCTCACTCATGTTGTTGTTATAATTTTATGTTTAAATGAATTATTAATACATCTTTTTTTTTCCACACAGGTAGTGATTCCCAGTCGTCAGATTCAGGCAAGTGTTTGTTGATGTGTACGTGCTTCTGTTTTCGTGTGTGTGCGTGTGTGTGTGTTTGAGTGAGAGCACGCTGGTATTCGCTATATAATGTCCCAAAAAGTATAGTAATACCAGTAAATGTTGACTTCCTGGGGACATTACTTAGGTCCCCGTGAGAAAACAAGCTTATAAATCATACAGAATGATAATGTTAAAAGTTGGGAGTTTATCACACTGAGCATCCATAATGGCGCAAGCACCCTTCACTCTGACGGTTTACTGTGCTGGTTATAGCAAATGATGACAAAATGTTAAACAAGATAAATGGTGTGCGCTTAATTTCGTTATAAGTGTGCGATTAAAAGTTTTAATGTATTGACAGCCCTAACCTATACGTATATATATATATATATAATATCTTTGTGTGTAGATGCATGTCGTTCACGCAGTGTGTCTGAGGTGTTGAGGAATGGAGACGCCAGCAGCTCATCCTTGACTGCTAAAGGCTTCCGCAGCGTTAGACCCAATTTACAGGATAAGAAATCTCCAACACCGGTACATATTTCTGTATATATATTGTTTGATCATACTGCTGTTGTATATATATATATATATATATATATATATATATATATATATATTGTGCTTCACAACTGTTTAGTTTAATATTGGTCATGTTTTCAAGCTTCTTTTTAGCGGTGTTTAGACAAGGGTTCATATCAAGTGTGTTTTCTTGACTTTCTTTGAGAAGTCAAACTAAAATTTCTCTGAGAAAATTTACTCTATTTGAACTGATCTTATATATTTGAATTGGCCTTTTTTCTGTCAGGTCCCCTTGCCGCCCCCTCGGAGAGAGAGCTATCACATGAGCCCTAACCCCCCATCTTACAGTTCCCTCGCAATACTCTCAGACACTTTCCTGTCTCCCTCCCAGAATGATGATGTAATTTCCACAGGCTCTTGCACTATCCAATCTAGCACCACCTCCTCATACTCTAAGACCACCCGAACCTCCATGAGCACCTCTGGAGCCCCCCTCGTTGAGCCCCCCTTGTCCCAACAGGCTAATGCTAACAGTTTTATCACTCGGGTTCTTGGGAGCAAATTGTCTTCTTCGAAATTCACCACTGACCATCTAAATGCAGCACCTAACAAGAAGATGGATATGATTAAAACTGACCCTAAGTGTAAAACTAAACTGAAAGGTATGTCCGCTCCCCCACCTCAAGACCCCACTGCCACTTCTGAAACACATGTAGCCTCTCTCTCCATCCAGTTAGCTCCCCGCAGTCCAGAACCCCAAGCAGAGACCCAGTCAGGGCTTGAGACTGAATCCGGGACTTATGCATTGGACCGTGCTGACCCCACGCGAGCCCCTGTCGTACCACCAAGACCAGCCAGCAATTTGGTGGTATTACTGTCATTTATTTACAGTGATAATTTACACTTACTGTACCAGTCAAAAGTTTGTAATCATTTAGATTTTTTTAATGTTTCCGAAAGAAGTCTCTTACACTCACCAAAGCTGCATTTGTTTGATTAAAAATGTAGTAAAACGGTAATATTGAAAAATGTTATTAGAGTTTAAAAGAAACATTATAAAATCTTAATTATTCCAATCTTTTGACTGGTAGTGTATCTCTTATTCTTAAACTACCTGTGTAAACAGCACCCGTTGACCCTCACCTGATGGGATAGAGTGAACAAACACACGGCATGATGAAAGAGCTTGTGTGTTTACTGCTAATTACTCATTTCGTTTCATTTTTCCAGCCAACCTTTCATTTCTTCCCACAGATTTACCTGTTCTTCGTCACTCAACATGGTTCATTTGCCTCAATCACTTCTTGCTCACTGGCTTTGTTTTGTGTTCACATTAATTTCTTGTCTTCCTTCCCTTTTTTCCCCACCCACCTCCATCAGTGTGAGTTTTCCCCTGTAAGAGGGGGCACTGGAACATTCTCTTCTGGACCCCCCTCCCCAGACCTATCAGCTCGTCGGTCACCCTATAGCCGGGCGAGTCAGGATTCCCCTGACTTCCTGTCGGGGCTATTGCCCAAAGTCCTCTCACCAACACCCTACTCCCGTCTGGAACATTCGGGGCTAATATCGGCCTCACCTGCTGCGTCACCGGTAACCGTGTCAGCGCTGAGTCATTATTCATCATCCACGGCCGGGTTGGAAGAGCTGCAGATCTGTGGCATGGACTCCTCCCCCACGGCCACGCCCACCCCATCCCCCACACTCAGCCACACCTCCAATGCCCCTGACGAGCTTCCTACCGCCCCATCAGCTGCCACAGGCACTAACGTAACTATCACGCTCGACTGGCGCACTTCACCTCAGTCTGCTGTCACGTTTGTTTGAATCTACTCGTGTTTGTGTGTCCTCACTAGTCTTTCAGCGCTATTGAATGTCTAACTTTGAGTCACATGCTTTATGTGTCAGCTAACAGCAGGTGGCTGCTTTGGTTTTCGCTTCGTTCTATGAATGCAGTTTGTCAACATGCATGCGTAATGTAAAACTTGTAGGATGATGAGACTTTGATTTTATCCATCGGGATCTGAAAAGTGAGAATCCTTGGCAGAGTGGAGCCAGACATACAATTAATGCAAGTTTGTAGTTGAGGAAGAAAATTGGGGTCAAGAATATTTTTGGTGGTTTTGAAAGAAGATTCTTATATGCAATGTTGCATATTACATTATTACATTATCAAATATTACATTTTTTTTTTAACGATTACAAACTTTGTTCTTTGGAGTAATGTGCACTAATAAATTTTCCAGGAATGTGTTTGAAGAAAGGACAAATTTAAATTTCATGTTGACTCTAAGGTTCCTATGATGACCTCTGATTCTCCATGAGAACTTTCATGATGTTTGTTTGAGATTAACATCATTCTCATCTTTATTGTCACCGTTGACTGATGACTCGAACATCATTGGAATATGAGTTTATAACGGAACCATATTCCTTTTTTGCATAGATTTTCCTGCACTCATTTTCTACTCTAGGTTCTTGTTTAATGTAGGTTTAATGTGTTTTTGTTGTTATATGGTCTAACATATTTTCTGTTGTCTCTGCATTTGTCGTCCATCATTTCTTTCATGTTATTACAGAAGCACCAACCTCATTAATGCCATCTCTCAGATATATTTGTTGTGCAGTATCTTTTTTTTTTCTAAAATTTCTCTTTTGATGTGTACTCTCATGTCTTGCATTTCTCATTCTTCTAACTACTTATTGTCCCATGAGTGTCTCTCACCCACTCATACTTGTTTGACTTAAAGTGACTCTATAAATTACATTGCCCACAGTTTCATCTCTTATGTTGCCCAGGGTCAGATGGCAGTGAATGGAAGCTCTCGGTCTCAGAGGCCCTTTTCTCCACCTGCGTACCCCCCTCCACCCCCAACCCTCAGTCCAGGCCTGGTAAAGATCCAACAGGGTCGTAGTTCAGGTAAGTGGAAAGCCCTATGCAGGCCTCCAGCTAGTATCGCTGGGCAAAGTTTTGACTATATGGGCACAATGTTGCTTATTTAGGCAAGAACAGTGCACTTAGTCTGGAAGAGGATATTTGAACCTCATCTAAAATAAGTTTTTGTATGTGTACATAAAAAGAGAGATTGTAACTGCATCAAAAAAAATCTAAATTGTATAACAGCTGTGTCCGACTTATCGCATTAGTGCCCACCCACTTTTTCATTTGCATTGTTTCCATAAGTATTTTTTAATTGATAAGGATTTTAGATTTACATTTACATTTATGCATTTAGCAGGCACTTTTATCCAAAGTGACTTATAAAAGAGGAACAAAGTTTTCATCAAAGAGCCAACAATCACTGTTGTACATAATGCCAGGTTTATTAGACATCTAAATTAGGAAACCAGCTAGAGAAGAGAAGAAATGCAGAGACCTTTTTTAACTGTGTGTGTATAAGTGCGTTGCTTCAACTGCTTCTTAAGAGACGTGTCCCCTTCTGAAGCCAGACTGGTTGTCATCAAGTAGGCTGTTCTGTGAAAGAAAGGCTGTGAGCTGATCGAACACCACTCTTTCAAGCTTTTTAGACAGAAAAGGCAGAAATGAGAGGTTAAGTGTTGGCTTTCTCAGGAGTGGTTACCCAAGCCTGCTTGTAGGTGGTGGGAAATTTTCCAGTAGATAGGGATGTGTTGAGGATGTGAGTGAGAGCTGGTAGCAATGCTGGAGAAATCTCCTGTAGTTTGTTGGAAGAGATTGGGTCTAAGGGACAGGTTGGAGGACGGCTGGCGCAGAGAATTTTGAAGACCTCATTCTCTGTAAGAGGGGAGTAGGAAGAGAATAGTAGAAGGTATGTGGGTTTTAAAGGGTTAGTTCACCCAAAAATGAAATTTCTGTCATTATGTACTCACCCTCTTGTCGTTCCAAACTCGCAAGGCCTTCGTTCAGCTTTGGAACACCTTTTAAGATATTTTTGATGTAATCCGAAAGGTTTGTTTATCTCCCATAGAAAGCAACGGAATTATCACATTCAAGGTCCAGAGAAGTACTTCAACTTAAATGTTATGAAGCAGCGATAATACTTTTTGTGCTCAAAAACAAAATAAAAGTAACTATTTTATTTAACAGTTTGAGCTGTTGTGATACGCAGTTGATGTAGTGAACACAGCACAGGTTTGTTCTGCGTCCGAACGGCGACTCATTATTGGCCCGCTCCTGCGTCAACATCACATACGTGTACAGCATTGGGGATGTCTTTACTACTTCTCTGGACCTTTAATGTAGTAATAACATATCTCACTATGAAACCTTTCTGATTTCAACAAAATATCTTATTTTTTGTTCTGAAAATGAACAAAGGTCTTACAGGTTTGGAATGGCATTAGGGTGAGGACATTATGACAGAAATTTCATTTGTGGGTGAACTAACCCTTTAAGTTTGCATACAGTATATATACAAAATATTCATATACTGTTAATATAAATATTTAAGCATTTTGACAGCATAGAGAGACTCATGAGCAAGGGCGTTCCCAGCAAGCTCCTTTGCTCTCTATGACTCTATGAGTGGTGGAATTATCCATATGGAGAAAATTAATGTTTTTAATTTCAGAATCCAATTGTTGCACTCAATTCACAACTCTTCTCCCATGGCTTCATTTGATACTAAAGTGACCATAAAATGTGTACTCCAGAATCTGAAGTGGTCGATCATCTGGGTACTTATATCGTATGCATATTCAGACACAGTAAATCTTTTATAAACCTAGGCTTTCCTCGATTGTTTTTTTTTTTCCATATGTTGACTGACTCCTAGTTTTGTAACGCAGAGTTCTTGTTAGTGGATGCGGGTATTGGCAGTTAACGGTGGAATCCGATCCTCAGGATATGATGCATTTGCATCCATTAGGCCAGACCGGAGCAATCAATACCTGAACAAAGGGGAACTGAGGAGAGGCAAAGCTCTGACTCTTTGGTGGGGATTTGCTTTGGATGGCAAATTCATACAATTGTTGTAGTAGTTTAAAGAAAGATGCTGACAAATAGTTTGCTGTAGTATTTACAGACGTCATTATTTTTTTGCTACTGCAAATCTGCATAGATGTGAAGGAATAAATGTAGCCGTCTCATTTATGCTGTGTCATATGAGTTTCATAGTTCAGGGTGCTTAGTCAGTATTCCTGCTCAGTTGGATTAGATTAGATTTGACTGTGACTGTCGAGCTCAGACACGCCATTTAGTTTCTATTCCCAGTTTCTGTCACTGTACTGTATTTTTTTTTTAAGCCGGACACTGCGTGATATTTGCTATAATTTTGCCATCTGCAACCATTTTTTTTGGGAACATCATGGATTTCTTTTGCTGAATGTAGTCTTTGATTGCTTAGTATGACATGTTCATGGACAACCAATTAATTGCCTTTACGATGAATCCTAGCCTCAGACAAAATCCTGACAGCAACAAATTTTGAGTCCTTCACTGTGACCATATCTATGGTAGGCATCTAATGAAGAGCCAGTAGCAGCACAGCAATCAATTATGTGTGTGAGAGAGAGTGACAGAGAGGGAGAAACTTTCCGTTAAAAAAGTTGTCACTAGGTTGTTGTCACTGTCTGCATTTGCCGTTATATTCAAATTGATAGGAAACAATGGTCAATGACAGAAAAAAATTGCACAGAAGATTTTTGTAATCTGTTTCCAACCCCACATCTCTCTCTCTCTCTCTCTCTCTCTCTCTCTCTCAGAGGGTTCAGAGACGGTCAAGAGAGAGACTGTTGTCTCTGGTGAGACAGTGGTCAGTAGCTCTGTGCCCATCGCTCGTTTCTCGGAGGAAGAGAAGAAGGTGTCTGTCATAAAAGCGCCCCATTACGAAGGCATTGGACCAGTGGATGAGTCAGGCATTCCCATCGCCATCCGTACGGTGAGTGATATCCAGTTTAAACCAGTAATTAACACAAAGATTATTAATGTTACGTCAGGTTTCTGTTTACTTTGTACTACTTAGGATATGTTCACACTGTCAGTCCAAATCGGATTATTTGTGTATCTGATTGGAATTTATTATTGACATCTACGTTGTGTATCGCATCTATTCAGATCTGATTTTTGTGTCCTTGCTGCTTTTTCGTTTTCTGGAATATCGGCATCGGTTTAGTACGGCAATAATGTTGCATTGGTAGACATACAGCAAAAACAACAAAAACTGCAACATGGAGGGGTTTGCAATACAGATGTTGTCTTATTTCTTATTTATTTACAACATGACAATGTGTAGCTGCCACACTGGACCACTGTGTTTTATGAGGCAGAGTAGTCAGACTGAAACGGATTTCCAGAAATGCAATTTAAATAGGATTTCAAACCACATATGAAAGTTATTCACACTTGCTAAATCTGATTGGATATGCGCAAAAATCGGATTTGGACCGACAGTCTGAACATAGCCTAAGTTTACCTGTGTTAGTTTGTGTTTCGTTTGTCCCTGTTCATTGGTTGCTATGGTTATTCATTGGTTAATTGATTTACCACACCTGTTCCTTCTTTTTTCTCTTCAATAAAGCCTTGTTCAGACTGTCAGTCCAAATTTATCTGAATTCTGGAAATTCGTTTCAGTCTGACTGCTTTGGTGGTTTATGTTACTTTTTCAACTCCATGTAAAACGTAAACATGTCAGATGTTGTTATAGGAAACATGCTGAAAGTCACTACAGAAACAAGGCTGTGTTGTTAAGCCAGTCAAGTAGAAAATTACAATACAATGGAGACATGTTTTTAGACCGGCGGAGATGACGGCACATTAACCAGCCTCCTACATTTCTGCCGCTGCCCCAGAAGACATAGTAGTTTAGTGCGGTGACTACACATTATCAGGTTGTAAACAAGACAAAATCTGTATTGCAAAACCCTCCACATTGTTTTTGTTGTTGTTGTTTTCAGTGCTTGCCTACCGACACAATGTCGTTGCCATAGAAACCAATGCGGATATTCTGGAAGATGAAGCAGCGCCATGGGACACACAAAGCAGATCTGAACAGTTGCGATACTCAGTGTGGACAGTCAATAACTTTGGTCAGGTTCCAATCAGATACACGGATTTGAACTGACAGTGTGAACACAGCCTCAGTCTGTGTATAAATAGCCCTCGGTTTTAGTTGATATTTCGCCGTTCTTTGCTATGTTGTGTTGGTTGCTGTTCTTTTACAATTCTTCTGTTCACTTGTGTTCCTGCGTGTTTGTTATTTTGATTATACTTTTAATAATTGTGAGCGCAACTCTCCTTTGCAGCAATCTGACTGTTTCATGACGCATCCGGTTAGGATTCGGTGTAATGGAGCAAAACCTCATCCTCTTTTTAAAGTTGCATGAAAAGGAAATTGCGGTAGAATTTTCTTCCCTATTGTGACACATATCTGTGTAAAACTGCTTCTTGAACAAGTAAAAATGAATGGCGAGAACTGATTTTGTCCATTGGGAATTGATTGGATCGTTGTAGTTTGCTGTTGCTACAAAACACATCAGAGAGGAGATGTTGCTGCGAGAGAGAGAAGTTATTTTGATTAAAGATACAATTCTAAAGAAAGAAAGACATGCATAGATTAATCATTTATAATAAATACTGCAATATTCCATAAAAAATAAGAGTTGTCCATTTTGATTCATGGTGGCTTTAAACCGTATGACATCTGTTGGCTGTTGCTAATCCTTTTAAATCAACAGATTAGTTGTTAATGATCTGTTTTGAGGCCGTTTTTCTTGATTTGTGTTTGAGCTGTTTTGACATTTGATCCTCTTATTGAGGTTAGAGGAATGCTTTTGAGCTCTCAGCAGTTCAGACTGTCTGTGAATGTGTGTGTTTGTGAGCAGGAGAGAACATTCCTGGCTCTTTGCTGGAAGGTTACTATGATACTCCCTGTCTGTTTCTCTCTCTGTGCTCTGGTGATTTTGTTGGTTGTCAGGTAATGACAAATGCTATTAGCTTTTTGTGCACCCAACCAACAAACTGACAAGGCTGCTCGTTTCTGTGTATGTATGTGTGTGTTTGTGCTTCTGTTTAGACTGTGGACAGACCCAAGGACTGGTACAAGACCATGTTCAAACAGATCCATATGGTTCATAAACCAGGTGTGTATGATGGAGTGAGTGGGAGGATGACAGCACAGATCTTGGAGTATTCATTAATATTGACAAACACATTTGTAGACTTTTTTGATTTTATTTCTGTTTAATGCCATTTTTAACAGATGATGACTATGCAGACACATATAATGCAACATATGCTGTCATAAACAACGGTAAGTTCTGTGAAATTTGAAGAGCTGATGTAAATTCCCTTCTTCCATATGCTTGCTTAAAATGCAACACTGTCTAATAGTGTGATAAAAGTCATCATTTAATCTGTCTTTGTTTCTGCGTTATGTATAAGAAATGTTTTTAGTTTTTAAGGGAGCTTTTTGCATTCAATTGTGCAATACAACTATTTAGATGTTATAATATTTCTATATGCATATACACATCTACATACCACATTACACAAAAATGTATATATACAATATAAGCTTAAAATGTTAATTTGTCATATTTGCTGATAGTTCTTTAAAATAAACCCCAATTTGTTATAGAATGCATTAAATTTAACACTTAATTGTCAGTAAAAACATTTAATGCTACAAAATATTTATTTTTGAAACAAATGCAGTTCTTTTGAAATTTCAATTCATCAAAGAATCCTGAAAAAAATGTATTGCAGTTTCCACAAAATATTAAAAGGCATTACATTGTTAATAATAATTAATGATTCTTATTCTTGACCACCAAATCATAATAGTAAAATGATTTATGATGGATCATGTGACTCTGAAGACTGGAGCAATGGCTGCTGAAAATTTACCATGATAAGAATAAACTACATTTTAAAATATACTAAAATAGAAAACAGGTCATTTGAATTGTATTTATATTTCACAATACTACTGTTTTTTTACTGTATTTTTGATCTTGGGTGAGTATAAGAGAATTCTTTTAAAACGCTAAAAAATCCAAAGTTTTGAATAGTAGTGTACATTAATATGTTTTATGTTTTGCTGTAATGTAGCCACTCTGCATTTTTTTTTTATTGATCTGTCATATTACTGTGATATTCGTGCCTCTTTCATAGACAACTACCCTCCTGTCCATGCCCATCCACCCCCTCGAACCCACACGTACCGGCCTCTCTCGAGAAATACCTCAGACCCGCCAGACGGTTCCGCCCACCGTGAGCTCTCACAGTCACCTGTGCCCCCGCCACCCCCGCCAATGCCGTCTCTCCTTCAGCTCCGCTCGCGAGACATGGACAGAGAGAAAGAGTTCTCACACGACCCGTAAGACACCCGACCTCATGCTGTAAGCTCAGTTTCAAAGGCACCCAACAGCTCTGATTGGTTCTTATTTTCATTCTTATCTGCAGAAATGAGTGGGGTCCTCCAGATCGTAAAGTAGACACGCGTAAATACCGGGCAGAACCACGGAGCATCTTTGAGTATGAGCCTGGAAAATCCTCCGTCCTCGAGCAAGAAAGGCCTGTGAGTGATCATATTTAATTAAAGCATTGTATTGACAAGTGAATGTTGTTCAATAATTTAATTTAAACTGCGATGAAATCCTCACATAACATGAACTCAAAGTTGGTAACGTCTAAAGGAAATTCTGTTCTTGGGTTCTCCTTTATTTTTGAGAAATTCAGTCCTACGCGGATTAGGCCTTGGCCTGGATTAAATTGCTCTGTCGGCTTTTGCCAAATTTGTGTCCTAGAAACTGTAGAAAGTTTTAAAGAAGTAGTTCATTCTGTCATTATTTATGTACTCACATTCATGTCATTTCAGACCTGAATGGCTTTCTTTTTTCTGTGCAACACGAACACGCACATTCAAAGATGAGATTTAAAGGTGCTTTCCACCAGGATTTATGAAGATGCCACTAGTTCTCACATGTATGTCACTGATGTCATCTTCATTTCATATTTCAGTGAATAATGACAAATTTTAGTCTGTTCCTCAAACTAAGTTATCATGACCTGACTTCAGACACACTGAAATATAGTGCACACATCATTCATCATATATAGTGCAACACGTATCGCCAATTTTATATTTTTATGGTGTTTTTTTGTTAAGTTTGTAAAATGATTCACGTTCATTTTAAGGAAAAGAACATCCTAAACATTTTCCTCCATGTTGTTTATCTATGAAAGAAATATTTAGATTGAAGCATAAGTGAGTGAACTGATCTGATATGTGACAATTCAGAGTTTTCCTTTAATTTCTGTTCGTTGACATTTTGGTGCACCTCTCTCCCTTCCTCTCACTCTCACTCTAGAAATTACTACTTCAGCAAGGATGCATTAAATTGATCAAAAGTGGAAGGAAAGAGATTTATAATTATATATTTTTAAAACTTTTTTTTATTTCAAATTAAATTTCCTATTCTTTGCCATCACAACAAATAAATTACTTTTCATATTAAAATTTAAATTGAAATATACTGTATTTTTGATCAAATAAATGCAGCCTTGGTGAGCATAAGAGACTTCTTTCAAAGACATAAAAAACCAACCCTGAATTTATGAAAAAACTCTCAATTTGATTGTTTTTTCATTGTTTGTGTTTTAATTTACCTTTATGAAGGTGTCACTCACAGGATTAACTGTTTAGAACTATTTAGTACAGCCTGCTGATGGGACATGTGTTAAGGCTGGGTCTCCCCCTCTGTTTCATGGATCATTTGACCAAATAATGGACCATCAGCCATGAGTTTGCTTATCATGAGTAATGTGGTGCTGTAGCAAGCTTTCTTTTGTGTTCTTTGTGTATTAGTTCATGCAGTAGGTAAAATATTGGTAAAGGTTTGCACTAAAAGCAATCAATCGGAGCTATAGTGCTGTGGTTAACCTGAAACATTAACTCTTGGTATTCATGCAAACGATGCAGGTTTGAATTTTTCTAGCAATAGAGTATGTCCTAATCCCATTCTCCCCATTATAATGTCACTTTCTACTGTCACTATTTGTCTAAAAAAAAGTGGCGCAAACAAAATGGCTCAGTTGAGGATTTTTCTGGGTGTTTCATGTCTCCTTTGAGAGCAGTTGAACTTTTGTTTTGCAATGCAGATGTCAAAAGCTGGAAGGGTATCAGACATAGAGCTGCAGTTGTAGCCAGCGGCTCGTTTCACAGGGAACAATGGGACAGAAATGTCAGCAAGGTGAATCACAGCACTGCCCTCAGCACAAATGCAGTGGATGTGGCAGTGGGAGATGTCCCAGGTGGCAAAATGAGTGGGCAGCTTTCACAGCATGTGCAGTCATAGCTCGAGGATGAGAGAAAGAGACTTTAGAGAGAAAGAAGAGAGGAAGAAGCATGATGTCTCCCCCTTCTGGACAGTACTGAGAGGCACAACTCCAATTAAAGGGATAGTCCACCCAAAAAAATGAAATTATTTACTCACCCTCATGACATCCTACTAAATGACTGACTTTCTTTTGTGGAATGTTGACAACAAAACATTCGGTTCCCATTGACTTCCAATTATATCTTTGTCCATACAATGGAAGTCAAGGGGAACCAAAACTGTTTGGTTGACAAGATTCTTCAAAATATTTGTACAGAAGAAAGTCTTACAGGTTTGGAAAGATATGTGGGTGACAGAATTTCCTTTTTGGGTGGGCTATACGTATAAGTCCTAATTAACGTTATGATTTGATGTTACATATTTTGTGTGTGTGAGGGAAAATGTGTTGGTGACCTACAACATTATCCTCTTGGGTTCTTTACCCATCATACCTTGCAGCATACATTGGTCCTAACCCTGACTGCATCTCTTTTCCTCTCATTGTTTTTCCTCTCTGTTTACCTCTATTCTATGTTGCTTCTTGCTCCAGACGTTTGATTTAAACCCAGATGACATAGATTTAGAGAACGAGCCTTGGTTTAAATTCTTTTCCGAGTTGGAGTTTGGACGGCCGGTAAGTTAAATGAGGGTGCGACAGGTTGGCATGTTGTAGGCTATAATCTCCTTGTTCGGCACAAATGCTGTTATGCAATGACGAGCGTTTCTGTGTGTGTGTTGTAGTTCAAGGTCTGACACATTGCTTTAAAAACTCTTATTTGACCAAATACTGCACACTGAAAACAGTAAAATGGCATTTAACATCACCACGATAACAATTAGCATAATAACAATTCTAGAGGCAGAAGGTCAGACATCAGACACAAGTCTGGTGTTAAACCACATGGCTAATATCCCAAGACAAGTAAATAATCACGCTCTGTTCTCAAAACACTCACCGAAAGAGCAACATTGTCTGTACTTCTGCTCTATTTATGGGGTACAGTGCTTTTTTTGTGTAGGAATTTCATTAGTTTTTAATCACTTTTAACTTTTAGTGTGTGTTTTGCTTTGGCTCTGTTTGCTTTATCACACACCTGCTCTTGTACAGCTTACAGCTCTTATAGCTGCAGAACCTGTGCAGAAAAACACTCTGACACGTCTAACTTTTTTAATGGGAAAAATAAACAGATGTTGGATAATACAGTGGCCCTGAAAAGCATTTGGACACTTAATCCACATAAAAACTTTTCAAGCTGAACAAAATCACATCAAGAAGTTCTAAATGCTAAAATAATAGATAAACTGCACAAATTTATATATATATATATATATATATATATACTGCCGTTTTTAAATTTACTTGAGGATGTACTATACTACTAGGATGATACTAAATATTCACAATTATAGGTGATCATAGGAAAAAGAACTTTATTGAAAATTTCTCAAAAAGGATTGACCACTAATCTGATAAAACCACTATACTCCAAAATACAGTAAAAAAATTTAATTTTATACACATATCACAAATATTATTGCAATTTAAAATAACTATTTTCTATTTTATTTATTTTTTTAAATGTAATTTATTTTGTGATGGCAAAGCTGAATTTTCCGCCGTCATTACTCCAGTCTTCAGTGTCACATGATACTTCAGAAATCATTCTAATAGGATAATTTGGTTCTCAAATAACATTTGTTCTCATTATTGTAGTTGCTTTGATTTTTTTTTTTTGTGGAAAACTTGATGCATTTTTTTCAGGATTCTTTGATTAATAGAAAGATCAAAAGTACAGCATTTATTTGAAATAGAAGTTTAGATATTTTGTAATAGTATGAATGTCTTCAATGTCAATTTCGATCAATTTAATGCATATTTACTGAACACGAGTTAACTTTTTTTTAGAGTATAATGGCAGTGGACATCCCATGTTTGCTTATCCCATATTTAGCCCATATTTAGCTAATGCAATGAAATTCATAAAAATTTTTAATGTGTGGCTCAAGTGTCCATATATTTTGGAGGCTACTGTATGTTCATGAATTAGATTTTATGCGCAGTTCCTCCAGCTTCTGAACACACGTGTTTACTTGTTTACTGGTTGAGTTTGCTGTAAACAAGGAAAATATGCGTGAAGCCTTTTGTAGTTCATCGTTGTGTGTATTATATGTACACACAATCGTCAGTGTGTGTAAGGTAGGTGAAGCATGTGTGGGCACTGTAGTCGATTTCTTTCGACGTACTAAAGTATTCACCCTTTGTTTGTTTGCACACTGCGTGTTGTGCGATCTCTGTTTCTCCATGTCCTAACGTTGTCACTCTCTCCACATGTGTCTTTTTCCCATGATGCACCTGCTTCTGCACCTCATCTTCACCTCTTCACCTCTTCACCTCTGTGCTGTTCCTTCGTTCGGGTGGCGGGGCATCCAGCCTCCTAAAAAGAGGTTGGATTATAATCCTGACTACTCCACACATGCTGTGGCACAGGTAAATCTACCTTCGTGTCCATCCATCCATCCTTTGCTGTTTCTTTGCTCTTCCTACAATTTGCTGTTCAGCTTCACATTTTGTCATCTATCATCTATATCTTTATCTTTCTCTTTTCCTTCCACTTTTCCTGCCCCATCATTTATTTTCCAGCTGGTTTAAATGTGAAAAAATTCATTCACATAATAAAGGTCACTTTAATTGAGGCTTTCCAGGAGCATCAGATGAAAACACTGCTGAAAAATATGAAAAGAATATGCAGAAAATGTGCATTTTGTGGTTTAAAATGCTTTTTCAAAACTTTTTTATTATTATTATTAGAATGTCCCTTTTTATTATTACCTCCCAGTTTTAAGTTGGTAATCTTAAAGGGATAGTCTACCCAAAAATTCTATCATTTATTCGCCATGCCATTCCAAGCCTGTATGACTTTCTATCTTCTGCAGAAAACAAAAGAAGATACTTAGAAAAATGTTAGTAACAAAACAGCTTTCGGTGACTATTGGCTTGACTTGTATAAACATAAACATTTCTCAAAGTATCTTCTTTTATTTTCCAAGGCAGAAAGTAAATCATGCAGAACGTAAATCATATAGGTAAATCTTTTTTTTTTTTCTTTTTTTTAATATGCTGTTTGTGAAGAGTCAAATGCTTACAAGTAATATTGAAATGTTTGGATGTCTATTTATCTTCCTATCTGGCTTTTATTTATTTTCCTATCTGGATCAGCATTGGTGTGTTAAAAACGCTGTGTTGTCAATTGCTTTCCTTTCCTTTCTTTGATCCAAGTCGCATGAATAAGCCAGAGTGAACAACAGAGTCTGCTTTATTGTACTCAGATTTGTTGTAATTCACCCCAGGCTGTGTCAAAGGAAAGGAGGCGTGGCAATCTTGGACAACATAATAGACCAGGCTTCTTGTGACCCGGTGCCACGTGCAGCCTCTCTGGATCTGTACTGTTTTCCTTTGCTGGCTTTTGTTGAGCTCTGGATACTGTGGGGCCCTTTCCCCTTTTTTATTCTTTCAGGAGGTCACAGTTCATTTTCACAATCCTTCAAGGTGGGATAGAGAGACATGGAACCCTTGTCAGTCATCGCTTTCTTTGCGCATGCGGGGGGAAGGTTGTGAGCGAGGCACAGGACGGGTGCGTTACACTTCTTTGTTCCCATGGATCTCACTCTTCCCTTTTATTGTCTGCTCTCTTTCAGTCATCCCTCTATCTCTCGCCTTCTGAACGGCCTGATGGGCCTTCAAGGTAAGCTCACCTTTCATTCTTAAATCTTATTTTCTAACTCAGGTTCTTTCATTTTGCAGAGAGATGCTTATTGGATATCCACTGGAGGACAGAAACTGAGCATCCTCTGTCGAATTTAATTTGTTTATGTTTTAAAAGCTCTGCCACTCTTTATTTGAGTCACTTAATGTGTACAGATGCCCTTTACATCCGATACTGATGTGTTTATTTGAATATTAAGGGTTTTTATTAACTACTGCTCTCAGATCATCTCTAGCTCAGTGACACATGCTGTTGTACATATGGCATCTATAGAGTACAGGATATGAGAACTGTTATTTAGTACAGTATTGTTTAGTAATGTAATCAGAGTGTCATTGTAAATACACTTGCTGACCAATTCTGAGTGATGTTTCCTTTTACCAAAATAGCATAAACAGTTTATTCATTTTCTTTATGCACTGTATTTACAGAATCATTCAAATTGCACAGATATTCCGTAATGAATTTTTAGGCATAATGATAAATGTAACACATTTAGTGTTATAAAATTATTCAGTAAATTTGTAGAATTTTAGTCAGTAATAATGTTTTTATTTCAATATTTTACTTCATTTTTGATCTGGGAATTTTAGTTCTGCAAGTGACTATAGGAAAAGGCGAAAGTCAGAACCATCTGTCACTCAAGCCAATACAGAAAGTGACCAGAATGCCAGTCAAGTATCTTCCCGACCTCTGGATTCCCATAAAGCACAGACATTGAAGAAACCCACCATACGTTCCTCCCCCTCCTCACCTTCCAGAGCCAAAGGTAATTACAGTCGACACTCACACTACAAATGTGAATAAAAGGTGTTAGACTGATCAAATTTGATGAATTTGTTCTATTACAATTTCTTGGTTGAATAATTTATAAACAAATTGCTATTTGAATGTTTTGTTTATGTCAGAAACTGAAAAAAAAATGTTTTGTAGAAGATCATAATTCCGTGAGACTGCGTGTTGTCCTCTTTCTCATTTAACCATACTGACACTTTCTCACTGATACCCGATTTCTCTCGCTTTGTCATTCTCTGTCTGCTGAGCTCACTAACCAGCTTTCCTGTCTCCTCTTTGTCATGCTGCATTGGATGTTATTTTAATTCACAGCTGGAGACGCTAGTGAGTCACTCTCCTCCTGTATGAGCTCTCCAGGTATGGAGCGTCCTTCCTCTCATCTCTCCTCAGACTCCCTTACTATCTCCACGCCAACCTGGCGTGGCTCCAAGCGCTCCATCTGCTTCAAGAACGGTTGGCAGACAGGCCAACATGAAGCTGCAGAGACTTGGAGTAGCGTTGACGATGAATCTGCCTTGACTCCTTCATCACCACGGCTTAAATCACGCAGCTGTGATGACTTGTTGTCTGATGGACATGGTGCTAGTAATAACGGGAGAACATCCACTTCAGTGACTACCACTCGCTCTGAAAGTGCAGGTTCATTGCTTGATGAAGACGCTCCACAGAAGCCTCAAGTAAAAAGTCTTACCTCATCTCCCAGGGGACGCCGACATCATCGGCGTAAGATGGCACATGATGCCCCAGGTTTCCTTCAGCTCTACAAGAAGATGCACCACATAGACCGTGAGCAACTGTTGCCCTCAGAGGTGATTCGTTCTGTACGAGCACGAATCCTCGAGTTGGAACGGCTACAGCAACAACAGAGGCACAACCTCCATGGTTGGGCGCCTTTTGGTCATGAGGTGCCACAACACATGGTCCCAAACCGTATATCGGAATATGAACAGCTCATCCAGAAATCAAAGTCCATGCCAGACCTTGGTGACGAAAATGCCCCTTCGGGCACCACCACACCAGGGTCCTCGAGGGCCAGTAGCTGTCCCAAACGACGCTTTTCTGTTGAATCACTTTTGGAGGAGGAAGATCCTCCAGAAAGGGCTCGAAGTCCCCCTGAGGGACAGCCAAGACCAGGACCAGACAGCAATAGTCTCGTTCCAATTCATGGGAAGAACCAGAGGCAGCATCAAGACTACTCTGACAGTGAACAGGACGCCTGTGCCTCCGAAATGAGCGACATCCACATAGAAGGGTCTTCATTGTGTAGCGAGAGTGACCTGGATCATTGCTCCCTCACCTCATCTGAGAGCTTCTACGGTTCTGGGCAACATCACCATCATGGACACCATCACCATGGACACCATCACCACCGCCACCATCACCTGCACCAGAGTGTGGGTCAGAGTCAAGGTTACCAACACCGCCACCTCATCAGCTCCTGTAAGGGTCGCTGTCCGGCGTCCTATACACGTTTCACCACCATGTTAAAACATGAGCGACAGCAGGAAAGGGCTCGGCAGGAATCCCACCCTGCTGTTACATCTCCACTAGCCCAACAGTCACCAAGTGAGTCAGGCCTTTCCAAACTGGCCTTCTTGGTCAGCCCTGTGCCTTTCCGCCGGAAACGAGGCTCCCCGCCAACCCATCGGCGACATTGCAGAAGTGGACGGCCGAAATCCAAAACTGCAATCTATGAGGCTTTAGATGCTGCTTTGCAGGACATTTATGACCACATAAGGGCAGAAAAGGGGCAAGGACCAGCAAGGATGCCAGATGATAGCATATTACGGCGATTATTGGAGGAGTTGCTACCAGACGTGCCCAAGCGTAGCTCCTCCTTACGGGCTCAAAGAGGGTCCGGCTCCCCCTCCTCGCCCCACGTCCACCAGCCTTACCTTGGAGCCCACCAATGTGCCTCCTATCAGCAGCAGCACCATGCAGACGCCTCCAACAACAACCAGCATAATGTTAATGCTAATGTGCACTGCTACTCAGGTGCAGCTAATTCTCTAAAGTTGTTTTTTTCCCTTATGTATCATTATTGCAGAATCCTCACTTAATTACCTTAGATAATATCAACCCGAAAACATGCTAACGCTTTCACTTCTTTTCTACATAATTAGCATGCTTATTCAGCTTGGCGCCTAGTCTCTGACTTGAATGTATTAGGTAATTCGGTTGCAAGTGGTTTTAGAAGGAGGGACATTCTCATTTTAAAACATATTTGACTAGACAAAACCTGTTTTCAATATTTTGTACTTTTTAGAGTACTTTAGCTAATAGTTAGCCTCAATGCTAACACAAAAACTCCAGTTATGAATACATGGCAATTTAATTGTGTTGTTTTTCTTTATGCCTGTCTTATCCCTACAGTTCATACTGTTTATGTTCAGTGGAAAAGAAGTATTGGCAGTTCATGTTGAAATTAATACCTGTCTAGTAGGCTAAATGCATGATGTGTTTACTGAGCTTAATTTTATTTTTTGATTTTGAGCCCTTGCCTGTCTTTGTTTTGTTTTTTTTCATTTGCTGTATAAAGTACTGTTGTTAAGCCGCTTATTTGTTTCCTTTTTTATACATTTTCTATTTGAGGTTTTGGTTAAATACAGTGTTCTGTGATGATTGTAGTATTTAAGCCCTTTTTATGTCAAGTGCATGCCATTTTATGTCATATTGTGCTGTTCCAGAACACCCCTTGCTTTTGTTTGTCCCCAAATGTGAAATAAATATTGGTACATTTTTAAATAGTCTCATTTTCCTTTTGACACCAATAGATTGCATGTGGTGGCACCATGGATACTTCACAAGTGTGTTTTCTTTCTGTTGACCTTTTCTCTTTCTTTCCACAGATCAGGGCTCTGATACAGGACGTCTCACTCCACAAAGCAGAAGACCTACTCCAGAAAGAGAGGTAGAAATGCTGCTTTCCCTCATAACTATTTTTACATGAACTAGTTTTGATTTCATAGAACCATGATTTGAAACCTGCAGGGAAAACATCAATGATTAAAAGTAAATATATAGTGATGGGAACCAATCAGAGTTTAGTATTTTAAGTCTATATTGTATTATTCCATAAATCTCATGATCTTGTAACCTTTATTTTGCTTGTCTCTGATAAAATGGCTTAGACGTGCATTTGTTGGATAGTTGACGGTCTTTTTGCTTGCCTCGTAGGTCTCCTCTAAGCAGATGACCTATCTTATATTGTCTTCTCTCCTCCATCAGAAACAGTCTGCCAGGGCTATTTATGATTTTAAAGCTCAGTCTGCCAAGTGAGTATACATGTAAAACTCTGAGAGACTCCGCCTGCCGCATGATAATAACATCACAGCATCTCACTGAATTTGAATCTGCAACATGGGCTGTGGCAGCTTTTTGTGTTTGAAAGTGCATTTAATTTTACTCTTGTCCCGGCAATCAAAATTTTTTGTTTCTTTTGTTTTGCATTTTGTTATGTTGAATTTCTGCTCTTTGGTTCTGCATACTAACTTTCTAATGTCATATTGGTCTCTGCATCGCAATTGAGCTCTGAGCCGTCAGTCATTGCAAAAAATTGCCTGCTTGCATGAAAATCCATGCTAATAAAACCATTAGAGAATTTCAAGGCCCATGAATTTCAGCCTGAAAATTTGCATATCAATATATATATATATATATATATATATATATATATATATATACACACACAGTGGGTATGGACAGTGAAGTGTGGTTTGCTAGGATAGGACAATATTTGGCAGAGATACAAATCTGGAATCTGAGAGTGCAAAAAAATCTAAACATTGAGTTAAATTGTCCAAATTAAGTCCATGGTAATGCATATCCACTCCATAATTTTTTTGATATATTTAGGGTAGGTAATGTACAAAATATCTTCATGGAACATGATCTTTACATAATATTCTAATGATTTTTGGCATGTAAAAAAATTAATCATTGTGACCCGTACAATGTATTGTTTGCTATTGCTACAAATATACCTGCAAGTTATGATTGAGTTTGTGGTCCGGGGTCACAAATGTTTGTTATATAACACACACATATATTACATAAGTTATTGCATCATGACTTCATTGTTCATTGTGTACCACAGACAGTTTCCTGTTATTATTGAATTATTCCTATGTATAAATAAATGGGTATAAATATTCTCTTTACCGTGTACGTAATGCATGTTTTGCCTGCACATTTGTGTGCATTTACAGGGAACTTTCCTTTAAGAAAGGTGATCCTGTCAACATCATCAGACAGATAGACAGTAACTGGTATGAGGGGGAAAACAGAGGACGGATTGGGATTTTCCCCATCTCTTATGTTGAGGTCAGTGTCTATGTAACCTATTGAGTTAAACTAAACCCTGACACGCACTTAATCGTCTTCTGTCTTGTTTTCTATCTTTTATTCTCTCCTTCAGAAGGTGGCATCTCCTGAGCGGAGACAGCCGGTCAGACCTCCTCCTCCAGCTCAGGCTCGAGAGATGGGAGAGGCCATAGCACGATACAACTTTAATGCTGACACTAACGTAGAGCTTTCTCTTAGAAAGGCAAGTGTAAACATCTATAACACACCCAATTATCTCTTAAGCTCTAAAACATGCGCTGACTAACTCATCCTAGCCTAAATAGTGTATTTTAAGCATGCATGCATGTTTTTGTTGTTGCAGGGGGAGCGAGTGATCCTCCTAAGGAAGGTGGATCAGAATTGGTATGAAGGAAAGATTCCTGGGTCAAATAAGCAGGGCATTTTCCCTGTGTCCTATGTCGATGTGATCAAGGGCTCTCCTTCCAAGAGCCCCAGTCACCAAGGAGACACGCACACATATAGGTCACAGAAGGTAAGTCTTGGACCAGTTTTGGACCATTACACCCACAAAGTCTGTCCTGCCGACCTTATTTAAGCCAATAAGTTCATAAACCAGTCTTTCTGCTTTTTTTTTGTTCTTGCTCAAGCACGATACGAACTCCCATTTCCTGTGGCTTGATTCTGCCACTAGGACACACCTTCAAACGGTCACTAGCGAATGGCTGTCCCTCACGTTGGGTTTGTCCACCATTAATCCTTCTTCCTGTGGTAGTCCAGTGCCACCCACCCCTCCTCCCTTACCCAGCAGCCTAGGCCTCCAGTCCCCTGCTCCATTTGTGCGAAGGGTTACCCCACCACAAAATTTTTCCTCGCCTTTTTCCAGCCATGGACCAATCACTTCAGAGTCCTCAAATGTTTCCCATGAAATTCTCTACAGAGATAAACTGACAGAAATAGATGTAAAAGAATCGCTCAGTTTACCCATGAAATGGATCACAGACCAAAATCAACAGCTATTAAGAATGAAACGAAACGAACTTGATGCTAAAAATCTCTTAGAAGAAATGTATGTAAAGGAGCAAAGCTTGAAACAAAACTGTGACCCTTCTAGACTAATGAGCAAACGTGATGCACATAGTGAGCTTATGTCGATGTTTCTGAAAAAACAACTCCAAAATGAACTTGAATGCAGACTGGCCAACCGATCAAAAAACAAAGCTATTCAAGATGTATTACCTGATGGGCCATCAAGTTCAAGCCACAAATCAGAAAATAAACTGGATAAACCTCATGATATCTGTGAGAAAAAGGCAGAGGAGCTGCGGTCAGTCAATTTGAATGAGAAAACAGAGCTTTACCGTCCCGTAGCTGCGCTAAAATGGGAGGAGCTTCCGGAGTTGTACATACAGGAAGAGGACGATGAAACAATCAAAAGATCAGCATTGGAGGCTGTTTCAAAAAAAGAGGTGCAACTTGCGGTGTGACAGAAGCATGTTAGTCTGGTTGTGTGCAGTAAACACATTTTTTTTTTTTCCCAATTTTGAAAATATATCTTATTACTTGCATGCTTTGACTAAATTAAAGGGCCCATATCCAACATGTTTGTAAAATGTAATAGCCTGTTCACACCAAGAAACTATAAAGATAACTATTACATTAAATATACTAGCATCCACACATCAGCGGATGATAACATTCTGTTATATACGCCTACGCTGTAGTTATTCACTTTAAATTCACTTTAAATGCTCAAGCAAGTTTATTTTCTGATTCTGATTGGCTGTTAATATTTTTATTGTTCATTATTTGGAAAAAAAAACATTCTGAAAGGGATTCCAATGTTATCATTCCTCTGTGCCATTAGTTGTGGCATGGACTTCCATATTCTCATAGAATTAGAACAATTATAGTTATTGCTATGGGTATTTATCAGTTGTGGGTTGAGTGTCAAGGTCCAGAAATAGCTTTGAAAAAGATTTATGGAGATGTGTCCACTTTCTAGAGTGGTATAATGAGATACACTCTTCCAGCATTATACTTATCACTTTGCCGTCAAGGAATGTGCTAAGCTTCTGGATGCTGAATTATAGGTGTAGATATGTAAACATTGTTGGTCTATATATATAGATATATATATAATATATATAGATTACCTCAATTCTATTTCAAAAGATCAAGGAAAGTCCTGTTTACCAGGTTATGGCTCCTTTAAATAGTCTTTGTCACACTACTTGTGTATGAAGTTTTGACTGTCAGGCTCAAAGTTGTAGAAAGTAGTTCACCTCAATAGAATACAGTTTCACCTTTGTCCTTCTCTTTGCCAGGCTGACTCCTCCATCACTCCATCTCTCCCCTTCTCCTCCTCACTCACGCCCAATTCTTCCACTAGCTTTTCTCCTCCACACGTTGAATCATCTGCCTCTTCTTTTCACTGTTCTCCGCCGTCTTCTTCTAAACCTTCTCCATGTTCTCTTGCTTTGGTGCCCTATTCCTCCTCTATCCTCCAAACCTCAGTTGTTTCTTCCCCTTCAGACTCTCCTCTCCCTCCATTATCTCTCTCCACTCCTCCTCTGTCTCCTCCAAACTCCCCAATCCCTCTTCCTCCTCCTCCTTCATTGATTCCCAATATTTCTCCTCCTTCAGCCTCTTCTTTGCCTTCTAATCATCAATACGTTTCATCTCCTTCTCCTCCTCCCTCTTTTCCGCAACCCCTTCTTTCTTCTGTTGTTCCTCAGCTATCTTCTCCTACTTACACTCCTGTTTTCTCAAATATCACCTCCTGCCACTCTCCTTCTCCTCCATCCTCTCCTCATATCTCGCCAATCCCGCCATCTCCCCCTTCATCTCCTATTCCTTCTTTCCATTCGCATCTTTATTCCTCCTGCCAACCTCTTCTGCCAACTATTCCTGCCTCCCCACCCCCCTCTCCTCCTCCATCTTCTTCAGAAACTCCACCTTCTCCTCCCAGATCTCCGACACGACTTCCCTCTCCTCCTCCCTCCTCTTTACCTGTAGTCTCCACTCAACCCTCACCAACCATTCCCCCATCTTCTACCTCTATTTCTCCTGTCTCCCCACGTTCACAGCCTCGGTCTCCTAAGATTAAGGTAAAAAAAATGTATAAAACAATGGTTTCAGGCGTGACGTGTGGTGCATGCACGTGTGTACTGATGTGCGACCTGTTAAATTTGAGAAGCAAACGTTAATAGTCATGGATATGAAGCTCGAAAAAAAACATAAAGGAACATGCTAATTTAATGCAAATAACAAGACTTTGTGATAGCATTTTCTTAATGTATATCCAAGTAAAATGGCTTCTCAAACAAGAAAAAAAATTAAGGCGGGACTTGATTTTATTCATCAGAAACTTACTGGATCATTATTGTTCACTTTTGCTGTCATGTGAGTTATAGGTTGTCCCACCCATCAGAGAAGTGAAGAGAGATGTTGTTGCGAGAGGAAAGGGAAATTATTTAGATTAAAGATTACAAAGGAAAGGGAATTAAGAAAAGTAATAAAATAAATTTAGATGTGCACGGATAAACCATTTATAAATATATTTTGTGCATTTTATATGCATTTTTTCTTCAGTATTGATATTTAATTGTGTATGTCCCTATTTTACATGTAGATTACAAATATAATCTTAAATTAAATTAATTTAATCTCAAACTGAACATCTATTGTGATGCATAAATTCACATGTAATATTTAAAATGATTGATTAGTTTTTTTTTTTTTTTATTTAAACAATTTGAATATTAGCATTTTATCAATTATCTGCCATAACATGAAAATAATTACCAGTTTATCGATATCAGTCAGATATTTAATATCACATGCATTCCCTGTCCTTATTTTTAGCTTAACAGCCAGTGGTTACTATGAATTATTTTTATTGCAAGAGCTGCTTAAAACTTCTTTCAAAAATTTTAATAAAATTTTCTACATCAAAAAATCACATAGGGGTTTGTATTGAAATGAGGGTCAGTCAGTAATGATATCGTTTTCTTTTGGGGATGAATTATAGGATACAACCCTTGCTTTCTCTATTTTTTGTTCACTGGAAATTTGTTTTCAGTAGTTTTGTTGGATGAATGATCGACAAACTGAATGAACTTATTTTAAATGCGATGTCTAAGATCATTAGTGCAAGTGAGACAGGTGTGTTTTTGCATGTATGTCTGTATCTCTTACTTGCCCAAAGTTGAACTGTACTTATCAGATAATTGCCCTAATAATTCAAGACTTTGGAATTAGTACTAAAACTGAAATGGAATTAACACAGCATTATTTATAACCTCATTCATCTCAATACCAGCAATGGATTTTGTATGAGAATGCTGATCTCTGATTGGTTGCCTTGCATTTGATTCTTGCAGACAGTTTATAGGCAGGAAGTGGTGGTCGAGGGTAAGCCACCACGTAGCCCCATTTCCACCAGGAGGCGCTGTTTATCTCCCTGTTTATCACCCAGTAGAGCACGAAGGGTAGGATGGAGTGTGCTGTGACACTAGCAGCAGTGCAGACTGGGTCCTTTCTAATCTCTTTTAGTCCTCTGGGCCTATCATGGGTGGATTTCCTCTATGTGTGTATTGTAACAACAGGTTTTCTCTAAGCTCTGTGATGACGGTGAAGACTCATAGAATGACATCATGTGCCTGGATTTGGCATGATATTCTGACGCGTTAAAAGTCTTACATGTACACTATAATGACACTTTGCATTCTCTTTCTCTGTCTCCCAGAAAATGATGCAGGATTCCCAGCATGCGGGTGGTGACCCGTAAGTACATCTTGCTATTTTTGACACTATCTGTGTTATTTTGTCTATTCACTGTCCAACCATAAACAGCACATTTTAAAAACATTATTTTAATGTTGCTCAAGCTTCCAAGCTGTCTACAACTATGTGCCTCGTAATGAGGATGAGCTGGAGCTTAAGGAGGGGGACGTTGTTGATGTCATAGAGAAATGTGACGATGGCTGGTTTGTGGGTATGTCTTTTATAAAGCTACTACAGAACCTCTGCAAATGGTGTATCATTTTCATTAACAAGACTTGCTTGAATGCTGTTCTTTCATAAAAGAATCCAGAAAAAAATGTATCAAGGTTTTCGAAAAAAATTTAAGCTACACAACTGTTTTCAGATTTGCCGTCACAGGAATAAATACATTTTAAAATGTATTCAAATAGAAGTAATAGTAATATTTCACAATATTACTCTTTTACTGTATTTTGGATCAAATAAATGTAGTCTTGGTGAGCATCTAAGTTTAAAAAAAAACACAAAAAAAACATTTAAAAAATCTTTTTGACCCTAGAAGACTTTCTATTCCTATTCCTATTCTTCTTTAATCCAGAAGGGCAGCACAGCTGAAAGGTTTGTTTGAGCTGCGCCCTCTACTCTACAGCAGTAAATATGCATTTCCTTCAGCCTGAGGCTTTTTTATTTCACCTTTGGTTTGAAAGGGCCTTAATATTTGCCAAAAATAGAACTTTTTTGTTTGCTATTAAAAAACAAAAAGGCAACCCCAGCCCACGTGAAAAAATGTAATGCAAAAATAATGTAATGCACAAAAAGTAACTAACGCATTACTTTTTTTTTTTTAAAAAGTAACTAAGTTACTTTTTAGGGAGTAACCTAATATTGTAATGCATGACAATATGTACATTATTCCACTTATTGTAGAGCTACTGTTTTTACCAAATAAATAAATGAATGAATGAATGATTTGAGTTGAATGAATGACTGAGTTGTACAGTCTAGCCATCATCATACAAAAATATTTAACCAAATATTGTGATTGACCAATCGGAATCAAGAATTCCAGATTAAATGTAATTGTTATAATATATACAGTATATAGTCGTAGTTTTGATTAGGGTCCAATTCTCACTATTAACCACGACTTTTGCCTCAAACTCCTAATTACGGCTTATTAATAGTTAGTAAGATAATTCAATTTAGGTATTGAGTCGGATTAAGGGATGTAGAATATGGTCATGCAGAATAAGGCATTTATGTGCTTAGTACTAATAAACAGCCAATGTCCTAGTAATATGCATGCTCGTAAGCGACTATAGTGAGAATTGGACCCTAAAGTGTTGCTGTATATTAAAATATGACTGATATAAGTTTCCATAATGTTAAGTGTAATCATGTTGGTCTGACTGTTCATGTAAGTTATTGTATTGCATTGCTGATATTGTCTGTGTCTTTGTTTTCAGGTACCTCTCGTAGAACCAGGTCATTTGGAACGTTCCCAGGAAACTATGTTAAACCGCTTTAACAATGAGGAAACAATGGCACAAATACGGCCACTCCAGTGCCTACCGTGTAGGGCCAACGAGGCACCTCACCTTTGAGAAAGTGTGCGTGTCTTTATGTGTGAGTGTGTTCACAAACACAACATTTTTAGCTCTGCCATTTCTGCACAGACAAACCACTGAAGTTCATTTCACTTTGAGCACTTTTTTGTGCAATCACACAGTCCCCTCACTGTTCCTTCATCTGCTATTCTGACAACAGCACATTCATCAGTGTTTTTCCTGTTATTTTGACGTTTTGTTATTTTCCAGGATGCGGTAGCTCAGAGTTAGTACGGTGAGGATTCAGGTAGCATGGTATGGAGTGAGCTCAGTAGAACAGTATAAAAGGTACTGAGGAGAAACCTGTACGTATGTGTGTTGTGTAATAAACAGTGCACGGTTAATAGCAATATAGAGACCACTGGTTATAGATGAGGATGTATAGTTTCATTAAAATGAGCTACATGTGATATCATGGACAATTGCTCATTCCCCTTGTGTGGCCAAAATAAGGAAGGTGTTTTAAACCATTAATTGTAAAGGTAACAATACGTTTGCCAGACAAAATAACTGTCATGGAGCAATTTTGCTATTGTATAAGTTGCAATCATTCATATAGGATAATGTTTGTACAATTATCAGTGCATTGTGGGTATTTGTATAAATTGTCTTTAAAAAGAAAGTGCATTGACATTCTGGAAAGGAAAGATGCTTTTATGGAATTTGCTAACAAATACTTGATTAATGAACTTGTTTTCTAATGTTTACTTGAGAATTTTACGAATGGACCGAGTTTTAGAATTGTAAACCAGGTGTCAGTGAACCATTTGACTTTGATACAGTAAAAACAAAACACGTAAATCAAGATTAAAGCATCGCTCATTTTAGTAATGAATGGCAACAATGTTACAAAAACAATGTGAGCCTGTTATAATGGTTTTTTTTGTTTGTTTGTTAACCTAAATTAACTAATTTATCTAAAAAATAATTTCTCAATTTTCACATTTTTGAAAGTTTGATCTTTAGTGTAAAATTTCAATTATGTCACGTATCTGCCACATTTCTCATGAGATTCATTCATATAGAGATTGCATCAAATAATGCAATAGAGAGAGTCGTTGGTCTTTGATGAATGTTGTAGTTTGTATGCTTGACTGACGTTTAAAAGTTCACATTTCGTTTTTGAAGGATTTGTATATCAGTATTTTCTGCACTAAGTGTATCACTTGTGTTCTCATCGGAAAACATAGCTTGTGTTGCATCGGCTTTTACAAGTATGTATATTCAGTATATGGGAAAGTGTGTCTATGAATTTCACAGACAGCAGAGCAATCTTAAAGCACCTTATAAACATTTATTAGTTCTATTATTTTTGTTTTCTTTAAAGTTGAAGTGTGTAAGAATGTTAACAATGAAGGGTTGTGTCCTCACGTGGCATAATATGCTGGGGCAACTATGACTAAACACTTTGTCTGTGGCACTTTGTTGATTTGAGCACAACCAATGGTTTGAGTTTGGGGCGGGGTTATCTGTTTGGCTGTCCAATGGCAGATGGCGAAAGGGTTTTGGAAACCTGTTTGAAAACATTTGCAATTACATGTGTACACACTTTAGCTTTAAATATTTTAATCACACTGTTTGAATTTTCCAGCTTCACAGCTGTGTTTGCTGATACGTTGTATGTCCTTTTGTATTGTACTGTACATGAGTTTTATTTCCATTATAAAGCCCTTCCGTTCTCACTTTTGGTTTCTTTCATCTGTTTTGTAGTCCTTTTTACTTCATCCCATGTGCCAAATTTATTCTACACACCCAACTTCTTTGGTGCAAAAAAGAAAGAAAACGTATGCAAAAAAGAAATAAGCAAAGAACATTTTTGGGACTAATAAAGGACTTTCTTCAGCACAGGATGGATACTGATGCACACTGTAGTCAAACTGCAGTCACTGTTTGCCTTTGCTACAGCCACAAACTACTCTCCTCTACTAAAGACAGTGGATTTTTTTTCTTTTTGGAGGATATTGGCCTTTTTCTTCATAGGCATATAGTGTTAGTGTTAACACTATATAACATATGGTGTTATTTGATGTGTGTGTGCTTGATGAACTGGTGAGCTTGAGAGGATCTTTAACCTGCTCACTTTCAAATAAAGCTTTCTCTTTCCCTTTGTTTTCTCTCTCCCTCTGTCTCTACTTTTTTTTGTTCTGTATCCAATAAATTTCTGCTCAGTTACTTGAGCTACTTTGAGCTTTGCCTCCAGTTCTGATATTTGATTGTAATGTTTGTATTCATTTCAAGTATTTTGCAGTCTTTGTACATTTTCTTTGCACAACTAAACAAATGCAAAAAAAAAAAAAAAAAAGATAATGCAATAGCAGCAATTGTTATTTATTGTAAGGATGACACAGGCATTTCACTAATAGACGTTTATAAATGATGATATATGATAAAACAAAAATAATATTTATGTTTTGTTTATTTATATGTTTATGTGTGTACATTCAAAAGTTTAGGTATGGTGAGATATTTTTATTTGGATTTTTTTTTTTTTTTTTAAATCTCAGCTTCATTTATTTGATCAAAATACAGAAAAAGCATCAATATTGTCAAGTATTATAAAATAATGTTTTTAATATATTTTCAAATGTAATTATTAACTTTAGCTGAATTTTCAGCTTCATTGCTCCAGTCTTCAGTGTCACATGATCCTTAAGAAATCGTTCTAAAATGCTGATTTAGAGCTCAATATTTCTTAATTATCAATGTTGAAAACAGTTGCGCTGTTATGAATCCGTTCCGTTGTCCTCCATCCACCTGCCACCAGAGGTTGCCCGCTCATATCATGGACTCCATACACCAAACTACACTTCCCATAAGTCCCTTATGTTAATTACGGCCCAGCTGCAAACTATCTAGTGCACTATTTAAGCTAACCCCCTACACTTGTGATTTGTGAAGTCTTGTTTCATTTCACTGTTACAGTTCTGAGCGTTATTCCTGTCTTGCCTGTCTAGTTTCCTGATCCTGCTTGTTTCTTTGTTTTTTGATGTTTATCTACCTGCCTCTGACCATTCGCCTGGATACTTACTACGAGTCTGCCTGTTCCCTACCACTTCTGTTTGCTGTTGAGTTGACCATTGCCTGTTTGACTACGTCTGTAAATACAGCTGTACTTGGATCTCATTCGCTGACTCGCTCATCATTACATGCGCGGCTTAATATTGTTAGTGATAAAAATTTTTCAAGGTTCTTTAATGAATAGAACGTTTAAAAGGATAGCATTTATATGAAATAGGAATCAGTTATAACATTATAAATATCTTTACTGTAACTTTTGTTCAATTTAAAGCATCCTTGCTGAATATTAAAAGCCCAAACATTTAAATGGTAGTGTATATTTTTTATGTAATGACATTAAAGGGTTAGTTCAGCCAAAAATGGAAACATTTAGTACTCACCCTCATGTCGTTCCAAACCTTCAAGACTTTTGTTCATCTTGGGAACACAAATGATGATGTTTTTGGTGAAATCTGTGTGCTTTCTGTCCGTCCATTGACAGCTACGCAACTGAAAATTTGATGATTCGAAAAGTTCATAAAGAGATCGTAAAACTAATCCATATGAATTGAGTGGTTTACTCCAAATTGTCAGACAAGATTTGATCGCTTTATATGATGAAGATTGAATTAAGGCTTCTATTCACATATGAACATGAGAACCAATCAGGTTCATTCTCGTGTGTTATGCTGCACGTTTGAGCTTCCGCAAAAGGTTTGTTCTTGTGCGTCAATCAGGTTCAGTTGAGCTTCTGTATATGTTCGCTGTCAATGTTTATATGTGAATAAAAGCCTAAATTCAATCTGTTCATCATATAAAGTGATCGAGTCTCTTCCGGAAATTTAGACTAAATCGCTCAATTAATATGGATTAGTTTTACGATCTCTTTCTGAATTTTTTGAGGCGTCAAAGTGTCAGTCACGTAGCTGTCTGTGGAGGGACAGAAAGCTCTCAGATCTCATCAAAAAGATCTTCATTCGCATTCTGAAGATGAACGAAAGTCTTATGCGTCATACATGAGGGTGAATAATTAATGACAGAATTAATTTTGGGGTGAACTAACACCCTTAATGCATTTGTAAGTGTCCAAAAAACTTTGCCTGGTGTATAATGTAGAATTTACCTGGTTCTTCAAGAATATACAAAAGCCTGTGGTACTATAATGGTGAATCTACAATAAAATGAATTACCATGATATTGTGTCTGAAAAAACAACAACAATATATATTACCATGGCCCTTATTTGTTAGTGTATTTAAGAGGGATTTTTTAATAAAATAACAACTGTGAACACACAAGCCAAGGCTTTAGTGTAGTTGTAGCCAGAGAGATATGAGCATCTGATTTATTCTCATTGTCTTTTATTTTGTTTGGCCATATCCCCAAAAACCTTTTATGGAACAAATTAATCAAGCCTGTTGAAGTCCAAATTCTGGCAATGTCTTTGGGGTTACATTGTTACTCTGTTGTTCAAGAGGTATGAACTTGTATTATAACAGGGTTCTGTCATTTATTTTTATATATTTAATGTTGACTGAACCAAAAAATGGAAGAGTGAATCAGTCAGATAAGACGAGAGAGGTAAATAGCCCAACTGTTTGCGTCAGGAAAAAAAAAAAAAAGCAATGGAAAGAAACAGAAAAGTTTACATTTGGATCCATGTCCACTGCCTTGAGTTTATTATTACTATATCAACAAAGTGGAAGTCTAAAATTAGGCCACACGAGAGGAGAAGATGTAAAAATGAGACAAACTGAACAGGTCTTCTTAACTAAATGTGAGGTACAGCGAAATCCAGATTGGTAATAAAAGAATGTGCCTGTGAGACTTCACAAGCCTCCACTTCGCTCACTCACCAAATAAGGGCAGAAGTAGTGAGCCCTGTCTCCAGGCCCATATACAAGCACCCGGCCAGCCATGAGGACCAGAGAGTCCTCCTCCATCTCTGGTGGATACGTGACACTGTGGTCAATGTTTCTTTGTAGCTCTGATCTAAGATCAGTCTCTCTTATCAGAAATATGGAAGAAGATTCTTATATTATTAGAAAAGGGGACCTTGAACTAACACTGAACCCTCCTAGACTGGACAAAAAAACCTTAGCTATCTGTAGTCATTTTTTTTTTAATCTTAAACGTTTTTTTTATGGGTGAACGTGATTTCATCAAGTATAGAACTGTTCCCGGATCAACATTCCAATCAGATTTGAGGAACAAGTTTACAGTTAATGTCAAGTTCAGGCTTATAGCTGGGGTTGGTGCTTCTATGCCGTTCTTATTCACCTGTCATTTCCCTCTGATTTTAGGAACAAGTTATGGGTATGGTTTGGTTTACGGGTAGGGACAGGGTTAGGACTATGTTTTTGGACTGGAATGTTGTTATGGATCAACAAAAGATGATGATCCCAGAACAGAAAATCACAGCTACACTTTTTTTAATGACCACTTAAACTCATTGAATAGTCTTTTTTGTGTTTCAGATTGCATGTCTAAAAAAAAGTCACTTGAGGAAACCGTTTGTATGAAACGTCCGAAATATGTATAATTATCTTTCTTACAATATAAACAAGTTATATAACAAGTACAGGCTACTATGAAATCTATGGAATCTATCAATCAATCAGTCAATCAATCAATTCAAGGTAAAAACAAATTGATCTGTTTCCTCAAATGTGTTGCGTGGGTTTAGGTTTGTTCTGTCTTCCTAGGTTCGGTTTGTCCCTCCATTCTTGTGTTACTATGGTTACTGATTTGATTTCATTATTAGTTGATTCATGTCAGGTGTGTGTCATTAATTAGTCTCGTTTGCTCCCTTGTTTCCATTGTATGTAAGCCCTCAGTTTCTGTTCACTCTTTGTCCTGCATTGATATTTGTTTAATGGTGGCATGTATATTTCTTCAGTGTTTCTCCATGCACTATTAAAAGTTCTACATTTTCCTTTGCCGTGGGTCTCTTCCTGGACACGCACCCGTAACAAAACGAAGACATTTTTGATATTGTCACTGTGCACACTGTTTCCTTAAAGAGGTAGTTCAACCAAAAATGAAAATCCTGTCATCATTTACGCACGCTCAAGTTGTTCCAAACGTTTCTGAATTTCTTTCTTGTAATGAACACAAAAGAAGATATCTTGAAGAATTTCAGTAACCAAACAGTTGATGGGACCCCATTGAATTCCATAGTATCAATGGGGCCTATCAAATGTTTGCTTACCCATATTCTTCAAAATATTTTGTGTTCAGCAATTCGTACAGGTTTGGAACAACTTGAAAGCAAGTAAATGATGACAGAATTGGGTGAAAAATGTCTAAATGTGCATATCTAACATCACTGTATTGTCCTGAAATACAATTGAGGTGGTTAAGATTTGTTGTGGTAAGACATATTTGATGTGATTTGATATAAAGAGAGTGGCACATGTAGTGACTAAAATGAGAACTTGGAAGGGAGCAGAGGGAGATAAGATGGAAATAGTGATGAATAGACAGAGAGGGAAGAGCATTATTAAAAAGAAAAAAGTGAGAGAGAGATAGAAAGAGAGAGAGATAGCCCTCACTCTGTAGGAGTGGTCTTCCCTCTTCTCAAAAGGATTTAGAGCTGAACACACCATCACACTCGAGACACACACACACACACCTGCTGTGGATATGCCGTTCACTGTTGTGCTGGATGGACCCGCACCGTGGGGCTTTCGACTTATTGGAGGACGGGACTTCAACCAACCCCTCACCGTCGCCAAAGTGAGTGTGTGTGTGTGTGTGTGTGTGTCTGTGTGTACATTTTCTGTTTAGGATTTAATTCAATTATAATTCGGGGTAAAATAAAAGTGCATTGTGTGTTGTAAAGAACTTTCAAAAGTTCAAAAGTAAAGCTGTCTCATTTATAGAAATAGCGTCTTACATCGTCCATCATAAGAAAAACAGATGACAGACTTGAATGCTGAATCACTGATCTGTTTTAGGAGGTGTGTTTATATGCCATATATATATATATGTGTGTGTGTGTGTGTATGTATAAATATATATATATATATGCATATGCATATGTGTATAAATTATCATATCTTCTATTATAATAATTACATATATATATATATATATATATATATATATATATACACACACACACACACACACACATGTGTATATATATATATATATATATATATATATATATATAGGTCAATTAGAAAACAAAACCTTAATATTGCATGAATAACACAAAAAGGGTGAGTAAAATGACAACTTGATACCAGTATTGTATAAAACAAAATCTGGCATGACTTGAGGATTGTAGTGTAAGATGCCTTATAAAGAGAATGTTTTATGTGGAAGAACAATGGCTGTCCTCATGCTCTATTTATGTTACACTGTGTGTGCATGTGTGTAACTAAAATTGTTGATGAATCATTCATGCTGGAACTAACATTTGGATCCTCACACCTGTTGTGGCAGTGGATTTGTGTATTCTACATCTAAACAAATGTCAGAGAGGGTCCAAAAGAAAAAGAAAGCGAGATAGGAGAACATACTTATTCAAACAGCTCTGTCTTTTCAACTCTTAAAGGGATATCCTGTCATCATTTATTCCAAACCTGTATGAGTTTCTTTTTTCTGTTGAGCACAAAAGAAGACATTTTGGAAAATGTTGTTAACCAGACAGTTGACGGTAGCCATTGACGTCTATAGTATTTTTTCAACTGTTTGACTACCAACATTCTTTAAAATATCTTCTTTTGTGTTCAACGGAACAAATAAAGTCATAGAGGTTTAGAACAACTTGAGGGTGCAAGAGATGACAAAAATTTCAATTTCTAAAGGGATAGTTCACCCAATAATAGTCTTTCATGGAACTCAAAAGGTGACTTTTAGGGGAATATCCTGGCTGTTCTTATTCAAACAGGAACTGGAGCTTTTGTATTCCATGGAAGAAACACAATTATACAGGTTTGGATCAACCTGAGCGATATTAATTACAAGTTTCACATTTGTATGAACTCACTTTAAGGATAAGTCTTTCAAAACAGCAGCTTAAAATTCACATGATGTGATACAAACTGAATCTTCACACAATGATCAACTTATTCTTCATCCTGAGGTATTGTTTCCAAAAAAAGGGATTGTTTCGATAACTTTTGCTGTGTTTAAAAGGTTATGACCTATTACATGATCAAAGATCCAGTATTGAAACACACAATGAAGTTATTGTGCTGATCTGTTTGCACAGAGGTTTTATGCTTTTGTTCACTGTTCAACTCTAGTTTTGGATTTCTACTTTGCTTTAATGAGATTTCACACTTGGAACATTCTCTGCTCACTCTGCGGGTTCAGCATGACACCGTTACCTAATCTTAACATCGCGCAGCCATTTTTGGTCAAACGCCCTCCTGTCCTCTGTCTCTAGGCCTTGGGAATTGTTTTTTTACTTACAGCTAGGACTGTAACCTGGACTCTATTAAGTATGTTTGGAAACCAGGCCTGTTTTACCAGCAGCAGGTTGTTGGACTGTGCTCAGAACGTATGAGTGGGATTTGTTGGCTTTCAGACTATGAGGAACTGATGCATCCCTAGGAAAAAAAAAAAGTGATACATTTAAAATACATTTATAAGTAAATATATAAATATATTTACTGACGTATCGCTTGAGACATATAAAACATATTATTAAAGTTTATTTGGAGTGCTGCTCGTGCACAATGCACATTTCTTAATATTAAGCCTAAAATGTGTTTTAATGACAATATTGATAAGGATTGTATGAACATTGAATAAAATTAGTCTTTATGCAAGACATGTAAAGTGTACCTAAAGTATACTTGCAGTAAATCCCTTACTTACACACAATTAAAGTGCATTAAGTACAGACTTTAAGTATACCAGTTTAGTATACCAAAATTAGTAGAATACTTAGCATGAAATAAGTGTATTTAATTTATTTTTCATTAGGGATATTAAGTTTAAAACTGATTTAGTGTAAATTGTGGAGTAAATGCCTTTTGCAGCATTTTCCCTTGATTCAGCAATATATCTACAAAATATTTCTAAAACAATGGATTTACAGAACTACATAAATATATTGCAAAAAATAAAATTAATTGTATAAACCTCACTAAAATGTTGTGTGATTGTTTAAAACAAGAATAAAACCTTGTTCTGGAACCAGGCTTGATATATTATGCAGTTTTTCTTCTCAAGTAAATAGATCTTGTTTTAAAGATATTGATATGTATTTTTCTTTTTTGAAAAAACTAAATAAAAATATTTGTTTTGCAATGCAAAAATCAACTTCATTTAGTCTATCCTGCTCTATTATACTTTCTATTGAACAACATTTGGGGTCTGAGCATTTATGTTAGATTTTGTTTTTATTTTTATTTATTTATAAATTAAGTCAGTCAGCTGTCCTGCATAAGTCTGAACGAAAATAATTGATTATTTATAATTAATATTTTATAGATGAATACTTTAAAAAATATTTATTTTAACATTACATATTTTTTAAAATGTTGTACCCTTAACATTTTATTGATTGATTGTTTTTATTATCATTATTCTCTTCTTTTTTTTCTTGGGGAATTTTTTGCTTTTTATCTAGGATAGCTGGTCTACATTACATCTGGGATGAATGGATAAGAGACTATAAGAAACACATTGAGTTCTTGATCCTTCTTTCTGCTTGCTGATAAAGAGCTCAGTTAGCAGTCAGGACCTGAGCCAAAGCCAAACTAGTGCAGTTCCTCAGAAAACCGCACTGGATCCAGAATGCCTTGATGTATGACTGAAATGATAGATGGACCTTTACATTTGGTTCTTATACCATTATACATGCCATTCTGCTCATGTAATGTAAGTCAAATAATGCAATACATGTGTAGTTTCAAATAATTCATCTCTAGAGTTTCAGCAGGACTACAGAACTGCTCTGGAGACTGTTATTTCCTCCAGCATGTTTACTGTAGAGGAGTTTACATGGGTGCACATACCAATGATGACAAGGACCTAAATCATTTTTTTTATGTAACAAGTTATTGTTACAATATATTCTTTGTATTTACGTTGGTTGAATATTTTCAAAATGGATTTTGTATTATATTTGAGATTATTAATATAAAACCTTAGAAATGTAAGGTATTTTTTTTATGAAATATCATTAATTATTCATTCATTTTACTTTTTGGGGGGAGTCACACCACACTACATTTTATAACCTAAATTTTAAAATGAAATTTTCCAAATATTAACATTGTAAAGCCAAAGTTTATTGAACATTTTCATTATATATATATATATATATATATTATATATATATATATATATATATATTAAGTACATATTGTATGTATTTTTTGTTGAGTATCAAATATGACGCTCATACTCAAGTGGGAAAAAACTATGCAACTTGCTGCTGTTGCTGACATTTATATGGCCAAAAAAACAAACAAAACAAAAAAACGAAATAATTCTGATGGCCAGTAATGAAAAACAATGAGATCTTGCTAATAGTTTGGAAGACTACTGACATAAAATGCATATAAATATCAGCTGTCACTCTTTATCTCCCAATAATATGTCTTTGATGGTATTTAAATGGCATTTAAATGCTTAGTTTTATTATCAAACATATGTAGTTTTGATTATGGGGACAAAACATATAATGCAATGCAATACATTGATGATTGAGAGATTATAAATGTTTTATAAACCTGATTTAAAAGCCAGAGTCATCATATTTTAAAATGATTTTTCAAAATATTTTTTATGGATAATCAAGTGAACCTAAGTGACTTCAGTTCATTCATTGTTCATTTTGAAATATTACTAACAAATATAAAGGTTATTCTTGTTGTTATTCAGATGTTGGTTATGTTCAACAGGTTTTTCAGCATGTCAAGTTTTGATCATGTTGATAATTTAGAGGCCTTGGAAATATTTTGTCAAATATGTTACAGTATTCTTTACAGAGTTAATAAGCAATTAAGTCATTATTATTATTATTATTATATTAACCATCAGCAGAAACCAATGTTGCAGTTTGCCATTTGCTACCACTATTTAGCTTCTGCTGATGTTGTCTACCATTCTGTGTTTTCAGATATCACCAGGAAGTAAAGCTTCCAGAGTCAACCTCTCCCCTGGAGACATCCTCTTAGCGATTGATGGAGTTTCTGCATTAAACATGATGCACTCTGATGCTCAGAATCTAATCAAAGATGCCAACTATCAGCTCACACTTACTGTTGAGAGGTCAGAGGTCATCTATAGGTCCTTATGAATGTGCTTGAGTGTTTGCTGTGGGCTAGTCCTATCAGAGTTCCTCTAAAATCTTACACCTCCCCCAGCTCCACCTGCCTACAGGATTTCTGTATGTCTATTCATGCAGCAGCACAGTATCTTACATGCTCACAGCCGCATGTCTGTGATAATACCAGTAGCTAGTCCATATAATCTGCATCAGAACATCTAGTCCCCCAACACCAAATATGTATCGCTACTTTGAGAGTTATCTTGATTAAAATATATTCAGAGCAAATAAGAAAAACAGTAAATAATTAAAATGTGATCACATTATTGTTTTGCAGACCAGAGACTAAACTGTGGTCACCAAATGTCACTGAGGACAACATAACCAATCCATTTAAAATGAACCTAGAGACAGAGAGACAAGTATGCGTCTTCATAGTTTACATATGATGTCTATCTGCACAATTGTATTTTAGTTTGATATTGTCTTTGATGCTTATCATTTTGGCTGACAGGAGTACAAACCTATAGGAACAGGCCATAATCGAAGGGCTTCGCCCTTTGTTGCTGCAGCCAACATTGATGAAACGCGTCAGGTGGTGAGTCCAACCTACAACTCCCCTATTGGCCTTTACTCTTCAGGCAATATACAGGATGCCTTGCAAGGACAACTCAAGGGCCTCATCCATAACAAACCTGAAAGGTGAATGTTACAGTCCTTCATACCTGAACTTAAACTACAGTCATGTGAAAAAGTTAGGACACCCTATTGAGTTCCATTGTTTTCTGTATCAGTGCATAATAGAAATCATCTGGTCCTTGGCAGGTCTTATAATTTGGGAAATAAAACCTCAGTTGAACAACAAGACATGTCATGTGTCACAATTTGTTTAGCAGAAAATAAAGCCAAAATGGAAAAACCATGGGTGACACCCTTACTGTTAACATAGAAATTAAGAGCATAGGCAACCGTCAGGCACTGCTGATCGAATGCCTTTGATTAAATGATCATCAGCAAGTGTGATCACCTCTACAAAAGCAGAAGTTTTGGCAGTTTGCTGGTCTGGAGCCTTCAGATGTGTGTTAACACAATGCCAAGGAGGAAAGACATCTTAGAGAAGAAATTATTGCTGCCATCAATCTGGTAAGGGTCATATGCCCATTTCCAAACTATTTGAAGTCCATCATTCTATAGTGAGGAAGATTATTCACAAGTGGAACACCAATCTTCCCATGAGTGGACGTCCCAGAAAATTCACCCCAAGATCAGACCGTATAATGCTCACATTGCAATTTCAGACAACCCAGGGACAACACCGCAGACTCTACAGGCCTCAGTTAACATGTTAAATGTTAAAGCTCATGGCAGTACAGTTAGAAAAAGATGGGGCAAGTATGGCATGTTTGAAAGGGTTTCCAGGAAAAAGCTTCTTCTCTCTAAAAAGGCATGGCAGAATGGCTTAGGTTTGCAAAGTTGCTTCTGAACAAACCAGACTTCTAGAACAATGTCCTTTAGACATGACCAAAGTGGAGATGTTTGGCCATAATACACAGCACCAAATTTGGTAAAAACTAAACATAGCATATCAGCACAAAATTCCTCCAAAACGATGTGAGATACTGATGAAGTCTTACAGAAAATGATTACTTCAAGTTATTTCTGCTAAAATTGGATCTACAGGCAGATGACCCATAGGGTGTCCTAACTTTATCACCCATGTGCTTTATTTTTGCTAAATAAATGATATGGTGTGATATGCGCTATGGTGTGAGTAGAGCTGAGCTCACCAGGAAAAAATTATTCGTTCTATAATATATATCGTTCTCAGAACATTTTTTAAATGTTACCAGTTGTTTTACAATGTTCAGAGAACATTCAAAAGTAACATTCCTATAATGTTTATAAAATGGAATGTCCCCCCCCCCCCCCCCCAAAAAAAAAAAAAAAAAAAAAAAAAAAAAAAAAGAACTGGCTGTTTTGAACGTTCAGGCAACATTCAGAATTAACATTTTCATAACTTAATGGGAATGTTAGCAAAATGTTTTTAAAATATATTTTTGTTTGCTGGGTAGTTTGATTCTGTAGAGGGGACTACAATGAAATTATGTGATTATGTGTTTGTAGTCCCAGGAAGCTTAGCAATATAGAGGATTCAGATGTATATCGGATGCTGCAGAAAAATCAAGATGAGGATGAACCCCATGAACCGCGACAGTCTGGATCCTTTAAAGCCTTACAAAGCTTTATCAACAGTGAGGGTATGACACACACATACACATACAAAACCTCAGAACTATCATAAAGAAACAGAAAATAGGTAAATAATTCTTTAAGTACAACATTATTAGCCATGTAAACTTTGGATTGTTTGCTAAAAAAATATTTCTGACATATTTTAGATTATGCATCTCAGTTATGTTTGTGTTTAGTTACATGTTGTTCTGAATAGATGTAATAGATCTTCCAGATCTTTCAGATATTTTTGATCTTTGACAGGTACACGTCCATTGGTGACAAGGAAAGTTCGTGCCCCCACGACCAAACCATCTGCTCCTGCGGGGAACTTGCACAAGTTACCAATGTGTGATAAGTGTGGTAATGGCATAGTGTAAGTCAGGTCACTGAGCAATTGCATTGTCAAAACATTTATTTACGTAGACCGACATTCTTAGCAATGCGAGCCACCATCAGCCTTAGAGATGCATTGAAAATTCATGCTATGGCCGATAATGATAATTGACACATTATTAAAATACTACACTGTTTCACTGAACAAAAAAAAGTTAGGCTACAAGTGAATTTAGCCATTACAACATTATAATGCAGAGAATGAAAAATGGATTTTATATTAATTTTGAGATTTGTTTAATATTTATTAATATCCAACATTGATCTCCAATCAAAAAACACTAATATTGCCCCGATAATGTCACATGTATGTTTTTGTCATGTTTAGTTTAGTCTTGTCGTGTTTAGGTAGTCTTGTTATTCAGTCATTGTCTGCACCTGTCTCCACATAATCAGTTAATTCCATTCACCTGTCCTTCAATTAGTCTTCAGTGTATTTAAGTTCCTGTCTGTCCGCAATTCATTGTCGGTCGTTGTTTTTGCTTTGCACGCTGTACGTGTCTGCCCTGTCTTTGCATTAAACCCTGCTTGCTATTCGTCAACCTCGTCTCCTGTCTTCCGCCGAGCGTTACAGATAACTACGATGGTACCTGTATCCATATTTTTTTCCCACTTTCCAAGGTTGCATACCTAAAAAAAAAAAATGAAATACATATTAAAAACACCGTTCAAAAGTTTGGAATGAGTAAGATTTTTTGTTTTTTTTTCTGAAAGAAGTTAATTCAGCATTTAATGATGCATTAAAAGTGACAGTAAAGACATTTGTTACAAAATATTTTATCTTTCAAACAAAATACTGTTCTTTTGAATTTCATCAAAGAATCCTGAGGAAAAATAATCATCACAATATATATATATATATATATATCCAGCTTTGCCATCATAGATTACATTTGAAAATATATTAAAATAAAATATTACTGTATTTTTGATCAAACATCTTTCAAAAACTTCTTTTGTTCCCAAACATGTGAAAGGTCAGTACACTTATTGTTCATGAATCCAAGTTAATATCTCTCTCTCTCTTTCTCAGTGGGACGGTTGTGAAGGTCCAGGATAAGTTTCGTCACCCCGACTGTTTCGTGTGTACAGAATGTGAGGAAAACCTAAAGCAGAAAGGATACTACTTCATAGACGATGAGCTTTACTGTGAAACTCACGCTCATGCCCGGGCAAAACCTCCTGAGAGTCCAGACCTCTGATTACACGAGGGCACTAACTACAAGTCAACTACTCAGTGCACGAACATCTTGTTTTAACCACAGACACAAAAGTTTTGCCACAAATCATGTCAACCAGGTACCGAGGGACACAGGTTTATGGATAGTGCATTGTCGTGTCATGTGTGCTGGGACGCAGTATTTTGCACTTACTTTATAGGAACAGGTGTGTTGCTTGTCATTTGTATAAATAAAGGTTTTGTTTTTTGAGAATCATAATTCTCTTATTTGTGTTTAAACAGGACAGGGGAGAGCTTTCCTAACACATGAAACATAATGTCCAACAAGACTCAAGTGGTTTCGTGTCTACATCATTGCCATTGTGTTTAATTTGCTTGCAGGTCACAGAAGAATTTCAAAATGAGTCATAGAGTTACAAGAAAACATGTATTCATTTTGATTCTGAATCCTTTTGTTCTACTGTCATCATTTGTAAAGAAAAGTCTTCTTTGGAACTTTACTGTCACCTGGAGTAATGTACGCAAGTGAAATTGACCTTATTGTTATTGTGTTTTCTGCACGTGTCACATTTAATCTCTCTTCATCTCAAGCATGCTCTTCACTGCCTTTTAAAGGGGACTTTTGGTTCAACTTTATTAGTGGCAAAAGTGTTCGGTTTGCTGGAAATAAAATGTTATTGAAAGTCTGGGTCTGGCAAGACAATAAAATTTAGGCCTACCCTTACAAAAGATTACTGCAGTTTTTTAGAAGTAATACTGCAGTTTTTGTTACATATAGAAAAATGCAGTTTTTTGGACACGGAAAAACTGCAGTATTGCAGTATAACCTAAAATGTCTGTAGTACAAAATACATCTAAAGTACTAGTAAAATAAAACTGCAATACAACTGCAGTTATACTGCTTTTATACTTCATGCAACTTTCAGTTGTACTTCATTTTACTGCAGCTGTACTTATACTACAGTTTTACTGCAGTTGTACTGTGACTATACTTCATTATACTGCAAATCTATGGTTGTGCTTCATTAAACTGCAGTGAAACTACATGGTACTGCAGTTTTAATGCAGTTCTACTTCAATATACTGCAGTTCTTTTTTGTAAGGGACATAAAAGTAATTTGAAAAGTAGCAAAAATAAATGTCATGGTAAAAGCTTTAGATGTTTTATGAGACAATCAGACATAAAACTACTTTTAATGAAGAAAAAATTAGAACATTAAAGTTGCTTAGCATCTATAATTAGGAATACACATGATTTTCTCAGAGAGATGGGGTTGTCCTCCCATAACAAGCACGTTACAATTTACATTTTAATGTTCTGATCGTTAATAATATTACCCTTTATATAGTTGCAGAAAAGCAGTATTCATCAATCACGCGGTTAATATGTTATCGTTTGTCGATAGCAATTAATGTGATCGATTATTGAGGAATTAAGGAATCCCACGAGACGACGTACTGTGGTGACGTGACCCGCACGAGAGAGACTAGCATCTCCTTGGTTACCAGAAACATTCATCAAACTACTGTAAATGTGAGACGAAGCAAGGGGAACTATAATCAAATTATCAGTAAGTTTCCTCCCCTTCGCGGTATGTAGCCTAGTTTTTCAGCAGCAAACAGACGTAGGCCTGAGAACGTAAAATGGTAACGGTTAGCTATCATGTAAAGGCTAACAAAAACTCTTGCTCTGCTCATTTTAAAGTATTAGAATATTAAAATATTATAATTAAAATATATAGGCCTACATTTGAACTCGTTTTAATGTTAAAAGAAGTTTAGCATATTTGCTTCCATTGAAATTACTGTTTCATGAAAGTGTATTTACGGCACATGCGCAGTGCCACTTTTTAACGAGCGTTAACAGCTTTGCTGTGTTGTTTTGACGCCATTGAACTTAAATTGTCATACATTTCTAATAGTAAACTATATTAGGTTGCTACTCTAAATAGCCTACATTTGAGCTAACTATAGATTATCTTTTTCAGGAATAACACACAAAAGAAAATAAGTTAGTATTTAAGTTAGTGCTGCATAACTGGCATCAGTGAACAGGTTCAAGGAGAAAATGAAAAGCTTTACGGAGACACAGCAGAACTCTTAGTGCTCCGGACATCATGGAAAAGTGCGGATTTTCAGATCAGGTGCGTTAAATTCTGACCCTGCCATGCAAGCAAGTGAAGGTGGAGACCATTCCAGTGTTATGGACAGCAAGTCTAAAGCAACCGCAGACCTTAAAGACATGCTGAGAAATGTTCTAGAGGAGGACAACTTCATACAGAATAAGAAAGAAAATAAAGCCATGAAACACGAAGCAGGCTTCCATGACTACAGTCTTACAGCTAACCCAACTCGTCAATGTCCATTCGAGGTGTATTTACAAAAGTGCACACAATTAGAGAAGGAAAACCTAGAGGTTAAGAGGAACCTTAAAAAGACGGAAGAATATTCCAAGGAATGCAAAACCGAGCTGCAGAGATTCGTGAAGAGGTTCAAAGAGTTTAAAAACATAAACAAAGACCTGGACTCAAAGAACAAGCACCTTCTCATTCAAAACCAGCAAATGAGGCAAAGAATTGCCGAGGTCTTAAAGCAGAACAGACCTCGGTCCACAGATCTGGGAGTCTCCAAATGTCAGGAGAAGCAGCAACTAAGTGAAACGGTTGTTGTACTCCAAGAGGAGGAAAAGAACTCAACAGAACCAGTCGAATCTCAAAGAATGAAAGAAGATTCAGAAATGATCAAAGAGTGGAAGATTGTAACTCAGCTGGAACAGGAAAACCAGAATCTACGAGAGAGACTGGACCACAACAGTCAGGTCATAAAAGATGCTGAAAGTAGAGCCGAGAGATTTCTTTCAGCAGGAGCTGGATGAGCTGGAGTGTTGTCTGCTCACTGTACAGACTGAGAGGAATCTACTGCGACAGGAAGTGAAGACGCTCCATAAGGAGTATATCAGTCTTACTAACAGCATCTCACTGAAGCTGAAAGGAAACAACAAAGCTTCAGGGAAACCCTCTGAGAGCAATGCTTTACAGTCCACCAGTTTAGGATCTTGTAGGTAAGATTACTGAAACAAGGCCATGAAAATTGTCACATGATTTAAATTTTGATGATTGATATATATATATAATATATATATATATATATATATATATACATTTTTACTAGGTAACTTATTAAAGTTAGCTTTATTTTTTACAGTTTTCTTACTGATAGGAGGAGACAACATAACAGATAAAGGTGCAATTTGAAGACAGAACCAAGGAGAATGAAGAAATACAAAAGTGTTAACATGTAGTTATCCTATTTTCCCTTTTTTTTTTGTTATTTTAAATGATATTAAATTCTTATTTTAAATTTTAATATTATTGTTATTATCATAATTCTTCCTAAAAATGAATCTCTGCTGGTGAGAAGTTAATTAACAATAATTTGTCATTAAATATGCTGTTTGTTTGTTTATTGGCATGTTTTTGATTTTCCATTTCTCTCCCCCACAAATTCTATGTCTTTTCTGTGACTGTTACAAGCTAAAAAACAAAATAAAAAAAGCTCAAGCAATATTTCTTATTTTGAAAGTCTAGAAAGAACACATCTTTACTAGCTATTCACAATTACAATCACTTCTAAAACGGCGCAGTGGGATTGTTTACACGTTGAGTAGTCACCTTCAGGTCGGCAGGGGGCAGTAAGAGCCGCTATTTTCCTTGTGATTCTGCATCAAGCATACGAGGAAGATGTGGAAACGTTATGATACGTCATCAAACATGTCAACCTCCTGGTGAATCTGGTTCTTGGTCGAGGGAATTAAAATGGTAATAAGCTTCTGCTTCTTCTTTTAACAAACATTGGGAATCAAACCGCATGTATTCCGCGAAACGTTATTTGCACACTGTGTTAATATAACATGCTTCTCATTGAAGTGCATACTGTAATGAACAGCAAGACCTATGAACTCAATTATTTCTATCTTTAGAACTTAACGGTGTGCATTTTAATTTCCTCAGGTTTATTCAGAGGAGTGCGGCATTATTTTTCGGGTGAAAGGAATCTTGGAGTTTGCTTGCCAGCTTGACAATCCAAATGGTAAGGCTCAAATGATAAAATGACAAGCTAAAAAATACGCTGAATGTGGAAAAAAAAAGTCTCTTTGTTTCCTTTTTTGCAGATTCACAAAGTCTAAGCACAATATCAAAAAGTTTTCAAGGTCTTCGATCCAAAGTATCATCAAAAAATATTGTTTTCACTGTCTGTAACAGTGAAATATTAATATGGCCCAACACTGGTTTCCAGTCAAGCATGCAAAGCTTGACAGAAGCATCAGCCTGTGGAGACATTCTGCAGTATATAGAGTAAGTGGTGTATATCTGTAACGATATTATATATATATATATATATATATATATATATATATAGTTTTTTCCTCAAGCTAAGACACTTTCTTGTTGCTTTTCACAGATCAGATGACGGTGGGAGCAAGAAGACATTAAAAAAGAAAAATAAGAAAATATCTGGACCTGTGAGAGACTTTTGCTAGATATCATATCATAGATAGATATCATAGATATTAAATGTAATTATAATTGTAGTATACATAATATATGTATACTACAATTATAATTACATTTAATAATATCTATGATATTATTTATTAATAAGTAAACAATGATTTGTATATTTAGATTTTTCTCTGAATGGCCCTGCACTATTTGATGGGTGGCAACTCTTAACAGTCACTAACAGAAACTCTTTTTCTCTAGACTGTAGTGAATATGAAGCTGTTGTTTGAGGTCACAGACCCTGCTGGGAATGAAGCTCCTAGTCTCATCCGAGTGAGCACACAGCAGCACTGTGTGAAGATGCCATTACATTTAGACTGTGTTCTGTGTGTGACCGCTGATGAGAGCCTGGCATCGTGAGTGCATTTGCGTATTGTTTTGGCAATAATTTTAATGCTAATATCTGGATGTGAAGTTCACAGAATGATTGTGTGTGATTGCTCAGTGTGTGTACGCGGCTGGTGGAGACATTAAAGAAGCAGTTAGCAGACATGGAAGAGGTGGTGCTGCGGTACAGGAAGGGCTCTTCTTTTCTGCTGCCACAGCCATATCACTTTCAGCTGCCTGAACCAGCTGGACTTACCACTGTAATCTACCCAGCAGGAGTGCCAGACAGCCAGTTACACGCTGTCAGAGAGGCAAGGCATGCACAGACTTCACTACCATTCAAATTTTTTGGAAGGAAATTAAAACTCTATTCAACAAGGATGCATTAAATTGAACTTAATTGACAATAAAGACTTTCATTGTTACGAAAGATTTCTATTTCAAATAAATGCTCTTCTTTTGGACTGTCTTTTGAGAGATCCTGAAAAACATATATCACAGTTTCCACAAAAATATAAAGCCGATAAAAATAAAAAATGTTTCTTGAGCACCAAATCAGAATATTATAGTGATTTCTGAAGGATCATGTGAGACTGAAGACTTAATGTCTATGAAGACTAATGGCCGTTGATTCATCTTCATGCAATCACAGTAATAAATTTCATTTTAAAGTATATTTGTATATAATTGTAATACTATTTTACAATGTTTGTGTGTTTACTATATATTTGATCAAATAAATTTAGCCTTGGTGAGCATAAGAGACTTCTTCTCAAAAACATTTTTAAAAAATCGTACCGACCCCAAAATTTTGAATGGTAGTGTACATGCACAACATTTTTAGTAGAGACGGCATAATATCTCTATCCTAAGAATTGCTGTTTATTAGTGATGCACATGGGTATTTTCTAAGTCAAGTCAGTTTCCTTTGTATGTAGGATCTGCACAGGAAGTTTGAGTTGCCAAGTGACAGGCCATACCTGAGACGTGCCAATGCCTTTCATTTCCCCGATGCAGCCTATAAAGACGGTTACCTCCGCAATCCTCATGTACATCTGAACCCACCCAATATTGAGGATGCTAAGGTGAGTCTGTGCTTTAAAGGAATAATTCACCCACAAATTAGATTCATTTTCTTATCTTATGTCACTCCAAACCTGTTATCTAATTTTTTCCTGTGGAACACAAATGAAGAATTTGGAAGACTTTTCACACTGCTCTTTTCCATAGAGAGTCAGTTGAAGTAATAAATAAATAAATAAACTTTTTATTCCAAGCTCTCTGGTTTTATGAGAGTTTTGTTCGGGAAACAAATGGCAATTTAAGCTGTTAATTGCTGATTCCTGATTGTACTTTTGGTTTGGTCATGGCTGAAAAATGGCTGCATCCGAAATCGCATATTCTTTCTGAGTAGATACTTATTTTGAATTAAAAAATGTTGTATATAGAATGAATGTGTGTTGTATGAATATACTCCGGACGTAATTTACTCGCCATGTTGTCACTGTCATGTGACCTGCCAGCATCAGCATCACTGTCATTCACAAATCTTCTCCCATGGCTAACCCATGGGATAGTAAAGATTCCAGTGTATGCACACTTCATAAATAATGCCAAGATATTCATTTGTGGGTGAACTACCCCATTAAAGGGAGTTGAATATGTTCATGAGCACTTTTTAAACTGCTAACTCTCTTGACACCAATAATAGAATGTTTATCCATTAACACACGCTTTTTCTTGTCTTTTTCTCTAGCTGTATCTGGTGCAGGGTGTGTACAGTTATCATCACTACATGCAGGATCGCGTGAATGATGATGGCTGGGGATGTGCATATCGTTCCCTTCAGACTATCTGCTCCTGGTTCCAGCAGCAAGGATATGTGGAGACAGCTGTTCCCACACACACGCAAATCCAGCAGGTAAAAAAAAATGTCACTGTATGGCAGGGGTTCTCATCTCTGGCCTCAAGGTCCAATTTCCTGCCGTTTAGCTCCAAACTCACCTAACTGTAACTTTCTAAAAATCCTGAAAACCTTGATTACCTTATTTAGGTGTGTTTGATTTGGGTTGGAGCAAAACTGTACAGGAAAGTGGACCTCAAGGGCCAGAGTTGAGAACCCACGCTTTATGAGATGGTGTTAAAGTTACGCTGTCTTCTTATACGAATTTAAGAGGAACAGCCTTTGCAATCTAGACATCTGTTGGTTTGTCAGGTTCTTGTGGATGTTGGAGATAAAGAGCCACGTTTTGTTGGTTCACGTCAGTGGATTGGCTCCATTGAAGTTCAGGCTGTCCTTAACCAGCTGCTGGGGGTCACCTCAAAGATCTTGTTTGTCAGGTAGACAAAGGTTGTGATTTAGGGTGGTTATGCTTTTTTCCTTTTTAATGGCCAGATTTTGAAAAAATAGATTTTTTTTTCTTCTCCTGTTTACCACCGCAAACAATAGAGATATGCATTTTGCATAAGAGCTGGAATACTCTACACTGTTTTTAAAATGACAACAAACTCATGCAAAATCATGCTAGGAGATAAATGAGTTCTAAAATCAGTTGAATATATTAAACACCTTTGATATCCTCCAACTAGATGGAGTCATGGTACAAAGGTAAAAAATTGGAACCTCATAAATTGGGCCTCCATCATTGGAGCTGACTGACTTTTTCTGACGTCTCTAGACTGTAAATCAAGGCATATATATTAAGCATAACTAAAGCTGCTAGATTTACAATAAAAGTTTCTGAATGGATTGAATTGTAAAAATGGTTGTCTTTCTCTTAAAGTCAGGGATCTGAGCTGGCAACCAAGGGCAGAGAGCTGGCCAACCACTTCCAGACTGAAGGAACTCCTGTCATGATTGGTGTGTTAACATTATCTTTAGATACCCCCCCCCCCCCCCAAAAAAAGTTTTTATAATCAAATTCTGATCTAGCTTACTTGTCAACATTGATAATAATAAGAAATGTTTATTGAGCACCAAATTCTCATATTAGTATGATTTCTGAAGGATAATGTGACACTGCACACTGGAGTAATGATGCTAAAAAATCAGCTTTGCCATCACAGGAAAAATGTACATTTTAAAATGTATAAAACCGTTATTATTTCAAATTGTGAAAAGAATAATATTGCTATTACTGTATTTTTGAGCTTTCAAAAATGTGGAAAAAAAAAACATTGCTTGTTTTTAATGTAATTTGCAGTTTTGCTATTTTTAGATGTAAAAGCTTGGTAATTCGTTCTCACCAGGTGGTGGGGTACTTGCACACACTATTCTAGGCGTAGCGTGGAGTGAGAACACTGGACAAATACGCTTTCTTATCCTGGACCCTCACTATACTGGTGGAGAGGACCTGCAAACCATCACTGACAAGGTACATTTGACACAATCACTACTCTGGTCAAGAGATTTCAAAGTTAAACTTTCTGTTCTGTCCTAATGATAACAGACTTCTGTAAAAACAACAACAATAATCAGCTTCTTATGAGTCATTCCTTCATTATACTCAGACACACATGGGATTGCAAGTGTAATATGCTGTAAAACATCACTTGTTCACGTATTAGAAACTTATGAAGTGACATATTTTGCTGCACCTAGAGCTTCCCTAAAATCCTATTTATAATAGTTGATATTTTATGAATTATATCATTTATACATCGATAGCTCAGTGTTTTTAAGTAGGTCATTTGTTAATGTGTGTTTTCTTCAGGGCTGGTGTGGATGGAAGGGGCCAGAGTTCTGGGATCAAAATGCCTATTACAACCTTTGCCTTCCCCAGAGACCCAAGACCATCTGAGTCACATGCATGACACTTATTATCTCATACTCCGGCAAGTCCATGGATTCACAGGAAGTCTCATTGTTTTTAATGAGTACAAAACTATATTCCACAGTAAAAAAAAAAGTGATTTATCATTTATTACCCATTGTCCTCCTTACAATGTTTTAAATGCTCATGTCTGTTTTAATATCCGTTTTCAGTCACTCTAAAGGTTACAATGATGTCAGCAATGTCTCATGATTTTCAGTCAGGCTGTAAATCGATGATATTTACTTACAGTAGGTCTCGTTTTCAAAACTCTTAATACAGTTCTCTTAATCAACTTCCAGTTTGGCACAGCAGTTAAGTTCACATACAAATTGCACTAATACTATCAAAACACTTCATATGTCTCAAATCAACTCAATCTTCCATAACAATAGCAAAGTTTGTCACCCAACAAACACTGTCACTCATAAAAGTTATGGTTTAAAAGTACACTATATAGCATTGTGGTTTTCTTTTGTAACATTTCTTTACAGAACAAGAATTTAATCTCTCTACTATTTAGAAATCACTGCAGTATACAGACTTACATGGGTGTAGATGTTCAGCTACATCTAATTGTTTTGTAATATATTTTAATATGGTATTACTGTAGAAAAATGTAGCAAACTTATGTTTTATACAGTTTTGCATTATGTTAGGTTTTGATTAAGCTTTGAAAAAAGGATTTATATGTGCAAATTGTCCAGTGTTTTTCTGCCGAAGCGATCCAGTTTAGCCCACATAGACTGCTGCTGTGCTCACTGTGAAGAGTTTTGAAAAATGGGTCCTAGCGATTGTAAAAAAAAAAAAAAAAAAAAAAAAAAAAAAAGTATAAGGCTTCCTGCAATTAAATAAAAGGAACAAAAGGTCAAATCTTCTTTCAGATCATGGAATAAACTCTCTTATTGCTTCCTAAACAGCTCAAAAACTGCTTTAGTCAAAACATGTCACATATTCCCTTAATATTTGCCACAGCATTTAAGTCATGCTTTACCTTATTTGTTTATATAAACCAAAAATGTCACAGACATTACAACTAATCTAGCCTTATGAAGAATGTCTTGATTAGCCAAGCTTGGCAGCAAGTCAGCCGTCTTCTGTTTTGCTCATTTTTATCCATTCATTTCCATGGTCCTCAACGGTCATTAAACCCGGAAAGCATTTCATATTATTGAGTCACAAGCCATATGTGATCGAAGTTAAATGTAGCACGTTTTCCAGTGAGAATCCCAGAAATTGCGATCTCCAACTTTTCAAGGAAATTCTCTGCTTTTGCCTTGACTGCCATCTGCTCTGTGTGAATACCTGGGCAGATCTACAGTGTCAGTGATTCCGCTTGAACTTGAGACCCCAAATCACTGACTCCAGAACAGGGTCCATTTGTCATTGTTGAGGCTACAGTAGGCTCAATACCAAATTTCCAGAGGTAATTCAGACTCTGAGGGCATACTGAAGCATGATCTGTTAACCATTCACTCCAATGGTTGAACAGCCTATGTGTTACTTGAAATTCTCCCTTTATGAGAGCATTGATCACCAGTCCCGCGCTTTCTTCCCGTCTTGAGCACTGGAGCCTGCGCGGCCTCTCTTCTGTCCTGCGAGACTGCTGCTCACCACATGCCGTTCAGCGAGAGGGGATGATGAAGCATTCTTCAAGTCCCGTGTTCTCCGATGCATGTTTAAAAACCTCCCGCATTCCTCAAACCCACAAGACCATGCGATATCTTCAGCAGTCTGTCCAGCTTTGTTGCAAATGCTGAATGGAAAGGGAAAAAAATAATTGAAGTGTTCGTATTTATATTACAGATAAATAATGTTTGACCTCTTTTGAACTTTTTAAAATCAATATGTCTGTGTATGTCCATGATATGGTGTACCAGACTTTCAGATAAGCAATCTCAAGCACATATTAACTGGGCATTTTGCTTGATTTTTTTTTTTTAACAATTGTAACAACAAGAGTTGGCTTTTAAATCTACAAGATTTCTTTAAAAAGAATTTATGCATTTTATTCAGCAAGGATGCATTGAAATCATCAAAAAAGTGACAGAAGACTTTTACACTTAAAAAAAAAAAAATCAATTTCAAATGTTGTTCTTTTGAACTTTCCATTCATCAAGGAATTTGAAAATGTCTAAATGTTTCCACAAAAATGGAAAGAGCTAATTCAGCTCTGCCGTCACAGGAATTTTAAAATATATTAACATAAAACTTTTAAATTGTAAAAATATCTTACAATATTAAGATTTTATTTTTTATTATTTTATAAAATAAATGCTTGATAAGAAGAAGAGGCTTTCAAAATCTTATAAAAATCTTAAAGACCCAAACTTATCAATGGAATTGCAGGCTCTACACCATCAATGTGTTTTTTGTTTTGTTTTTACAAACTTTGATATATTTTACAATGTTAATAAGCTCTGTATTCTGTCATTTTATCTAATAGGATGAAATATTTAAAGGTGAGACAAACCATAAAATGTCACAGAATTAATAAGACCGTAAACAATTAAAACATTCCCAAGAAAAAGGTTAAATTATTTGAAGTTCACGTAACCTATGCTAATTGTGATTTCCAACCAACATGACTAGGGACATTATAACTCATAGCAAAAACGTCACTATAATATTCGTTTGTAAATATTCAATACTGTGGATATTTATATTTCTCTCCTCAAACAAATGCTGGAGGAAGGAAATATTCAACCTTTCATTCACACACACTTACTCGAAATGTGCATAACTTGCCATCAACACACTGATGCACTCCAAACTGCCCGCTCTGGCTGCTTTATGAGTGGGTGTCTCTCCACTGGCGTCCTTAAAAAAAAACAGAATGGCATGATTAACAACAGAAACCCTAGCCACACACTTCTTTATTTACTTATTCAGATTTTAAAGACAACGTAGCATATGGCAAGCCGTTGTGACTTTGATTCATTTTCAGGATATGAACTTTCACTAGTTAAAAATGTTCATTCTTGATATCAGGAATTATATTTCCACTAGTATAAACTATAACTGTTGATATCAAGAATTGTATTTTTACTAGTGAAATCTCGCCACAGGCTGCCATTCAAATTCAATTGTTGATATCAAGAATTCATTTCTTACTAGTTGAAATTCCAGTTTCACATATCAGAAATACAATTCTTACTAGTAACAATGCAAATATCTGATATCAACAATTACAATGTTACTAGTGCAAATGGCTATTCTTGATATCAACAATTGAATTTCTACAAGTGAAAATGTTCATTTCTATGGCAAGCCGTTTTGACTTTTATTCATTCTCAGGATATGAACTTTCACTAGTTAAAATGTTGATTCTTGATATCAGGAATAAGATTTCCACTAGTATTTCCACTAGTAACAAAGTTCATTCTTGATATCAACAATTCAATTTCCACAAGTAAAAACTATCATTTTTGATATCAACAATTGTATTTTTACTAGTGAAATCTCGCCATAGGCTGCCATTCAAATTCAATTGTTGATATCAAGAATTAATTTCTTACTAGTTGAAATTCTAGTTTCACATATCAGGAATACAATTCTTACTAGTAACAATGCAAATATCTGATATCAAGAATTACATTGTTACTAGTACAAATGTCTATTCTTGATATCAACAATTGAATTTCTACAAGTGAAAATATTCATTTCTGATATCTGAAATGAATTCCTGATATCAAGATAATTTCTGATATCTAAAACGACTTTCTTACTAGTAACAACCACATTCATGATATCAGAAATGAACATTTTAACTTGTAAGAATTGTATTCCTGATATGTGAAACTGGAATTTTAACCAGTAAGAAATTAATTCTTGATATCAACAATTGAATTTGAATGGCAAATTGAATTGTTGATATCAAGAATGAACTTTGTTACTAGTGGAAATATAATTCTTGATATCAAAAATTGCCATTGTTACTAGTGGAAATTAATTCCTGATATCAGGAATTAACATTTTAACCAGTGAAAATGTAATTGTTGATATCACAAGTTCATATCCTGAGAATGAATAAAAGTCAAGTCGGCTTGCCATACATTTCTGATATCATGAATGTGGTTGTTACAAGTAAGAAAGCCGTTTTAGATATCAGAAATTATATTTATATCAGGAATTCATTTTCAGATATCAGAAATAAACATTTTTACTAGTAGAAATTCAATTGTTG